>JAGFMF010011668.1:8518904-8545563 GCA_019455555.1 Galemys pyrenaicus
TGCTCTCTGTGGTGAATCCTCTCACCACCCCCACACCTCTGGCCTGTACCCCAGTGCTTGTATGCATAAATAAATAAATCTTTAAAAAAAAAAAAGAATGTTAATACACAAGAGGAAACACACAAGGTGAACATGCTCATCTCTCCTAGCTCTTGAGCATTTCTGGAAATAAATTCATAATAAATGCCTTCTTTTTGGGAAAAATAGTTTCTTTTGTATATTATATAATAACATATTTTCATGTACTTTAGAGATACAAAACTGTTACTTCATAGAACCTGTGTTATTCAATAGTGTAGAGATTTCTATGCCAATGATTTCATATGAAGAAGTATTGTGATTTTGTGAACACAGCTAGGAAAATCATGGTTTTCTTTATTTTGTTCATAATTTAGATCCTTTGACACTTTTTGTTATTAGAGATAATGTTCAATAGTTTAATGTTGTAAATGAATGCATAAAATGTTTAAAATTTCTCTTTGATGCATAGAATATGTACATTTAATGATATATAGCTAATATATAAAGAACTTTTTACTTATACTTTTTCCTGTAACGATTAGAATTATGCACATGCTTGTGTGTGTGTGTGTGTGTATGTAACTCTTAATTAACTGCAATAATGAAGAGAGCTGGGAGGAAGGACTTAGGTGACCATGATGTGTAATAAATATAAAACTAGGCAATATGTGATACAAAATAGATTTAGTATAAACTGAAGTTTAAACTCCCAGCATTTAGGCACTCAGGGCATCATAGATTGAATCAGGCTTTTGATGATGGAATTTTTTTCTTATACTTCTGAAGCCTGCTCAGTTCGAAGGCTTTTACAGTGATAAAACTTTAAGTTGCCCTTTTTCCAAGTAGTTAACACTTACTATTTTATTACAAGCTGTTAAATATTTGCCCCATTTGTTAGGTAACATTTTTCTGTGTTAATCACATACTTTGTGAGAATTGTGAGAACTTGGTCAATAGCATTTTGTTTATTTTTTAAAAAGATTTGTTTATGTGTACAAGAACTGGGCTCAGGCCAGAAGTGTGGTGGGTGAGAAGAGTCACCACAGATAGAGTGGGGAGCAGACCAGGCAGATTGACTGAAATACACTGCTGGAGGAGAGCAGCGGGAGAGATAGAAGAGGTCTTCTGAACCATGTGGGTCACTTCCTTGGCTGGGGAATCAAACTCTTGCTTCACTGGCTGCCCATAGCTTCATAGTGCTGTGACTTAACCCCTTGTGCCACCAGGGAGGCCCAGTAGCATTAGTTTAATATATTTAAACTTATGGTATAGCTTAAATTTATATAAAATGATAGCTTACTAGTCATAAAAGTTTAGATAACAACTTTGTATGGCAAATGCTGTTTTCATTTTATAGTATGCATATCTGGTACCTTTTCATTATTGGGTGGTTCAGATAGAAGATGACTTTTATTTTTTTAATTCCCATTCCCCCTTCAGTGTATAATTTTATTTGTTTGGGTCTTGCCATTCCTTTTAAATACAATTAGATCCATTTGTTATTTTTCTATTCTACCACCTGTACCTGGTTGGTTTTGTATTTTAACGTGGGAGGTATGTAAAGCATTACTATGGTTCAGAGTCAAAGCTATGTCCAAACAGATATTCCGAGAAATGGCTGTTTCTTAAACCCCTACCCCATATTTTGTGTCCCTCCTCACTTTTTACCTTTGCCCACAATACCCTATAGTTAAGCAACCTTTGGAATTTCTGGTTTATGTTCCCTTGTTCTTTTAATTTTAAACAAATGAACAGATTTATGGGTTTTTTTTTTGCTATATTCCCTGTTATCTTAAAAGAAGGGTGATATATTTTTTCATTTTTATTCTTTTTTAAAAATTTATTTGTTGTTATTGAAGTACCATTATTCCAAATCCTTGCCAGTGTTTTTATAATATAGAATTTCACCCCTCAGGTGTAGTTATCATAGCACTCACATCACTGAACCCCCCATAGTCTTCTACCAAAGTCCGTTGCACTCTCCCCTCACCTCTTTTTCTTCTCTTCCAACCCCTCTCCCCCTCTGAAAGCTATATATCTATAGTAAGCTTTCAAGGGTTGATTTTAAAGTTTGTCTTTCTTAGATCCTTTGCTTGGTTTTTCTATATACCACCTATAAGTGACACCACCTGGTATTTATTCTTTTATTTCTGTCTTGTTTCACTTAGCATAATTCCTTCTCCTTCCATCCATGTTGCTGCAAATTTTGTTTGTCATTTTTGAAGGCTGAGTAGTACCCCACTGTGTATATATACCACATCTTCTTTATCGACCTACTTGTTTTTGAGCACTTAATTTATTTCCATATCTTGGCCATTAAAAATAGCACTGTTATAAACATAACACTGCAGATTTCATTTTGAAAAAGCATTTTTGTATTTTTGTTTAGATATCTAGAAACGGAGTTGCTGGGTCATAGGCCAGATACATTTTTAATCTTTCAAGAGTCTGCATAGCTTTCCATACAGGCTGGAACAATTCCACCAACAGTCCTTTTTGTCCAATAGTTGCCAGAACTTGTATATTGCATACATATAAGCATACTTACTATTGAAATAAATGTCAAAATAAATGATTTAATTTAAACAAACATTTACATTTTGCAAAATTTTAGCAGTTACTTAATGTTATCTTCTTTGACCAGTGAACCTGTAAATTACCCAGGTAGAGTAAAAGTATACATTTATATTTAATACTGATAAATCAGATAAACTACAGCTTTTTTATTAAACTGATATGATCTAACACTTATTCTTATAACCAAAAAGCCAGGAGGCTGTTTAGTTTTTTATTAAATGTAATGTCTAGTAAAAGATTTATAAAAATTACATATAAAGTTATGAATCAGATGTCATCATAAAGGTTTTGAAAGTATGTTTGTCTAAGTAAAAATCTACATTTTAATTAACTTTTAATTAAAGGAAAGCAAAGTGCTTCGGACAGTTCCTCTACTAGCAGCATGCCTACCCCAGGACAAGTGCAAAGTCAAGATTGGTCGTCGCTTCAGTGAAGAAAGGTACCGTAACTATTAGGGCAATGTAAAATAATTCTTTTCTATACCTATTCTTAAAAGTGGTTTCCTTTAACTTGTTGTCCATTAGTACCAGAACACGATAATTGAAGTAGTCAAAAAATTTAAGTTCTACCTTCTTTTTCAAAATAATACAAGGCAACACAAACACCCCTGAGAGAACAGGTTGAAATGAAATTAAACACTCATGGCATTGTCTAAATTTCATAGCAGTATACATGAAGCCTAATAAGTCATACATGTTTACTATATATTTTTGTAAAACTACCTTCAGGATGGCAATGTACTTGTGTTGGATGTAGTCGAGTTTTTTTCCTGTGGTACCTTATATGTGCTTAATCAGTAAGTTATTCATTGATAGATTTAAAACTAAAGCTAATTAAGGCTTTTTTCAATATTGATCTGGTAATTGAATGATTAAAGTAGGCTTTAATTAGAGGACCTCATGTAACTTGATTAAGAGACGTTTTTGGTATCCATTGTAGATGGAGTTTAGAAGTACTTATCTTCAGTTTTTTTGCTGTAGTGAAACAGAAAACAGTTGTGTTTTGTATATTAAGTCCGTGCCACTGACTTTCTAAATTCATTTATTAGTTAATAGAAATAGTAGTTGTAGAAAGTGTTTTGTAGATTCACGTGAGTGCTCTATGTATAGAGTCACCTATCTTTCTTCCTCTGTTATCTTTATGCCATTTGTTTCTTTTTCTTGTAATATGGGAAACTCTTCAATAGACTGTGTGTTAGGAGTTTAAAGGGCTACATCTCTGCTTTAACCCCAATCTCAAAGGACATTGTACGATGTGACATAGGCTGCACTTTATTGGAGATGTCTTGCATCAATGAAGAAGATGCCGTTTGTCTTAATTCAACTCTTGTTTCCTCTCCCCTCAAAGCTGTTTTGTTGCTGGCAGATATCTTGTTGATTATTAAATTTCCAGTGCCACAGTGCTTTGACATGCATTTTAATGATGTTCAATAATAATAATAATATATATTTTTTTACCTCCCCAAGCTCATAAAGATTTTTTTAAAATCTTTCAGAGATCCTGAACTTTCAGCTATTTGTCAGAAGTCTGATACATTAATATTATATCCAGGGTCTGAAGCTGCTAATTTGGAAGAATTTATATTAGATTCTTCTGTTTATCCTTCCACAATCATCATCATCGATGGCACATGGAGCCAGGCTAAGGACATTTTCTATAAGAATTCCTTGTTTCGACTTCCCAAACAGGTAAACTAGTATTTTTCCATAGAGCAATTATGAGTGCATAATTATGTATGTTGTATACATTTTCTGTGAATTTTAATGAATTTACTGGCATTTGTTACCTGTTGAGAGGGCCTTGATTCTTGACAAGGAAAGAATTCAAAGCCATGGTCAGGAAGAGAAAATCAGCAGTGTAATTTATGCACAGTACTCTTGGGAGGGGTTGGAGCAGACAGTGTCTGAGGACTAACATCTGCCCTGACACTTTTTGTGATTGAAATTTGCTAATGCTACCCCAGCAAGATAGTCTTTTCCTAAAATTTTGTTTGCCAAAATTAAATAAATAGTTATTTTAAAATCCCAAAAAGTTTTCATGACTCCGACGTCCGGAGACAGTTTCATCTTATTATCCTTGGGATATATGGGCCATCTTAGAAATAATAATATGGATGGTTTTTTAGAGTCTCACATAGCCATCCTAGATACATGAATATAGCTTGGTTAGAGAAAATGTGTTATTAAAAGTTGTAGGAATCAAAGAATGAGACCTGTACATTTAGTATTTCTAAAAATAAGAGTTTTATATACATATATAAACAAAAGATATGTAAGTTGAGTTGAAAAAGGGGTTACTTTTGTAAGTAACTTTAGAAGTGTATACAATTATAAAATGATACTGATAATTATAGTGATATATGGTAAAGTCTGAATTACCTTCTGTATCTATTTAATAAAATTTCCAATTTTTTGGAAATTGACTATTCATGCTATTCTTTTATAACACGATTCCACAACTTTTCTGGGAAATTGTTTGTGGTCCCTGCTTTAATAAATACAAATAACGTATAAGTAACATGCCTTTTTCATGTGTAATGACAAAAATGTGACTCTGATTCAAAGAAGAAAGAAAGTTTATAAATCATGTACCTGAGATTCTTCAAGCTTAGGTTTGATTGGATCTGTTTCTGAAACTGTGCTCTGTTTCTGAAATTTGTTTCCCTTTGTGTTGGTTAATTTTCTTTCATCACGGAGTGGGTTTCCACCATGCCACTGGAAAATGTGAGTGGGAAGAAGCTAATTAGTCTCTTCCAGGTTACATTTATCCTAATGCAAAGGCACTTTCTTCTTCTCAGACTAGATCTGGGTAGTCCTATCTTTGGATTTAGGTGAATGATGATACTATTCAGGAATCAGGCAGAACTCCTTTAGAGGATATGACATCGCATTGTAAAAAAAAAATATATATATATGTATATATATATAAAACTGGGTAGGGCCTCCTCGGTGGCACAGTGGGTTGAGCGCTGCATTGTGATGCATCCACGACACAGCAGCACGAGTTAGATTCCTGGCCAGGGAGGAGATCCGCATGGCACAGCAGACCTCTGCTGTCTCAAAGCATATTTCAGTTGATCTGCCTGTCCTGTGCCCCACTCTGTCTCTGGTGAGTCCTCTCACCTCCCTGGACTCTGGCCTGTACCCCAGCTCTTGTATGCATAAATAAATAAATCTTAAACAACAATTGGGCAAACTAAAAATCTTATAGATTACTGCAGCCTTCCATACATCAGTGTTCACTTGTAAAACTGCATACTTGTTTATACATTTCTTGGTTCATTCAAAGTCAGTACATTATATAAATATTTTAATAATACTCTTTTTACAGTCTTGTTCCTTGCGTAAAACATAAAAATGTAAAAGGAAAATTTAGCTTAGTATTTGTCTCACTTTCACAGTTCTATAAATAATATACTTTGATTTAGCACTTGATTTTTGCCATAATGCCAAGAAGTGATTGTAGTTTGATTTAATTGGTTTTATTTCTAAGTATAATTAGACCTTTTCTCTTTTTTAAGATAAATGTATCTTAGTTATTACTCTTAGTTTAGTTGGTACGTTAAGTTTCTGTAATTGTATAAATATTTTACTCCAAATACTAAGAAAATGGCAGGAAGAAAGCAAAAATCAGGGCCTCCCTGGTGGTGCAAAGGCTAAAGTCTCAGCACTATGAAGCTATCTGCAACCATTACAGCATGAGTTCTATCACCTGCCAGGGAGCTGACCCACATGGCGAAGCAGACCTCTTCTGTCTTACCTGCTGCTCCCCTCAGCAGTGTATTTCAGTGGCTCCATCTGTTTTGCTACCCACTCTGAATCTTCTCACTTCCTGCACCCATGGCCTATACCCCAGTTCTTGTGTGCACAAGTAAATAAAATCTTTAAAAAAAAAGAAAGCAAAAAATCAGATTTAAAATACAAAGTTTTGCTTTTTCCAAAGAAAAGAAAATACGGCTCTCCTCCCTCAAATAAGCAAGTAACCATATGTAAACATCATACTTATGTAATTGAAGAATGAAAGAATTGTAATGCAAGCCTGTTACCTTGACCCCCTTTTAATCTGGATTTCTAACAGATCCATATTATTTGGCAATAACTCTCTTCTCTCAGTGGAATTTTACACATGAGGCTCTTTGACATTTGCTAGGAACAATTCCAAGGTGAATATGGAAATGTTTGTAGTGACTCCTGCTTTCTTCGTAAGTTTATTTCCATGGAGTGTTTGCATATCCTTGCTCTACTGCCTTTAAAAAACTTCCACTAAAGCTTAATATCTCACTTGATGAGCAGAGTACTGTGGGAGCACACACAGGCTAAGACAGTTTTCATGAAAACTCTTGTCTCCATGTAGACCTATTATGAAAATATCTAATTGCCAAATTCAAGTAAGTTATTATCTTTTTAATTTTATCCAAAACATGAATTTTCTTTACTTCTGGTGACAAGCATTGGGAGTTGACTTACTTTTTCTTACCTCTTCTCCTTGCTGTTACCCCTCCCGCCCAAAGAAGCCCCTTTTTTAACTTCACAAAGTTAATATATAAAAGATTCAGGATAACTAGGGGAATAAAACAGCCTCATCAAGATGTGGATTTGAATTGCTTGTGTTGCTTACTGGTTGTTAAGTGGACTCTCTACTGTACCTTCCAACAAATATGTTTTAAATTAGTGCCACAGCAAAATGGCTATTTTATGTCATGAAACCTCACTGTCCCAGGAGCACAGCGGGAACTCTTGAATATTTGATGCAGAATGCCAAAGGTTTACTGTATCAGTGGTGCTCTCTTCACCTTTGCATACTTTTTATAGTCTGTTGACAGAATATATCCATACCTTCCAGATCTTTCTGGCTCATGTGTTGGGGTGTCATGTGTTCTGTCCAGGGTATGCAGCTGATCACCAATGTTGTAGATAGCATTTTATTTACATACAAAACTTAAATCAACTTGCTTTTTATGGATGTGTAATCCCAGATTCTAGATCATGAAGTGATAGAAACTATGGTCTTGCGGGCTGTAAATGGATAATTTAAGAAAGTTAAATTTCTGTATAGAATTTCTTGGCTTTTTGCTTCCATCTACTCTTTATTGAGTTCTCAACTGTAAACTCATTCTTTCATTGGGAGAAACTCTCAAATTTCTTGGCAGCTAATAATATTTGAACTGGAAGGAATCTTAAAGGTTAATAAATCATCAGCATTTTAGAAGAGAGGAAATGAAAGTCCATCACTAAATGATTCCTCTAAAGTTGAGCCAGTTAAGGGGAGAACTGGGAATAAAATATGTTTCTCCTGTATTCCAATTCTGCATATCATGCTATTCTCAGAATAGTGTAATTAAAAAATTAGATTGGCTTTATTTTATTATTATTATTACAAGTGTTATTTTATACCTGATCTGGAGACTGATAGGGCAAGTATTATTGTAGACCATTTCTTTGAACTAGCAGGTAAGAGAATTTCGTCTCTTTTGGCTTTTATTAATCTGAGACCTGAATTTACCTTAAAATTAACCTAAATTTATGATTTTATGTCACTAATCAATTGGTCTAACTTAGTGCCTTAAATTGAATACTTTTTTTATTTACTGGAGAAACTAACTTTTTCTGAAATATAATTGATAACATTATTTTAGTTTCAGGGATAAGGCATAATGAATCAATATAGCTGTATACATTGTGAAGTGATTGTCAGGATAAGTCTACTTACCACCTTTGTTTAGCAGCTTTCAAAGTTGCAATCCCACAGTATTGATTACAGTTCCTACACTGTGCATTACATCTCTCTGACATGTTTTGTAAATTTAGACATTTTTGTCCTCAAGTACAGTGGTCAGATTGAGGTGTATGGTCACAGAGGTGGAGATGTGTTTGCCTTCCCTCTCAAGCGGCCTTCCTGGAGCATTGCCAGCAGCAGCATTTGGGAATTTGTTACAAATACAGAGTATCAGGTCCCACTCTTCTGGAACTATATAGAATCTTCATTTTAGCAAGATCTCAGGTAAATTCTTCTGCATACTGATGTTTGAGAGCAGTGATGTAATAGGCATTTTAAAATTTAAAGGTTACTCACAATCTTTAAATTCATGTCTTAGGTCTACAATTTAGTAGATTTGTGTGTGTGTAAAAAATTTTACATCTATCACTACTTTCTTATTTCACAGTATTGCCATGTTCTGGAATTTCATCCCCACACAAAAAAATGGTTTTGGCACTCACTGTCTCCCTTCTTCCATTGTCAGACCTACACAATAAGTAATTTTTTGTTTCTGTAAATTTGACTTTATTTATCTTTAGTGGTATTTTACCTTCATAACATTGAGTACTTACAGTACTCATACAACTTTTAAAGAACATATAAGAGTGTAAGAGATAGTTTTAGATATTTAGTTAGAAATTTGGATATCCTAATCCTCTTGGAAACTTTTGATAGGTTTCTAAGGACTAGATCTTATTTGTTCTCAAAGCATTTTGAAGCCAGCCTAACATACTGAATTTTCACTGTGTAAAACTGGAATATTTTTAATACCCTAAACTGATTAGTATGCATGGGGCCTCCCTGGTGCACTATGAAGCAAACTGCAGCCACTGCAGCACAAGTTCAATCCCTGCCCCCTACCTGGGAGGGGCCCCACATGGCTCAGCAGACCTCTCCTGCCTCTCCTGCTGCTCCCCTCAGTAGTGCGTTTCAGTCAGTCTGCCTGTTCTGTTCCCGGCTGTCTCTGGTGAATCTTTTCACCTTCCTGGACTCTGGCCTGTACCCCAGCTCTTGTATGCATAAATAAATAAAATCTTTAAAAAAAAAACCAACTGATTAGTATGCCGACTAGATTTTAGTTTATAATTAATGTCTTAGGAAAATTAATGCAAAACAGACGAAGTATTTGAAGGAGGCTTTTTATTTCTTCCATAATATAGTATACAGTGTCCATTTCTTTCATAATGTCTGTCTTTATCTTGACATTCTTTATACTTAATGAAAGCACACTAATAATACTATTTGTGAAACAATTTATAATGCTTCAAAGGTATCTAAAATTTATCTCCTTTATTTCCTGGAAAAGCCATTTCTTATGCACAACATGTACCCTGTTGGGGGAATACTGACTTAAGTTTATATTAATATGAAAGTGAACTTTAAGCAGTTTATTAATGAAAAAATAATTTCAGGATGCATTGTTTTACTGTAATTAATAACATTAAATATTTTTTAAAGATTTATTTATTTATGCATACAAGCACTGGGGTACAGGCCAGAGGTGTGTGTGTGGGGTAAGAGGATCCACTAGACACAGAGTGGGGAGCAGAACAGGCAGATTAACTGAAATACACTGCTGAGGGGAGCAGCGGGCGAGGTAGGAGAGGTCTGCTGCGCCATGTGGGTCCCCTCCCTGGCTGGTGGCAGGGATTGAACTCATACTACAGTAAATGCTGTTCTTTTGCTTCATAATGCGTTGCTTAACCCATTGTGCCACCAGGGAGGCCCAAACATTAAAGATTTTTAATGACTAAATTAAAAGCAAACTTCAGTTAGTAATAAAATGGGGCTTTGGTTATATATGATATAATATAGAGGTGCACTGAATGTCAGGTATATAGAGAGAGCAAACAGTAATACAAGACTCTATTTATATATAATAAAAGAATGTCAACAACTTTTTAATGATTTGTAAGCTTGTAGCAGCTGGTCCTTTGATATCATTAACAACTTCGCATGTAGTCCAGATCGCAAGAGCCATATGGCAATCGTTTGTGTATATGATAGAAGTTATTTCAGGAGTTAGTATGGAGTTATGCATTCTAGTAGGTATTAAATCTAATGTGAATAATATGTTGATTAACCATAGTAACAGTTGCACTTTCATCAGGTGGATGGTGGCAGAGGTGATTGCCATTGAAAAAATTTTTTTTACCCTCTTTATTGATCAGAAACATTTTAAATATAGATATTCCCTAGGTGTGAATCAGATCCACTGAAATAATTACACTGAAGAAAAATTATGTTAAGTGTTTGTATGTAACCATAAATTTAACAGTACTTGCCTGAAATTGTAATTCTTCACTTTACAGAAATTTAAAGACTTACCAGTTTATATTATTTGGTCTATTTTAAGTATAAGTTGATCAGAGTTGTTATACATTCCTTATAATTTATATAATTTTAGCTATATATTCCCACAGATGTGCCAACTTATGTATTTTAAGTCCTATAAATGCTAATTGAATCCTTACTTTGTTTTAGGTCCTAGTAAAGAGAAAAGTATTTTTTTCTTTCCTTTGAACATTTGATAAACAATATTTCACATGGTACATTTGTAGCTCTCCATTATTCAGTGCTTCAGGTTAAATAATTTTCCATATTTCCATAAATTATTTCTCAGAATCACTAGATACAGTTATCATATACTGATACACTGGAAGGTGAGAAAAGATACTGTTTTTAGTCACATAGCATTTGTTAGATTATGTTTAATGTCAAATTGCCCAAAATGTAGAAACAATATGAAGAAATTACATGACTCAATAAGAATTTAAGATTACAGTGAACTATATTATTTAATGTTGAATTTAGCTTGGGCTAAAAATATTTAGCTTGGGTAAAAAATTAAATCATTTTCATCTCTTGATGGATTTGAGTTGATAATTTATGGATAGTTAGAACACATTTAAAAAACTTCTCAAATTTATGTTGACGGGTCTCAGACACAGCATGCAGCCCTTTGTTTTTTCAAATAGGAGACATGGTACACCCCAACATATTTTATACCAGTGTGTAGCATTTTCTTCAACATCGTGAAAAGTGTGATCTAAGCAAGATGGAAAGTTTTAGGAGAAATAATCATCATAGACATTCTAGTCTCTGCGTTTAAACTTGTTATCAGTAAAAATCAAACTTAAAAAAGTGTTCTGGTTGGATTCTGAAACTAAATATTGTCTGGTTTTCCTCAAATCTGATTTTAATATAGCTTCACTATATTATTGTGTTTTAAACATATTTTAGACATTTGACAATGTTGTATTGTATTAGCATAATTATGGTCTAATGTATGTACTTATTGACACTGGGAATTCTCCTCCCACACCCCTCTCCCGCACCCCATGACTCTACTTTTTTTTTTTTTAAATGTTTTGAATGTTATAACTTAAAGGGAGATTATGGGGTGTTGATTATATAGGACTACCAAAAATGCAGACAAAGTATCTTAGAGAAAATATGTAAAATGATTGTTACTAAGAGTTTTAATAGCTTTGTTATAAGTAACTGTGAATATAATTTTATTTTCACATTATCATATAGTTACATCTTAAGAGACTATAAAATGTGAGTATATAACTACTTGAGTAGTGGTAATTAAGATGTGATTATAATGACATAATGGTAGTTGTTAATTTTGGTAAGGATGTTTTAGTGGATTGGTGGGATAGAAACCAGGCAGCATGCATGCCGTAGTTGAGGTGGAGGTGAAGGATGAATCCAGTTAGCATAGAAAACCTTCTGGAGTAGTTTGAGATGACAAGTGAGGTGGAAACAGGATGGAATTATAAAGTTTTAGAGGTGTTTTGCTATTTTTTTTTCAAATAGAAGACATAAGCATAATTAAAATCAGTAGTAAGGATGTAGTTGAGGGAGAGGACAAGTGTACTATAGAAAGATAGGATGTTTGATAGTGTGTTATATTTCTGGGAAGCAAAAAGGAATAATAAAGCTGCTTTTAACAATCTTTAGGTCTTTTTGTGTAATATGCTTTCATTTCTCTTGGGTAAATACCTAGGGGTGGAATTTCTGTATATTTTGTTTACACTTTATATGAACTAGTTGAATAATTTTCCAGTTATTGGTTATACCATTTTATTTGCTCATTAATTTTATTTTTAAAAATTTATTTTTATTTATTTATGCATACAGGAACTGGGGTGTAGGACAGAGGTGTGGGAGATGAAAGAATTCACCAGAGACAGAGTTGGGAGCAGAACAGGTGGATCTATTGAAATACACTGCTGAGGAGAGTAGGAGGCGAGACAGGAGAGGTCTGCTGCACCATACGCCGGTCACTTCCCTGGCCTGGGATTGTGCTGCAGTGGCTGGAGGTAGCTTGGTAGTGCTGAGACAACCCCTGCGCCATAAGGGAGGCCTATTTCACTAATTTTCTATGAAAATACAGTTGTTCCACATCTTTGCCAATACTTGTCAGCATTTTCAATTTTAGCTTAATAGTGGCATAGTTGTGTATCTCATTGTGATTTTTTATTTGCATTTCTCTGATAATAAATAATGTTGGACATCTTTTCACTTTTCATGTTATTCCTTGCCAGTTATGGCTCTTATTTAGTGAATCGCCCTTTCCTATTTTGAGGTAAATGTTTGTTTTATTATTGATTTGTAACAGTTTAAATATATTTTTTAGACAACTCCTTTCTAAAACACATGTATTGCAAATATTTTATCTTAAGTGTTTTACATATCCACATCTTAGTGTCGAAGAACAGAAGCTTTTAATTTTAGTCAAGTCCAATTTATCAGTCTTTTTTTTTTTTATCCCATAATTTGTTTCATGTCTGAAGGAATCTGTCTACCCAAAGGTCACAAAGATTTTTTTCTCCTACTTTCTCTTTTAGAAGGTCTAGTTTTTAGCTGAGTGATATATTTAGGGCTGAGATTTACCATCTGCTTTAATTTTTGTGTGGTGTGAAGAAAGAGTAAAATTTCATTTATGAAAATGTACCTATCTAGTTGTTCCAGCACCATTTGTAGAAAAGATTTGTCATTCCTTTACTGAGTTACTATTACTCATTTGTTGATAATTTGTGATCACATTTGTGATTCTGTTTTGTTCCTTTTATCTGTGCCTCCATCTTTACCATTAACACCATATGGTCTTAATTATTATGGCATTGTAATAGTCTTGAAATCATGTAGTGTAAGCCTTCCTACTCTATTCTTTTCCTTTTTTTTTTTTTTGTAGTTTCCTAACAAAAGTCCATTGGGTTTGTTTTGGGATTGTATTGAATCTTAAGGGGGAATGATTTTAAAGTGAAGTAGCCTTTTCTAATCAGTTACATTTTAGAAAGCTTATTCTTCTAACAGTGCCACAGTGGGTTACAAGAAAGTAGGATTGGAGAAAGAGCATTTATAGTCCAGCCAATCAATAATGAAGAGTGGAAGAAAGACCCTGGGAGAGAATGTAGAGGCATGGAAACTTTTGAAACCTTACCAGTTTTCTATTTCTGCTTCAATAAAATACCATGAACACAGTGGTTTAAAGCAACTCTCATTTTTCATTTTCTAGACCTGAAGTTCACATGTGTGGTACAATTACTGGACTAAAAATCAAGGTGATGGTCTATAGTGTTCCACTGTATGCTTTTTGGAGATTCTTGGGAGAATCCATTTCCTGCTCATTTGGGTTGCTGGCAGAATTCATTTTCTTGAACTTCTCTGAAAACCCCCACTTACTGCTGGCTATTGGCTAATGGTTGTTCCTTGCTCTAGAGACTGACTGTGTTCCTTGGCTTGTGATCCACTTCATCCTTTTTTAAATTCAGCAGTTCTGATTGATTACCTTCTTTTGTCCTCCGCTCTTATATCTATGAGCTAGCTAACCTTGCCCTTTTTGCAATCAATTTTCTCATCTCTCACTCCAGCCCCAGATATTCACCAATGTGTTGTCTGTCACAGTAGATTAAATATCCCCCCCTTTATTAGAATTTTGCATAAATGGTATTATGTAGTGTGCAGTTTTTTGTCTGCTGTCTTTCATTTCACAAAATGTTTTTGAGAGGCATCCATGTTAGCAGGTATCTAATTCTTTTTTGTTGCTCAGTGTGGTTATAAATATTGAAGGAATGTGTATGGCACAGTGAATGTATTATTGGAAAACTCTGATTATAAGTGAACTACTTTTTAAACTATATTGGATAGAATCTAAATACAGATGGGCTATTTCTGATTAAATGTAGCCTTCTAATTAAAAGTGTTCTCTCTATATAAAGTACACAGTGGATTTAAAAAACTTAGTCTTAAGAAAAGAATATAAAATCTATTTTTTTCAGTGATTACATGTAAATGTTTTGGATCTTTTTAGTTAAATAAAATACATTCTTAAAATTCATTTCACATTTTTCCTTTAAAATTGTGACTGAAAATTTAGCACTACTTATATAGGTTACAATTGATTTTTGTTAGACAGCACTGAGGTTATTTTATTATCTTACTTTTATAAAAGTTGTGGGTGATTTCTGGATGCTTGAGGTTAACAGAAGTTTGAGCTAAGGACGGTTTGGTGTTAATTCAGTTCCTCATACTTTCTTGGTTATCCTAGACACTTCGGTCACTCTAACATTAAATTTTATAATGTGTTTATTTATAAATGTTAGTGCTTTGACCCAGTGAACTCCAGTGGACTTCAGTCATGTGTGAAAGTATCTACTAATGTGAAATGATTTGTGTTTGTGTGTACTTTAACTTCTAGTGGCCATATTATGATATTGATGATGGTTAGGTCTCTAATTGCTTGTATTCTTTCAGAGCAGAACATTTTTCAGAGACATTTTGCGTCCCACAATTGAGAGAGCCTGGGAGCAGCAGTGTATATACTGTAGATTTTCTTGCAACAGCTGTCACAGTTGGCAGAGGTAATGCTGCAGAAGCACTGCATTAAATTGGCCCAGTGGACACAATTAATTCAGAGGAAGGAGAGCTGTTTGCATAGCAGGCGCACTTGGCATAGTGAGGCAGCTGGTAGGATTATGTGCCACAATTACAAGGCAATGTGGATAAAACTGCCCGTGTTTATGAAGTGATGTGGGTTGGGTAGTGGGAACAGATGGCTAAAAAATACTTGACCTTCTAACACTTTGCCATACTAATAACGGGAGTGAATTTTTAAAAAAGAAATTAGGCGATTTAAAAAAATAAATGTAGAAAACAACTTGAATACAGATGGAAAACTTTAGCCAAAATTGGTCAAAAGAAAGAAGACATATTTAAAAAATATTTTATTGCATCTCGGTTACTGATATAATAACATTGGAAGGGGAGTCCTATACTTCCAAAATACAAACAGCTGTATAAATGAACGTTCTCTCAGTAAATAAATTTTAAGGAAAAAAAATTATCTAAGCTTTTAGAAAATGGAACTTTTAATTTTGAGATAATTGTGGATTCATATGTAGTTTTGATAAATATTTCAGAGAAGTATTTGTCTTTTTAAATGTTAAGATTTTGATGTAAATTGAATATAGCTGAAATAACATTGCATTGATACAGAACTTGTAGTGTACTGTACCATCTCTTTCCATTAGCCCTATGTCCAGTATTAATAATTTTTTGTGCTTCCCCAATATCTATAAGAATTCTTTCACCCTTTGGTTTTATATGACATTCTCTGGTCTATATGTCCTGTCCTCTCATTAGCTTATTAGGGTCCTATAGGTTCTAACTTTTAACTTTATTTTCTCTAATTACTTTCCCTGATACAGCTCTGCAAAATTAGGTTTTCTTTCAGGTATTTCCATTACATCAAACAACTTATATCACTCTACATATTATAATTGTCCATTTATTTTCCTAGACTGAATAATTGAGAGAGGTATTTTCTCTTGTTTATTCTTATACCTCCAATGACTGTTAACACCATGAAGGCAAATATTCCACTTGTTTTCTTGAGTGCAGAGAACACTTCCTGTTACATACAGGAACTCAGTTAGTATTATAGAATGGATGGATGGATGAAAACTTGTGAAGCAGAGATGAATTGACACATTATTTTAATTAAATACTAACTTCACTGAATAAATACAGTTTAAATAAAAATAAACAATACTAGAGTGATAGCTTTGTGGATCTGGCTTATAATAGGAGAACCTTAGCTTTTAAAAATTACTTTAACTGCTTGGGGAAATGATACAGGAAGTACTAGAGTAAATATTTAAGAATTTTTTTTATGAGCAGAATAAATATATATATGTGTCCTTAAAATAATTTGCCAGAGTAGAGATTAGTGATGAAATATTTTCTGGAAGCAACTTTTTTGGGTTTGGGTCAAGTGACAGAGTGCCCTATACTAAAATAAATTTGAATAATACGTGGTGAACTTTATATATGAGTATGCTATTAATTTAGTTCAATGTTAGTTGCCCTAAACTCATGTAATGTACTGAGATGTTCCTAAACATTGTTTTTTGAAAAAGGTTAGATGATTAATAATTTGTTGCATAATTAACATTTCTAGACCTTCTTTTAAGTAAAATAGCATAATATATAATTGTATTTCTTGAAAAGGTCAAAAAGACTGAAGAGTTTAGTAATATTTAGATTTTATGAGTGAGATTTTGAAATGCATACAAAAGGGAGCTTCATTTGCATCTATATAAATGCACAAATTCGCTTGTGACGTGAGACATATATTTCTCTAAAACTTAGTGCCTGTGGAAAAATTTTATTAAGAATATTCTAGGTTTGATTAAACAGAGTGGGAATATTCTTTATAGTCTGCATGTTTCTTTTTGCCTTTTCCTTTCTCATCCAGTAACTGCAAAGTTCTATATATGGAAAGAGCCTTTATAAATTTATAAAAATATGATGTATAATCCTGAACCATACTATTTTGTCTCTTCTGCTCATTAGCAACAGAGGTATAGATATTTGCCAAACTCTTAGCACTACCATTTTTTAAAATTAATTTATTTTTTCTTAAAATGTTTGCTTTCTTTTTTTTTTTTTAAGGATTTATTTATTTATGCATACAAGCACTGGGGCACAGGCCAGAGGTGTGGGGGGGTGAGAGGATTCACCACAGAGAGCAGGGAGCAGAACAGGCAGATCAACAGAAGTACACTGCTGAGGGGAGCAGCGGGCACAGCAGGAGAGGTCTGCCACACCATGTGGGTCCCCCCCCGGCGGGCAGCAGGGATTGAACTCGTGCTGCAGTGGCTGCGATTTGCTTCGTAGTGCGTTGCTTAACCCACTGCGCCACCAGGGGAGGCCCTGCTTTCTTTTCTAGGTGTAGTCCCCATAGAATTTCCACCTCCAGTTCACCCATGCACCATCACTAGTCCCTTGTGCTCTCCCTGTCCCTGCCTCCATCCTAATCCCTCCCTTTTCTCTGAAGACTATCTCTGATTTGTAGTTGTCTATTATTGTTATTTTTTGTTGTTGTTGATGTCATTTTTACCCCTTAATCCACTATATTCTTCCTATCAGTGAGACTATCCAGTATTTTCTTTTTCCTTCTGACTTGTTTCACTGAACATAATCCATTAAAGCTCTATCTATGTTTCTGTGAATGGCACTAGTTTATCTTTTTTAATTGCTGAATAATATCCCATAGTGTATACATATCACATCTTCTTGATCCAGTCATCTAGTTTTGGGCATTTGGGTTGATTCCAAGTCTTACCTATTATAAACAACATGTGACATAGGGGTGCATGTATTCTTTTTTGAATTAATGTTTTTGTGTCCATTGGGTAGATCCATAGCAGTGGGATAGACAGGTCATACAGTATCTCCATTTTTAGTAGACTGAGGAATCTCCATACAACTTTCCATAGGGGTTGGACCAGTTTGCTTTCTCACCAGCAAGCACTGTCATTTCTACTTACCATTTTTTTTTCAGCTGTTTTTTTGTTTCTGACTTTTTTTTATGAAAAAATTTTGATACAGGGGGCCCTCCCTGGTGGCACAGTGGGCTGGGCAGCGCACTATGAAGCAACCATAGCATAAGTTCGATCCCTGCCGCCGGCCAGGGAGGGGACCCACATGGCACAAGCAGACCTCTCCTGCCTCACCTGCTGCTCCCCTCAGCGGTGTATTTCAGTCGATTTGGATCTGCCTGTTCTGTTCCCCACTTTGTCTGGTGGATTCCCTCACTCCCACCCCCCCCTACACCTCTGGCCTGTACCCTAGTGCTTGTATGCATAAATAAATAAATCTTTTAAAAAAATGTGATACAATGTTTATTTTTCCTTTATTTTTAAAAAGAAATATTAATTCTCTCTAAAAAAAAGAATTTTAACAAATGCTAGTAATTGTTAGAAATTTTCAAATTTGTGAATTTGAGCATATGAGACACACAAGGTAACTTTCATTGTTTTGGAAATGTGTATTCCAAAATAGATGTATATAAATCCATTGAAAATCTAATATGTAACATTTAAAATGATAAAACTTTGAGATTGTTACATAGTTACTAATCAACTAAGGTTATAAAATTATTTGCATGTAATATGTTTTGCTAATAATATTAGAGCTAGTAGAGTTTCAGTAGCATTAGACTGAAGTGATTTTCAGTATTCCTCATGAAGCCATATGAAAACACTGAAGAGTATATTTGTGTAAGTGTCCCAGAGAATCCCAAAGCAAAATACTTACAAATTAGCAAGCAAGGTCTTGTTACATATGTAAGTTTAGCTGTGACTTATGTTAATTATTTCACTGTTTAATAGTTTTACATCAGCCTGTGTTAGAAAAGATGATGAAATGTTTATAGGTGATGCTATAATTTTTTATGTAGTCATAGAGATAATGGGTTAGGTAGCATTTTGTTTTCAAATAATGAGTTACGTGAAATGTTAGCACCATTTGAATACATTTTTGTATATGATATTTAATAATAGTGTGTGTTTTCAGAGGTCTCAAAGCCAAACAAATATATGAGAGTTAAGATTACATGTAAATGGAAATAACTGAGCTGTATTTTTTATCATGAAATGAGGAAAATAATAATAGTTTAGTGGGTAACAAAACCTCATGAAAAACTCATTCCCTTGAAAATTAGACAGCATGATTTAAAGAGATTTCTAAAAATTCTGCAGAATCCCAACTGTTGCCACTTGATTATTATAATTGTTTTTGAACTCATTAATTTTTTTAAAGATTATTTGTTTATGCATACATAAACAAATACAGGCTAGATACAGGCTAGAGTCGCGGGGGCGGGGGGCGAGGCGGGGGTCGGTGAGAGGATTCACCAGAAACAGAGTGGGGAGCAGAACAGGCAGATGGACTAAAATCTGCTACTGAGGGGAGCAGTAGGTGAGGCAAGAGAGGTCTGCTACACCATGTGTGCCTCCTCTCTGGCTGGGGATCAAACTTGATTTTTTTTTTTCAAAGATGTATTTATTTATGTATACAAGAGCTGGGGTACAGGCCAGAATGGCGGGAGGTGAGAGGATTCACCAGACAGAGTGGGGAGCAGAACAGGCAGATCAACGGAAGTACACTGCTTAGGGGAGCAGCGGGTGAGGCAGGAGAGGTCTGCTACTCCATGTGGGTCCCCTCCCTGGCTGGAGGCAGGGATCGAACTCATGCTGCAGTGGCTGTAGTTTGCTTCATAGTGCATTGCTTAACCCACTGAACCACCAGGGAGGCCCGGGATCAAACTTGTGCTGCTGTGCTGTGTATGCTTCACAGTGTGGCGCTCAACCTGCTGTGCCACCAGGGAGATTCTGAACTCATTAATTTTAAAACCAATTATATCTGATGTTTAGGAATCTAAAATTCTGTTTTGTTAAAAGACATATCCTAATTTTACAGATATTAATATGTGGGGGGAAATATATTTTTAAGAGTCAGTGAATTATGAGATTCTTATTCACAAGCAGTAAATAGGTTAAAAAAACACAAACCTTCCAAAGTTACAAAAAGTGGTTAACAGTCTGACTGTGAATCAAACTCTTATTCTGGCTTTAGAATTTCTTCTTTTAACTCCTAAAATGTAAGGCCTCACATGGAGCCATCTGTTTATGTCAGTACTTCAGATATATTAAAAAAAAGATGGAAAAACAAACTGTTCCATGTCATTCCATTGACTAGATGTACTGCTGTACTTTTAACCATTTCCTCTACTGTATCATTTAGTGTTCACTCTGCTGTTATATAAGCAGTGCGGTAGATAACTAGAAGTAAAGGCTGAATCTGTTTTCATGTTTTGTATTTTGACATATTATGAGGTTGCTATGCCAAGTATATTGAAATTGGAGGATCCGTTTCCTCTATCTCTCTGAACTAGTGTTAAATTCCATCTAAATTAATTATGGAAAATGATCTTGCTCTTTGGATTTGTATTTCTGATTTTTCTGTGTAGAGTGAGCATTCTACTATATTTATTATTAATGATTTTTTTTTTAAAGAAAGCTCTTGGTTTTAAGATTGCAGATAAAAATGTCTCTGCTCACTAAAGATTAGGATATGGGGAATGGATCTGGTATGGGTATGAGTGGCCTGGACTCATTGTTGGTTTATCCTAAAAATTGCTCTGGGAATCTTTGTATTATTATTTCTGCACTTAGATGTTTAGTTGATATGAAGTAGTTTCCTCTAGTAATTTTGGACTCTGCTTGATTTCATTTTTACCTATCAAATCCCGTCCACTTTTTAGCTGTCATCTTTTACAACAATTTCTGATCAATTAACAATTCTTTTTATGAATTTTTAAAAATTATGGTGGAATACACATAGTGTAAATTCTGTTACCTTAGCCATTTTTAAATGTACTTTTTTAACAACATTACATTGTACATTTGTGTTATTGTACAATCACTACTACTATCAGAGAAAGACAAATATGCATTCTCACATGTGGAATCTTAAAAAAAATTAAGCTCATTATTATAGAAAACAGATTAGTGGTTGTCAGGAGCAGCATGTAGTGTGAAATGGGTGAAGGGGACCAAAAGACATCAAATTTCAGTTAAATGAGTCTTGGATATGTAATGTGCAACATGGTGTTTATGGCTAATAATACAGTATTGCTCATTCGAAAGTTGCTGAGAGATTAACTTAAAAGTTCTAATCAAAAGAAAAATAATTTATAACTGTGTATGTGACAGATATTAACTAGACTTGCTTTGATGATTAATTTCCAATATGTAGAAATATGAGAACACTGGCACTGATATAATGTTAGATAAGTTATACCTCAATTTTAGAAATTTGGAATATTTAATTAAAATCTTGGTATAATAAATATCATAATACATATTCTCTGGGTAGTGATTTTATAGGGCAATTTCCCTTTTTATAGTGTGCATTTCTAAATTTTATAGGTCTCTTGTAATTACCATGTAGTTTTTAACACAAAGAAAAGATGATAATAGAATATAAAAGATATAGATGCAAGAATTTTCCAGTATTTTGCTAATGAGGATGGCAACCTTGAGCCTTATGCTATCCTGTTAAACTGTCATGTCTTACGTAACACTTAGATTATTTGTTTGAGAACCACCAGGCTTAGTATTTACTGTCACTTCAAATTTAGCATTAAGCATCTTTACCTTTCACCAGAGTTTTAATAAGTCTGTTGGGTCAGTTTTTTCTTTTTTCCTATATGGCAAATGTTTTGTTAAATTTTAAAACTAAAACTGACCTTTGGTCAAAAGACAGCTAATATATGCTATATTGTTACAAATATAGTTTGTGCATAACTCAATGTGGTCTTCTTAAATGATTCCAAAGTCACTCACCTTAAGTAAAAATTTATTTTATAAGTTGTATAATGAATGTCCTTTGTCTGCAAGACACTTCATCCTTTGTGGAATCGCTTTTACAAGCTATAACTAAATGTAAATACATTAGTATGAGCTGTTTGATTATAAATCATTTTATAAAAATTTGATTTCAAAGGGACACAATATAAATACTGTGGTTTTCACAGTATAGAAACTGTTTCTATATTTAAAGTCTTTAAAAATAGAACTTAAAATGTCATAGAATGACAATATAATAGAAAAAGTGATATAATTGATCATAAGACTGGAGCTTCTCATGGTATCAAGATAATACATGTTTCTAGGATTGACAGTTTTAGAAGCTTTTGATGTCTTCATTTTTATTATGAAATAAATTGTGTGTTTGTGTATGATTGGACTGATATAATGGCTACAGAAAAGGTTTTTGTGACACCTGCCTTCCCTCTATGACTGTACAGTTTAAAAAATTGCATGACATTGATTCCCTTTAGTTTTTTCCTCCAAATGAGTGCTCTAAAAATGTCACTTTGATTTAAAGCATAATGTCTAGAAAAGATAATTTATTTATGTTCTTGATACAGATTTCAATAACATGCTGAGTTTTGCTCTAGTTGAATTTTCTCTGTAACTTAAAGGAAGTTGCTGAAAATATTTAGATGTAAGATTCTCTCAGATTTTATCTTATAGAAAACAGTGTCTGAATTCTGTAGAAGGAAAGCAGTCCTTTTGATTTTCCTATAATTAATAATATTGATAATTAGAATTTTGAATATAGAATTATAATTATCTGTATATTCAAATAGTTTTAGGATCTATCACTAAAAGATAGTTTTCAGTACCATTAGGTCTAGCTATCTGATTTTTATAGGTGAGGAGGAGCAAAAAAAACTGAATGATATACCTGAGAATAATTCATTAATTATTGTGATATTTGATATAATAATCCTGGTTTTCAGTATTATATATATTTATATGTATATTATATATATGTATATATGTGTGTCTATGTATATATACCATACTATCACCAGATTTAATTTTTTTCTTTTCTTAGAGTCACTCATTTTGCCATGGATATTCTTGAGTCTTTTTTCAAAAAAACAAGGCAATTTCTAACAAATTGTCACGATGCCTGTGACTCCTCAAGAAGAAACCTATTGGTTTCTTGATGCTCTTTTACATTTATTCATTGATTCTAGTGTGAAATGAAAGCTAAATGGTATTTCAGCAGAGCTGGGAAAATAGTCCATGCATATGGTCTAAGAATATACATGTTAATAGTATCACAGATCTTGGTTATGTACTTAACATATCACGTTACTGGAAAATTCCTGGAAAGATGTTTTCTTAAAGAATATTCTGAAATCTTATGATATATGATAAATTTCAAACTCTGAGTTTCCTTTTTTATTTATGCATACAAAAACTGGGGCATAGGCCAGAGGTGTGGAGGGTGAGAGAATTCACCAGAACAGTGGGGGAGCACAGTAGGCGGATCTACTGAAGTATGTTGCTAAAGGGAGTAGCAGGCAAGACAGGAGAGGTCTGCCATACCATGTGGGATTAGTATTCACCAATACTGATCAATTTCCTGGTCTGGGATTGAGCTCATGTCACAGTGACTGGCTATTGTGGGCCACAGTAAGAAACAGTGAATTAGAATTACTCAATGAAATAGAAATCTTGTTTAAATAAGAATTCATTCTAATAAATGAAATTTGCATTGAATTTTGCATGCTGTTCCATGGTTTTGTTGTCATCATATATACTTTCAGTGGCAACTTGGAATTGTGTATTGAAGGCAGCAGTTGGCTGTACTCTGTTCTATTAGTTGACCTGAGGAAATATCATTCTCTTAGTAATTACAGTTAATCAACATTAAGAATTATTCTTACAGTTATTTAGTCATAGGCTAACTCCTTTGGCATTAGATGTATCTTTTGACCATCTTCCTCATATCTTTTTCTCGCTGCATCTTTTCTTTTTCCACTGATAGAAATGCAGAATAATTTTAATATGACCATGCCTAAAATATAATTAGTCAAATATGCTTTAAAAGATGTATTCCAAAATTAAATTCATGCTGTAATGAATCTATTGATGCCCATTTCACTTTTATTTCCTCACCCCCTTACCCTGTGCTTCTCCCCTTCCTCCTCTCTTCTTTCTGAGTAAAGGATGCAAGTTGTAGAGCATTCTTAAAAAGAGCAATCAGAGTAGAAGACCCATGTTTGTCACAGCATGACAGTTTGCAAAAAAAAAAAAAGGTGGAAAGAGATTGAGGGACAAGATGCTATGAATAAGAGACTTTTAAATGGTAAAGAAATGAGAGACTCGTAGGACCTTAGAGTCCTAGAAAATTAAAGAGAACATCTGATTTTTAATAAGTTGCTGTGTGTTAAGACTGCTATCACTACCTCCAATCCCTGTGCTTACATATTTTATGAGAAGGAACTAAAATTTTCATCTACTCACACAACCTTAAATGTGATTCTGATCAGAGTGTGGGTTAGGAGTATGACTTTATGAATCTAAGATTACTTGGGTTTCGTTTAATTAAGATAGAAATCAGAAGGTCAAAATGTTGACATCTGATTTTCTATTACCTTTCTCACATCTGATTCTGTCTCACCCATCAGGTCTTAGCTAAAATACTATGTTATGGAGAAAGTGTATATAGTATTCTACTTTTATCTAGAAAGAAATTTGATATATTCACATATATACACATATACATATACACATGTACATATGTATATGTGTTTCTACACACAAACAGAATAATACATTATTTAGCGATAGCAATAGCAATAATTTAACCTATTTTAAAATTTAAAGGAAGAATAAAACATAAAGGAATGAAAAGCCAACTTGTGCATTCTTCAAAGTGTTTAAACCATTTTTATTTCCACAACAGTGTATGGGAATTTCATTAGCTCCATTTTTTTCCCCATTTGGCAGTTCTGGTCTTTCTGATTTTAGCTGTTCCAGTGAGTATATAGTTGCTTCTTATTGTGATTAAACAAAAAAATTACAGAGGTGACCGTAACACCATATGGGTTTCAGGTATACAGTATTATTTTTCATCAGTGAATGCTACATTATTATCCCATTTGTTTTACTTTGTTTTTTCACTTGCGTTGTTTCATTATCTTCCACACAGGAGTAAAATTATACTGTAGTGAAATCATGATTTTAATTTGCATTAAATCTTGTTAAACACTTGCACCATATGCCATTCTTACATTTTTTGGTAAAGTGTCTATTCTTTTGCCTTGAGAGATTATTAGCCATGGTAATAACACCTGAAAGGGGGTGGGGTGAGGCTCTACTCTAAACATACAAATAGTAGTGTCAACCAACATTACCTCGAGTAAATAAATAAAATATAATAAAGGAATGCGATCCCTCAAAGAAAAATCATGTTGAACATATGATTTTTCCTTTTCCTGTTCTTACATCGTTTTTTGTCAACTATTTATTCTTTGGGAGAAAGTTATTAATCTTTTTCTTATATATATATATATATATATAGTTGTATCTATTTTAGATATATGTTCTTTGTCAAATATATGTATAATTATATACTTATACTTGCTTATACTCTTGCTTATACAGTTCAGCAATAGCACTAACAAAAGAATATTTTATATATATATAAAATAATATATATATATATATATATAAATGTGCCAGAATTAAGTATTCCTAAACTGGCAATTTGGGATGGAAATTAATCAGAATTTAAAAAACAAACTTTGTAGTTTAAATTTAAAACAAATATTGCATCAGTCTTCTTTCATTCTGTTTTTGGTTTCAGGTACAGTTAAAAACTAGCATTTCTAGTCAGTATGTCATTCGGACACAGCCAACGAATAGGTGCCTTTCTACGCTGGAGTGTGCAGCTGTTGCCCTTTCCATCTTGGAGAAAAATAATTCCATACAAGAGGTATGTCTTTGGAAAGTTGCATAGTTTTTGGAAATAGGAGTTTAGTTAGATTTTAGCTAGAAAATTTAGAAATGCATAACTTGTTAAATTTCTAGCTGACAACTAGAACATATCTATGATAGAAATTTGTTTTCTTTTATAACCTTCTTTCCCCCTCTGGTGTTTTTTCTGTGTTAGTTTAGCATTCCAGATTGCATTATTTAAATATTCATTCTAAGCTGTATAAACAGCATTTGTAATACGCTAAATTGCTTTTAAGTGGCACAACATTAAATACATTTTTTTTTGGAGGGTTAGGTTTTCCTTTTACTATTTTGTATTTCTCTTTCAGTAAGAACATTTTATTGCAGTTTTAAAATTTTTGCATTGGTATTTTTACTTGAAGAGGTATACCAACTTTCTCTTTATCATTATTAATTATTAGGCTTGCTTACAGTGTAAAAAAGATGTGTGTTTTTTTTTTTAAGAAAAAAATCTGCAGAATATGAAAAGATTATAACCTGCAATCATTTCACTTTATTTAATTTCCATGAAAACCTGATGATTTTTTTTTTTAAAGATTTATTTATTTATACATACAAGCACTGGGGTACAGGCCAGAGGTGTGGGGGGGGTGAGAGGATTCACCACAGACAGAGCGGGG
>JAGFMF010011668.1:8556170-8591113 GCA_019455555.1 Galemys pyrenaicus
TGCTCCCCGCTCTCTGTGGTGAATCCTCTCACCTCCCCACATCTCTGGCCTGTACCCCAGTGCTTGTATGCATAAATAAATAAATCTTTAAAAAAAAAATTCAGATACTTTGTATTTGTTTGATTTATTTGGACCAATTCCAGGTTTTGTGGATTTTCATTTAGTGGTATATTTCACATGTACACATTAACTATGTTTTGATGTGGAGTAAATTGTATTGTCAATTGCTGTTTAAACCATGTAACTCAAAGAATGGCATTCCTTTATACATAAGATGACCATATGTTCTGTCAGACCATTTTTGGTGGGTTGAAAATCACTGGAATAAGTTAGGAGAATTTCTTGTATGTAACAGTTTGAGAACTACATATATGAAGCAAGTCACAGGACTTGGCAGCTTTCTACATATTGGGTTACTGAATTTCTTGCTTGGAACATGAGAGTTAGGTTAGGAAAGATTTTTTTCCCCTACTTTAAGACTTCAAACCCAACTTTCCTTAGCTATGACCATTATAGTATTAGGTCCCCCACCCCCAAGATTTGAAAAAAGCAAACTCCTCACTATCACTGTTGTTAATGAAATGTGTAGAAGAGTATTTCTGTATAACTTTCTTGTCTCCAACATCATATAGTCCCATTTATTGCCCCACATTGGCTATTAAAAACATGATTTTTATGTTAGTGATTTTAAGTAAAAAATCGGTTTTGACTTTGGACATGCAAATGTTTTATAGAACCATAGTTTTATAGAACTAAATTTACAAAATCTATGTAGATTTATTCCTTTAACAGATACAAGTGGATATTTTCATAGATAATGTTTTAGATATAATGAAATTTTATATTGAATTATGTTTCATCAGCATAGAATGAATCACTACCCCTTAATTTGTCCAACCTAAATTTCTGTTTGCTAGATTAGCTTCAAGTATGTCCTCCTTCTTTCTTTTATTCCCCCAACTTCTTAAGGTGTCATTGACAAATAACACTGTAAGATACTTAAAATGTATAATAAGATGATTTGCTATGCACTATGAAAAGATTCCCACCCATGGAGTTCATTAACAAATTCATTACCTCATACACTATCTTTCTTCTTGTTTTCTTTCTGTTAAGATTATTTTTTCCACCCTGGCAACTTTTAATTATGTAATACTGTATTATCAGTTCTAGTCATTGCATCGTGTGTCCTATCTCTTCACATTTTCTTCTTCCATTCCAGTCTCCTCCAGTTCCCCTCTGACACCCTCATTGTCCTCTTTCCTTTTTTACTATCTTTATCCTGTATGCTAGTGTTCTGTTTTTTAATCTTTGCAAATTATGCATGTATTTATGCATAGGTATTATTCTTTACAAAAGATCCTATAGCTGTCTTAACAGTTTACAATTTTACATTTAAAAAAATTGTGCAGGTAATCAGGCAGTGCTCCATGATTTTTTACACCATGCTGATAACTTGGTTCCCTTATTCTATTTTTAAAAAGCACATAAGGGAGAAGATGGCAGCCAGACAGGATCCTTGAATCAATGCTTTCCTCAGGAATACTAAGGATAAGTGCTTAGAGGGAGCAGCCACATTTAGAGTGAAGCTGGAGAAAAATGAGGACCAGTGTCTCAGCAAGAAGAACCAGAAACCATCAGAAAGAGAAGAAAAGACTGAGAAACAGTAAGTGAGGAATGTGCCAGTACACTGGGAGGGCTGTTGGTCCTTCTCCCAACAATCCCTTAGGCACTCCCACAAGCTTGGGAAAGATAGGATGTAATTTACTGTGAGCGCATAACATGTTCAACAATTCAACAAATTATACCAGGTCACTGGGGTCTGGGTTGGCAGTAGAAAGAGCCACACGATCATCCATGTCATTGCCTCTGGGTTCCTGGGAATTTCTGTGATTGCCTTGGGGAGCCCAGGAAGACACTTACACTCCTCCCATCCCTACCCTCTTCTGTGCCCTCCCCCACCCCCAGCTACTGTTGGACTTCCAATCTGCATTTATAGGAGGCTACAGGAGGCCACAGTGAACTTTGCTAGTGGATCACTAGGGCTAAAAGTTAGAGGAATCATTACCATTTCTACTTCTTGATTCTTGGAGCCATGGATTCTGACTGTGGGAGAAAGAGCATCGTGGTTTGATTGTTGATTCAGAGAATGTACCACATCCTACTAGACACTATTCTAACCCCATAGCTATCTCACACAGTGCCTTAACTGAATTTTCAAATGGTCTTTCCATGAATTTATCAGGCCAGCTGTTTCAGGGTAATGGGGAATGTAGAAACACCAGTGAATTCTAGAAGTATAAAACCACTACCAAGCTTCATTTACTATAAAATGAGTTCCCTGGTCAGAAACAATGCTATGTGTATAATCATGGCAGTTAAGTAAGGATTTCTTTAAGTCACAAATGGTGGTTTTGGCTTAAGTGTTGTGACAGGGAAGACAAACTCATAGCCAAGATCTGTTCCACTGAGAACAAAGCACTGCCTTTTCTATATTGGCAATATTTAAGTGCAGTCAAGTGAGACTAACTGGTTGGCTGATCCATCTATAGAATGGTGCTATACTGAATTCAGTGTTAGTCTCTGTAATTAGCATTTTGGACAATCAACAGTCACTATAACCAGATAATCCTTGACAAATGGAAATTCATGTTGTTGGGTCCATGTGTGTCTTCTACTTCTGTCTCTATGGTCCCTTTGTTCATGAGCCAGTTGGCCAAGGACACTGGCAGCTGAAGAAAGAAATTTACAGATTCAGACATCTTGTTCACCTGATTTTATTAACACCCTCCTCAACTGAAGTTGTTCTTTGGTGATGATTCACAATGGACACAAGCATCTTCACACTTCGTATCTATTGCTTTATAGCAAACATTAAACTTAGTGCTTTCAAGGAAGCACCATTTATTTTCTTTTTGTTTTGATATCTATCTTGGTTTTAGCTGGATTGGTCTCTTAAGTGTGTATTTCCTCTTGTCTCATGGGTTCGCCTAAGCAATTGTAATCAACTGGAGGCTTATCTAGATCTGAATGATCCAGAATGCCTTTCCTTGGATATCTTTTGCTTCAGCTGGAATGGAATGGCTGTCACATGTGGCACTGTCTCTGTCTGTCTCGATTTTGTCCAGCAGGATGCCCAAACAAAATTACATGATGTCTCAGCTTCATTGAGAATGAAAAGCAGAAGCTTTCAGGCTTCTTTTAGTCTAGGTCCTGAAATCCACCACCACAATCCCTACCACATTCTGTTGGTTAGTACAAGTTAGGAGGTCAGCAGAACTTGAAGCAGAAATTCTCTCTCTTGATGAAAAGATTGACCTGCATAGTTAAGATGGTAAGAATTCTCAACAGCTGTTTTTGCAGATAATCAGGTATGCCTCCATTTGTCTTATGGGTGTAAAACATAAGACTTACACACTTATTCCTTCCTGTAATCTCCAGAGACTCATGTAATTGTGGCATCAACTCAAAGTTCAGGATCTCCAGATGTACATCAAATCATGTGTGACTTCTTAATGTGGACCCTTACGAACTATAAAGATAAATTCTGTTGTCCCCACACATCCAGCATTAAATAGTGAGACAGGATAACCACACTAACTATTCCCATTTGAAAAGATTAGGGAGGACTTACTTGGTTCATGGCAATTCTGAAATCCAGCTGGTTATAGTTCAACATTTCTACTGACTCCAGAGATAAGAAAGGTTTCTTAAGCTCTGGTTCTGTTTCCAGTGAGTGTTCTCTAATTGGATATAGACCTAAAATCATACAATAAAATCATCGTTCCTTACAACTCTTAGTTCTTCTAAATGATCTGTTTTTCCAGAAATGACCTTCATTCCCAGCTGAATAGGTTTCCCAGTCTGCTCTCTGCTCATGGGAAGTCAGGGTGAAAGAGAGGTGCTTTTTTGTGTTATGAAATACTCCTATTCCTTTTAATCAAAGCCATTACAACTTTTAACACATTCCAGGTAATCTATATACTAAATTAAAACATGCCAACAAATAAAAGTTATACCTGTAGCTCTTTGAGATAGACCCCTTTCCTCGTTGGGTTGCATACCAGGGTGAATAGGGCCACACCCTTAAGATTTTCTTTTATTTTGGAGAAGTTCTGTGCAAATCTGTACAAGAGGTCTTACCATAGCCTTGATGTGTTCTTTACCCAGAACTCACTTTTTTTTAGAATTGCTATGAATTTGATCTTTATTCTAGACAATTTATTGAGGAATTTTTCTCCTGTTGGAGAGACTGTCTTGAATTTTGTTTGAAAACAAAACAGTGTTTCTTAGCTTAGTTCCTTTACTCTCTTATCACAGACCTTTATAAGCAGCTGTTTGGTACATTGTAGCATCCTATGAGAAATTGCCTTAGCTAAATTCATAGGTTCTCTAGGTACTTTTTCCTGTCTTCTAAATTACTGTGTCTTCATTGGAAAAGTGCCTATTTGACTTTTCTGTTTGCTTGGGTTCTTTTCTTTTTGTTGAGTTTTTTTTTATAGATCTTGGATATCAGCCCCTTGTCAAATGTATGGTGTATAAAAACCTTCTCCCACTCAGTAGAGTGTCTTTTTGTTTTAGTGGTAGTGTGTTTCAGTTTGCCTAAGATTTTTTTTGTTTCATGTAGTTCCATTTGTTTTATTCTTTTCTGTTTTTCCTGCTTTTGGAGAAGAATCCACAAAGATATCACTGAAGCCAGTGTCATGGAGTGCTTGCCTGTTTTTGTGTATGTATTGTATGATTTTAGGTCTATATCCAAGCTCTATATCCATTTTGAGTTGACTTTTGTATATGGTGTGAGGTAGTAGACTGATTTCACTCTTTTGTATATGACTTTAATTTTCCAACATTGTTTGTTGAAGAGACTTTCCTTTCTCTCTTGGCTCCTGAGTTGTAGATTAACTGTCCATATGAGTATGGTTTTATTTCTGGGCTTTAAATTCTATTCTATAATCTATGGCTGTCCTATAATTTTTTTTAAAAGTGCATTATTTTATTCTGTATTTTATTCTGTATACTCTGAAGTATGCTCTATTACTATATATATTTTACATACCATCACTATTCATATTTTAAAGGAAATGCAAAACAGCAAAGTAGTGCTACAAAGTTGAACCTGAGTTTTTATACCAGCTGTCAGGTATTGTTTTATGTACAACTGAGCTCTTCCTTTTAGCTGTCACACTGTACTTCCATCATATTCTAGAAATTACCAGTTTCTTCTTTCAGTGAAAGAGAATGTGCCCTACGGTACTGTCTTTCTGCTCATTCCAGGCTTTGTCACCCGCCTGTTAAAGATTTTATTCCTTGGCCCCCAAGTGACTTTATCTTCACATCCTCAGTGACCTCTTCCACTGCTCTTCAGTCCCACGCATAAGACCATATTCCAACTTACCATTTGTAGCTGCTGTACTCTGAAAATTACCTTTCAATATTTCAAAACCCCTTTTCTTCCATTTTGCTCAAGTGGTTTCAATAAATCATTCTTCGACCTCATGAGCAGGTCCAGTTTATTGATTACTATACTTTCTCTCACTACATCAGACCTAGACTGTCTCATTTTGAGTCCATTTTATTTATCACTAGTTCAAGAAATATTATACATGTTTAATACATAGTTCATATCAGGCACTGTTTTCAATGCAGTGATATACATTGAAAAATTTAGCTATTCAGATTTTCCAATATTTTGTATTTTAGACAGGAAGATACAATATGGCCGGCATGTTAGAAACAGATGCTTAGCCTGTTTCTAAAAATCTCTGGTTCTTTTGGGCCTCCCTGGTGGCGCAGTGGGTTAAGCAATGCACTATGAAGCAAACCTCAGCCACTGTAGCACGAATTCGATCCCTGCTGCTGGCCAGGGAGGGGACCCACATGGCATGGCAGACCTCTCCTGCTGTGCCCACTGCTCCCCTCAGCAGTGTACTTCAGTTGATCTGCCTGTTCTGCTCCCCGCTCTCTGTGGTGAATCCTCTCACCCCCCCACACCTCTGGCCTGTACCCCAGTGCATAAATAAATAAATCTTTAAAAAAAAAATCTCTGGTTCTCAAAAGAGAAAGTGGACTTCTACAAGCTAACTCTTCAGTTAATATATTCTTTTTTTTTGTAATTATAAATATCTGCTAGGAAAAAATAGAATACTTTTATTTTTTTTTAAAGATTTATTTATTTATGCATACAAACACTGGGGTACAGGCCAGAGGTGTGGGGGGGTGAGAGGATTCACCACAGAGAGCGGGGAGCAGAACAGGCAGATCAACAGAAGTACACTGCTGAGGGGAGCAGCGGGCACAGCAGGAGAGGTCTGCTGNGCCATGTGGGCGCCCTCTCTGGCCGGCAGCAGGGATCGAACTCATGCTGCAGTGGCTGTGGTTTGCTTCATAGTGCGTTGCTTAACCCACTGCGCCACCAGAGAGGCCCAAAAATAGAATACTTTTTTTTTTTTAAAGATTTATTTATGCATACAAGCACTGGGGTACAGGCCAGAGGTGTGGGGGGTGAGAGGATTCACCACAGAGCAGGGAGCAGAACAGACAGATCAAGGGAAGTACACTGCTGAGGGGAGCAGCGGGCACAGCAGGAGAGGTCTGCCACACCATGTGGGTCCCCACCCTGGCCAGCAGCAGGGATCGAACTCGTGCTGCAGTGGCTGCGGTTTGCTTCATAGTGCGTTGCTCAACCCACTGCGCCACCAGGGAGGCCCAAAAATAGAATACTTTTAATCACAGTGGTGGACATCAGTAGTCTTTAGTAAATCCTTTAATCCTGTCTGAATCTTTTTAAAGAAGGCTACAACAATAACATTTTATATAAACTTGTTTGATTAAAATATGTGCCTCAGTTCTTATGATCTAATACTAATTCCTTAATTTATCACTTTAGAAACCGTGTCACATGCACTTCCTTTCAGAGAGCTCAGGATGTTCTCAACATGGGTAAACCCCTTTTAGAAGTGAATAAAAGTGTCATTAGATGTTTTTTGTAAAGAAAATTAATCTCCTTAACCTGCTTCACTTTATTATCATCAGAAAACAATTTGGAAAAAGGACAGTAATATATGTTGATAGGACCTTCCTGCAGAGAGGTTGTTTCAGTTAACTTGCTGATTTTTACAGGAAAATGCCTGACCTAGTACATAATTTAGTTAAGACAGTAGCAAGGGATTGGACTGACCGATGATTTCAGTGAGGGAATCATGTTAGAACCAAAATATTCTATGTAAAATGTATGAAATTCTTAATGCTCATATTTAATATTTAATAAACATGCTCCTGAAGGATAGTCTTTGAAATACAGGTTCAGCTACCTGACTGGCATTCCTCTAAGCTACTATTAGAGCTGTCAAAACAATTTCTTTTAAAATAGAACCAGAAGAGCTTCAGTGCTTGTTGTCTGGAGTTGCACTGCAGTACTCGCTATGAATACAGAGTTGTTCAAAAGGTGGGAGTGAAAAATTCTAACTGCAGCACTGTATGTAACATGCACCAAAGGAAATGACATATATCTCAAGGCTAATAGTGGAAGCCTTTTTCTTTAATTATTTGCATATTTATGAATAAGCAGACATAAGCCAAAAGAAACCTATGAAGAAACATGTAGATAAACATTTCTAATATTAACTTGTAGAATAAAGAAATAAAAAATATAATAGGGCAAAGGGAATAGAGTGATGTTTGAATGGTCCTCAAATAATTGCTGATTAACTGGCATACATCTGACAGAACTGCTTTTAATTTTTTATCTTAAAACTGCATAGAGTAAGTGAAGTAAGGTAAGGAATGGCTCATAGACCTAGAATCTCTTCTTTCTGCAAAACATTTTCTTGAGTTATTGAAACCTGAAATCTAAGCTTCTTAACTCACAAGTAAAAGTCTCATTATTCAGTGCTAGAATTCAACCAGTCTTGAAAAATGGCATTATTTCACAAAATTTTGTTCTTATATTAATTTCTTGCTCCTCTTTCAACTTATTTACCCATATATTTTGGGGGAAAATGGTAAAGTTGCCTTTTACTTTTTAAAAATCTTAGAATAGTGATTTTATTGTGAACCAGGCCTCCTGATTGTCAGATTTTAAAATTCTGATAGAAATTTTGCATCAGATTCTTAAACATAATGTCAGTGGTAGCTCTTTACCTTCCTTTGAAGTAGGGAGTGCATGACAAATTCTGTATCATTGTATCAAGTATTCTGTTCTCAAACTGTCTGGTCTGCTTAAAAGTCAGGAAGAGCAAAGAAGAACATTGGTTCCTGCAATATGTGGAATTTTAAAATATTATAGATGCTGTCTTTTGAGGGAAAGTCTAAATGTATTGCTTAGGGGTTTTATGCTTAAAAGTCCTTCTGCTTACTCTCAGTTACTTCCCCTTGACTTTGTATTGTGACTATCTGCCAGCTGAATGCTGAAGATGGAGCATCAAATTGTTCATCATTGCATCACTCAGGAGAACTGTCAGAGAAAGAAAGTCGGATAGTAGAAGAGGGACCCAGGAGGGCACTTGACAGCTGTGTTAGCTGTTACATCACCCAGAGGGAACCCTGTGGAATCTTGCAGGCTGACTCCTGAGGCCCCTTTCTGTGAAAAGAGAGTCCTCTGAATCAATGAGCAGCTGCCCAGTCTCCTAACGTCCTGTTAACTCTTAACAGGGTTGTCTTTGTAGGTTACCATATCTCTGGTGCCCCCAATGGAAAGTGGCTGTGCTCTTTCAAAAGAGCCAAGCATACATGAAAAAAATAAAAGTAAAAAAAAAAGTTGCCCCATTTGTGTACAGAGACCCTCATGAATTGGAGTTAGCAGGAGAGGGTATAAATGTAGAGGAGGAAGATTTCAAGCTCTCTAAAATGCTGCCCCTCTAGAGTAAAGAAGCATGATATATGTTAAAAATATGTGAACTTGGATAAAGGTATATTGGTGAAAATGATGCTGGCCCTGTTGCATCAGTCTTCTAAACATGGAACCCCCTCCCTAAGTCACATAGATTTTTTTGTGATGTATTCATGATTGATAATTTTTGTGAAATCATTCAAGTGATTTCTTGACATCTAGCCCTATTCTATATACATAAAGAATACTGTATATAAAGAATACTGCCCCTAACAAGAGTAATAGGGTCCATAGATTAGACATATATAATCCACAATATTTTGGGAATCTTTCTATTCTTTTTTATTGTTTTATTTGTGCATACAAGAGCTCGCGTACAGGCCAGAGATATGGGGGTGGTGGTGATGAGAGGAGTCACCAGAGGCAGAGTGGGGAGCAGAATAGGTGGATCTACTGATATAGAATGCTGAGGGGAGCAGTGGGTGAGGCAGGAGAGGTCTGCTGCACCACGTGGGTCACCTCCCTGGCCAGGGATCAAACTTGTGCTGCAGTGGCTGCGGATGCTTTGTAGTGCATTACTTAACCCCTTGTGCCACCAGGGAGGCCCCAGAATCTTTCTATTCTTAAAGGTAAGAAAATGATCTCTTGGCTTTTTATTTAAGTATGCAAAAAAAAATTCCTCAGAATAAATAGAAACCAGTGTCATTTTACTGTGAAGATATAGTGAAGAGGTTATAGTTTGTTTCTTTCAAGTTAAAAAGAAAACCTAAATACTTCACCATTTCTGCACATCAAACCTGATTGCACATGTAGCTTGAATTCTTCATTAAGGTTTACACTGATTTGAAAGAAAAAAAATCAACATTTACATTACTTATGAGGCAGGCACTTAGACATTGTAAAGCTTCAGGGTACTGCAGATGTCTTCTGATTTAATAAATGATTAATATTTTTTGGCCAAGAAAAATCAAGTCTTCACTTTTTGTTCAAAGCCTGTGACAAAATAATTGCTAAGCATTTTTCATGTTAATTTTATTTCACAGTTATTTTTCCTTTCATCTAAATTCAGCTCACAGTGCATTCTGTCTTAATGAACTAAGTTTTGCTTTTCAGTACTTTCATGATGACAATTTTCATGGATGTTGTGGAATTAGACACCTTACCACTTCATGGGTAATTATGGACATCTTTTTATTTATTTATTTATTTTAAAAGAGTTACTTATGCGTACAAGAGCTGGGAGGTGAGAGGATTCACCAGAGACAGAGTGGGGAGCAGAACAGGCAGATGGACTGAAATACACTGCTGAGGGGAGCAGCGGGCGAGGCAGGAGAGGTCTGCCTTGCCATGTGGGTCCACTCCCTGGTCAGGGTGACCTTGCACTGCTGTGCCGTGGATGCTTCACAGTGCGGTGCTCAACATGCTGTGGCACCAGGAAGGCCCTATGGACATCTTTTCTACTCACTATCTGGGGTGCAGCAAGCTTTACTTAAACGTAACATCATCTGTATAAACTTCCAACAGGCCAAACCATCTTTCAAGAAGAATATGTTATTTTTTATCAATATTATGTAATAAGTCACAAATGTACTAGAACAATAACAAGACTTGATTAACTCATCTTGATTGATCTTGAATATGTGGCTACAAGTTATAATCTTGTAGCATCCTTTGCTTTTACTGGCCGCCTTTTCTGTAGCAAAAACATTAGCTGGTCCTCCCTGGTGGCACAGAGCGTTGAGTGCCACACTGTGAAGCATCTGCCAGCACAGCAGCAGGCAGGTTTGATTCCCAGCCTGTGAGGGGACCCACATGGTGCAACAGACTTCTCCCACTGCTCCCCTCAGCAGTGTATTTCAGTCCATCTGCCTGTTCTGCTCTCCACTCTGTCTCTGGTGAATCCTCTCACTTCCCGCAACTCTGGCCTGTACCCCAGTGCTTGTATGCATAAAAAATCTTGAAACACACACACAAACACATTAGCTTCTAATTGTGAATCCCAAGCCACTTTCTTTCACTGGACCGTGTCCTGTGACATTACTAAATTCTGGTGAAGGGGAAATTGCTAATAAATGTGTTTGGGGCTAAATTTCTGTGCTGCCTAAACCCGTTTTACCTTCAGCCCTGCAGAGCTGCACTTGACCATACATAAACCTTGGAGATTTTCCTATCCTTTTCATCTAACACCTAGAACTTTCTTTCTCTTAAAATCTCATGTGGGTCCAGAAGTAGATGACCAGATAAACCAGATGTAATAACATCTATTGGAGAAAGCTTGGAAAAGGAGCAGCTGTAGTAAATGAGAGCTCCTCATTGTCTTTTACCTTCTGGACCAGAGCACAGAACTGTAACAGGGTTGAAGGGAGGTCCTTGGAAAAGGGTCCAGCCCTTCTAATATAGAATTTGAGCTGATTTGCTGGGTGAAATCATTAGCCCTTTCAGAGTCATGGTCAGCATCCAAGTCTTTGGATTGTACTTATATGACATGACAAAACCTTGGCCTCCAGCCTCAATGTACCACTTCAGCATTCCACACAGGTGTTTGCCAAAAGTATAAAATATCAGTCACCTTTCTGTAGAGACTCCCTGCATTCTCAGCCCAGTTCACCTTCTCACACTCTGAAGTTCCTACTGATAGAGCAGAGTGAACGTGGCAGTTGTCCATTTGGATAATGACCCCACCTATTTTCTGATGCATCCATTCATTAGTCCTAAGGAAAGTGGTTGATGTGATTTATGCTGTAGTACTCCTAACCTCAGTTTTGTTGTAGACCCATTCTAGAATCACTCCCTGATGGTGGAGTCAGAGAGACTGATGAACAATTTCAGATAAATAGATATAATAGACCCATGAACTAACATGTCTTGTTCTACAACCTTCATAGTGTTTAATTAAAAAAAAAAAGTTGCTGGTATTTCACACTGGCAAACCTGCTCTTTAAAAATACCGAGTTTTGGCCTCACTGAGCTTGTGTGCTTTCATGGCAACAGTTGGAGGCAGGTTGGTTGTTCCTGCCCCCTTTGGACAGATACTTTTTAGTTTCCACTTCTCCCTGGTGACCTCGGTCACCTGTCTTACTTGCCTGTTTTTGTTCATCCTCGGAGCCAGTAACTCTGTTGTGAACTTAACGTATGACTCCTTGTGGTCAAAGAGCATACTAAGGAAGGTGTTTTCCTGCTCCCAGCCTTATCTCTAGAATGTTGATGGTAGAGGTGACTGCCGGTATATTGCTCTCTCTGTGTGTGTGATCTAATGGTGTAAAATGGAGCTGGTCGAAAGTCATAAGAATATTGTGTCTTCAAAACAAACCCTTAAAATTTGACTGCAGAACTGTGCCTGCCAAAGAGGGAGTGGGTGGGAGTAGATCGTGGAGGAAGGTTGTCAAATGGACTGTGGTGACTAATGATGGGTTTTTATGGTGGTGTGGTAGCATACATCTGAAGAGGTTTGAATCTACACCCCTAAGTTACATATAATGCTGTAAACCAATGTTACCTATTAGAAATAATTATATATATTTGTATATATGTGTATGTGTATAATTACAATGTTTCTAAGTTCGTGGGGTTTTTTTAGTTATTATAAACATGGAAGTTTTCCAGGATTACTAGTATGTTTTTGGTGGAAATATTTTCCACCAAGATTTTGCTTGGCTCAGAATCTTGATTTTGTGCCATCGAATCACATTAGTGAAGACATATTCTGCCATCTCTGTGTGCAGATGAGACAATTTACATGCTTTCAACTCCAACAGCAGCACTTAAGGGAAAAACTCAATGTATAGGAAAGATGAGCTATTCCTTTGAAAGAATAGTGTTGTCTTGAACAGAAACCAAGTAATTTATAACCAACTTAAGAGCCATCACACTCTTTCATTAATGGTACCACAAGTGAAAAAAAGGAAGAAGCCACAGGTTGGGGAATTCCTGGGTCTGAACTAGGACTCAGCTGTTTGCTTTCTTTTCTTCTTTACATCTTCCTAAAATGTTTATATCTCAGGGGGAGAAGGAGATGTGGAAGATTCATGCTAGAGAGCAGAGCAAAAGTGCTTATATTTCTCTTGCTTTCCTGTATATGTGAAGGGTGTTTTTTTTTTTTTTTGAGCTCCTTTGTTTTTATTTTTACTCCTAAGTTGAGACAAGGTGTTAAAAGCATATGTTAGAGAGTGAGCATCTGTGGAAGTATTCTAATTTTGGAACATGTATGTAAAAGTGTTGAAATGCTGGCTTTTTCTGAGTGTCGAGTGTGGAACAGTAAATGAGAGAGGGAATATGCAGTGGGGGAGGTGGAGAGAGAGAAAGAGCATAGCCTCTGTGTGTGTGTGTGTGTTTCAGAGAAAATTCACACTGAATTGGAAATAACTCAGGGCACTCAGGAGATGCAACTGAGCATTGAGTTGAAATGTCAAAGTATTCTTTTCTACACATTGCTGTCTTTGTTGCTGCTATTTGATTTTTTTTTTCTTTCAAGGAATCTCAAGGTAGACTAATTGATGAAATCAATGAAAATCATTCAAAGGATGGGACAAATCATAGTTTCATTGATGTTTTGAAAACTGTTTACCTGAATGTAAAATGGCATCTAAGTTATAAATGGGGTGGAGCTGCTAACTGATTTTAGATAGCTTGTTTCCAAGGTCATGTGATTATTTCAGCATGTGTGGAAGTCCTCAAGCTGCACAGAAGTACCCCTTTTTATTTTTGACTTCTAACAAACCATTAAGTTGCAGTACATTTTGGAGTCATCAGCTGCTTTTCATGATGAAATCAAAGATAGATAATTTGAGCTTTTAATATGCAAATTTTGTTTGGAAATATTTACAGATAATTGAATTCCTTCAAAACATCCCCATTTATAACTTGAAGATATAATAAGCTGATGGGTTTATTTGGTTGGCCACAAAACAATCTGAAATAATGACAACACATTAGTGTTGTGTAATACAGTGTCATACAATGTATATTAACCTGGTCTGTGTATTTTTATAGTAAACATGATAGAGGAACAAACTTTTTTAGGGTGTATAGAGGCCAATCTTTAATTGAAATTAAATCTTGTCTCATTAATGACAAGAATAGCTCTTAGATTTTGTGAATATATGGTGGCTTCCTGCAAGGGGGAAGGGAGAAGAGGCTAGAGGGGTAAGTGGTATAGCAACACAGGAATTTTGCTGTAAAACAAATGAGGCATGTTTACATCCTGAAGTGTGAAGTTGTACATTTTAATGGGAAAATAAATAATCTGGTGGTCAGATGAAAAAATAATTGTTGAATTAAAAAAAGAAAAAGGTTTTTAATCTAAATGTGGGTTCTTGAAAAAAATGTGAGATAGACAAAGATTTACAGCTATCAGCCTATTTTTTTTCTAATATATTTTCCCTTTGTGCATTGTAAAATGTGTGTGAGTAGAATGGCAGAAGGTCTGAAGAGTACAAAAACAATCCAGGAATTAAATTACTTTTGCCAGGTCATCTTAATGGAAAGTTGAAATGTGAGAGAAGAATCATTGAATGTTCTGGCCAAGGGAATGCTTCTGAAATCTTAGCAAGTGATGTGGAAATCACCATGGTTATGAACCCCTATTCACACACAGGGATTAGTTTCTTAAAATCAGCTTCTAGTATAGTGATAAATTTTATTAACCCATGCATCTTATATTATCACACAATAAATACTATCAGATGAATGACAAGAATGATTTATTTGGATGCTAGTACTCTGGTTCATTGTGATGATAGTTATTCAGAGAAATTTAAAATGTACGCATATAATTGGATGCTGAAAACTCTGAGTTGATTAGATAATATAAAAATCCATATGGTGAAGAACTCCTAATTATTGAAGGGAATCCTAATCCTAATCATGCAAGGAAAGGAGGCTTTAAAGATGTCAGTCTGTGTAATTCACCTTTCCCATCTTATTTTTATTTGGATGAAATTTGATTAAGTTTATTAAAGAAAGTTCTGAAAGAATAGGATAAGTCTGTAGGGAATGGAGGGAGAAATACTTCTCCATGATAGAATACTAGTGGAAGGGAGGATGCACAATTTTGCTCAGTTCACTTTGTTGTAATAGAGGTTTTATGGTTCATTAATATCAAATCATAGACCTTTTGTAACTCTAGTTTCTGGAGCTTCCTTCTCCTCATGCATTCCTTTGGGCTTCTGGTCACGAATTCCTGTTGGGTATAAAACAGGAGCCAGAAAACTGCTAAGAGCTAAATCAGGCCTCCCTTCTATTTGTGATATCCTGGGATTAACAATGGTTTTAAAAATTTAAATAGTCAAAAAAATCAAATAAAGAATAACATTTTGTCATATAGCACCTGTATGAAATCTCAATGTCAGTATGCACAATGACATTTTCATCTGCACAGAGCCACATCCATCTATTTATGTATTGTCTATGGCTATAGTCACATAACAGAGCAGATGAGCACTTGCAGTAGAGATTATGCTTGGTGAAACCTAATGTAGTAATTCTCTTTACAGAACAAGTTTACCAAGCTTGCCTTTAAGACATGGAGCTTAGGAAGGGCATCCTGATGTTCTTTCTCAAGATCTGGGCAAGAAGGATATAAAGTGACAAGTGGGATTTGTAAATATGCAGATTATTGGTTCCAGTATATCTGTATCTATATATAGAAAGGGGTGTGTGCGTGAGTGTGTAGCCTGCTGAATAGGAATTCATGGAGCCAGGCCAGACAATGCAGTCTGCATTTTAAATTAATGCTCCAGTTGGATTTTCTGAACTCTGTAGAACCAGAAGCTTGGTTTTGTACAGGGAAAGGAAATTGCATTCCTGGATATCTAGAACTGATTCAGTCTACATGAAATGTGATTTCTGGAATACTTGAGATAGACTGGTGCGTTCTCACTGCATTCTACATTTAGCTGACCCCTTCTCACTGGCAAAGCTGATGGGAAACTTCCTGTTGAAATAATTTCTTACTGTATAAAAAACTCACCTGTAACATATTTTTTGAGATTGAAATATAGGTAGAGAACTTAAAAATTAAAGTATCAATAAAAAAAATAGTGTTTCCTATAAAGACATAAAAACCAAAAATGAAAAGACAAGGACAAATTGGGGACACTTGGTGGGGAGGGAAGAGAGGGAGGGTTGAGGGCAGACGGGAGCATGGGGGACTGAGTTGATGGTGCACTGGTGATATGGTGATGGGGAATACATGGGGATTACAATTGATGTTAAATATATATATATATAAAAAAATGTTAACAAAAAAATAAAAATAGAGACAAAAAAATAGTGTTTCCTAGTTAACACCCTCTGCCACCTTCATGCCTTTCCCCTAGAGACTTTTCCCCTCTATTTTCTCCTATGTTCCTTTAAAAACATTTTAAATTGAGGTAGCATTGGTTTACAATATTGCATATGATTCAGACATATACCCCTATTCTTAGATGTCCATTCTTACTCTTTCTGGATTTTTCCACTTTATTATTGTAGCGGCAGGAAGGGGCGGCACAGGAGCAAGATTCGGGATGGTTCTGGACAGACGGGTCAAGGAAGGAGAGTCTTGGAGCCCTCAGTATCTTTTCATGCTTTTATTAGTAGAGGTGGCCAGGTACATGGCAGGTATGGGTGCTGGGAGGCTGGCAGGCCTCCCAGCCCCCAGGGCATCTTCTTTCACTGCTGCTCTCGTCAGTACTGTCAGTCCTGTGGTTCTGGCGTCCTCATGACGCCGCCCATTTAAGCCCATGTCCAACTCACGTGCACTCACTTGTGCATGCCCATCATGGAACACTCGCAGCACCACAGGTGTCCATCATCATAGTGGTGAGAGGGTGAAAAGACCTGATTGTTCTCTGACCCTACAATTATCTAGAGACTTTCATTATGCAAAGTAGGGTTTTGTTATCTTCTGTTTAAAGGCTTCCATTTCTGCAATGGTGTAGTGCCAGCAAGGCATGGTGCAGGTTCTCCATTATTCCAGCAGATGGGTCAAGGAGGAGTCCTGGAGCCCTCAGTGGCTTTTTCAGTCTTTTATGCCATCATTATATCAGAGGTGACCAGGTACATGGCAGGCAGGGAGGCCCCGGGTCCGGGAGGCTGGTAAACCTCCTAACCCCTGGCGCATCTTCACTTCCGGCTCTCTAGCCTCCAGTATCTCTGCTACTGAAATAGGGGGCAGGGGAGGAGGCTGCTCTGACTGAGACAGGGGTCAGAGGCCCCCCAAAGCTCCTAAAGGCCAAAAGGCCACAAACCAGAATCCAGGGCTATAGCAACAGGGACTATAACCTATCAGAGGACAGTGCCTGATACAGGTCACTGTCTATGGGTTCTCACCCGCGCGCACAATTGCAAGGGACCTCAGGCTACAGGAACAACAGTCATAGGGTTTATTTACAAATAGGGGGAAATGAGAGCACTTACGTATCCACAAGAGGCTGGCTGCTTCATCCAGACAGCATCAGCGTTGGCAGTCACCAAGTCACCAGTTCTATGCCACCAACAGACATCTCTTTGAGACACCAGGCCCAGGGCCTTTGGTGCTCCTTCCAGTCAGTGCCACAGCCAGGACCGAGTCCCAGTATCTCTCTCTCCTCAGAGGGCGGCGGCTGGAGGCTTCCCTCCTTTCTTCGAAGGCTAGAACCGTCTTCTCCTCTTCCTCTGCAGGGGCTCTTCTTCCTCTGCTGCTGCCTCTCCCTCCGCTACAGTCTGATTGGTCCATTTTGCCGCACCTGATCGGTCCCTTTTGGCTGCACCTGAGGTTTCTGAGGAAGGACTGCCACACTAACTTGCAGGGGAGCCAGAGACCACTCCTCCTGCCGGCTGCCGCCCGGTAACACTACAACTGTTGTTTCTTCGGCCTTTCCTTTTCCTTCCTCTTTCTTCTGTTATCTACATTACTTCTCTGCTGGCATCATAGTGAAGCTGCCCTTATACTGCCCGTGTCTCAGCCCAGGTGCACCCACTTGCACATGCTCACTTAGGCACGAGTGCAGGACCTCAGGTGTCCATCATCGACACCAGTGGCAGGAAGGCGGATTACTTTTCCACTTACCTTACAGATGCTCTCAATATACTTCACTTCTCCCCCTTATCAGAAATTGAGTTTATTCAGGAATGGCAGAGGAATTACTAACTGGGAAATGTATTCTGCAGCAAGCCCTAAACTTCGTGGAAGGTTTGGGGCAGGCTGTGCTTAGCGACTGGAGGACAGCGAGGGGTGTTCCGACCACAGTCCAAGCGGAAAGTTCATTGGCTGGAAGAGGGGGGAGACATTGTCCGCTATGTTCATTGGCCCGGGAGGCCCAGCCTCTTAGCCGACTTGGGTGAGAAGTCTGTTTGCGAGGCCTGTTCTTCCAAGGGCGCATGCGTCAGACAGGGGCTCTTCCTCAGGTTCTATTTTAGCCCGAAGTTTCCTCTCATGGACTTCTGGGAAGTTTCCCAGACCCCAAGGAGAGAAAGGGAGGTGCTGCTTTCTGGGACCAACATCTCGGTAGGTGATTCATTTCAGTGCCAATTCGGTTACAGTTGTGCCCTTTATCCACTCTAGCGTTTCTGTGGCCTGCGTCAACTGCCCTGGAAAATGTGTATGATGAGAGAGCGCATTCATGGACCTTTTATCACTGTATATGGTTGCAATTGCTCTGTTTTATTAGACAGTTACTGTTGTAGTCACATACTGTGCCTAATGGCTAAATTGAACTTTATAATAAGTATGTATATAGGAAATGATATACCGTATGGGATTCTGGACTTGTACAGTTGGATAAAGGGGGAAAGCTGTAGACGGAAACTCAGGGAGTGTTGGCACAGTCACGGGGACGCCTGTTTGCTGAAGGCCAGCTCCAGTTGAGGTAGGGTCCATGAAGGAAAAGGCAGCGTCAGAGTCAGCTAAGCGAAGATGAATGAAGACACACACACACACACACACACACATACACACTCAGGGTGCAAACATCATCTCTGTCTGCCTCTCTGGCAGGTCCTTATTTTTTCATTTTACAAGCAAGCAATGGGATTACATCATGTGCATACAGCAGAAAGATAACATTTTTCTTAAGACTAGCTTGGGGTCTTTATGAACTCTAGCCAGGTACGAAACAACAGGTTTTTGTCAGCATACTAAGTGTTAAAGCAGACATAACAACTTTGTTCAATCACAACTATTTTTTCACTCTGAGTATAAGATAGACTACTAGTCACATGTCGAGGGTAAAACTAGTGTCAATAACTAAAAAACTACAGGCCTCCAATAAAAGGGAAATACTAAAAACCTAAATTGTATCTAGGCCCTAATATTTATTTAGACCCTAATATTTCATCTTTAAAAGGAATCACTATCCTCAATTTATCCTGAACCTAAAACTAATTAATAATGTTTTTGCTATTAGGAAGTCATTCTATATATGATTACAATTTAGTAGAATGAAGGCAGAAAAAAAAGGGGAGGAGGGCAGGAAGGGTTCCTGTGACTCATTTATCTTCTGAGAGATACAGAGCCTTTCATAATGGGCCAAGTTACAGAGGTCTTTTTTTGGTTCCTAAGGCCAGTCTCCCATAATAAATGTTTGGGTTTGGGAAATTGTCTAATAACTGACTTTTGAATTTGTTGAACAATCATATTCCATTTATGTTTTATACTACCTGGTTTTACAGTGTTGGTTTTCTTGAATTTGTGTTAAGAGTGTTTGCCAATCAGTAGTTCATCATGAGAATGCACAACAACCAATTATTTTGTTTGTTTAGCAAAACAGCCAATTTTGCAACCACCCCCATGGATTATCTTTCAATAAACACACATCATAAGACTCACAGAACTACAATTATAAAATCAGTCAAAACAAAAGGAATCTGGCAGGGGCTAGCTTTGGAGCCTCCTGATTTTTCAGAAATGTCCTTTATACGGACTTTTGTCACATAGTATGAGTAGCATGGTCCATGCCACCTGTTATTGTAATAACAGTCTCCTGTTTCCTTTCACCCAACGTATACTCACTTGACTCTGGCTAGAGAATTCGGTTCAAGGAGCTTGAATATTTGTGGTTTCCTTGTGCAGGCAGGTGGCGCTGTTTCTTTTTACCCCCATCTGTAAAAAGGAGATAACACTACTTACTTTGTCTAGCTACAAAGTTTTCCCTGTAGTTGGGTCAGGGGAAGTATGCATGGGAATGCTTTGCAAAGTGTAAAGCTCTGTGCATATAGAAAGTATCAAAACTGTTTCTATGTTATCGTCTGTCGTAGTGCTGATTGTATTTGCTGTTTTAAAATGGGCTTTTTTTTTTTTCAAAATTCATCTGTGCTTGATTTCTTATGAGTGCTTTTTTTCTGTTAGTTTTGATATCTGCTTTTCATAGAAAGGCTTCCTCAACTTTCTGTTACTCTTTTCTCATATTAAAGAATGAGACGCTAAAACATTTAATGAAATTTCCGTATGTATGACTGAGGTTGTTGAACCTGTTGATGAACTTCATGATAGGGTAACAAGGCTGCAAGCCAGTGTTTTTGCTCAGGAGTAGTCAGTGTAGATATTCTTTTGAATGGCTCCATTTCATAGAGGAATTTCTCCTCTCGTGCGTGAGACTGTATTCTGGTTGCTGACTAAGGGAGAGGGATGGAGCTCTCATCTTCCTGTATGTAGAATTTAACTCAATCCTTAGTACAATACCTCATTCAGCCATGCAAAGTAAACTTAGAGTCTTGTGCCAGAAACTACACTTTGGGGTGAGGTGTGAGGAGAGTCATTTAGTTAGAGTGGAGATGGGATTGTTCAGCCAATCCTGCCCCAACTGCACTCTCTTCAACTAAATGACTCTAATTTCTGTGTCCTTGAAACATGTGTTGTGACCTCATCTCTCTGATGGTTGCTTTATTTCTTTGAACTCTCCAACCCTCTACCCCATTCCTTGTAAGATTTCATTTATTGGTCATTTATAAATTTATTATTGTCACTTTTGTGGGTTTTGAAAGAGAGTGGTGACAAATGCATATGTATAATATATTATGTTTAACATGTAGTAAAGAACTTTTTATTTTTCTAAATGGTCTTGTCAAAAACTCATGATATGTATCTTACACTAATAGAATAGTAAGTGAACATGTATATAATTTATAAATATATGTAGATTTGACAGCATGTTCAAAATATTTACTCATGAGGTGTTGGTTAAAACATGTCTACAGACTACTCATTTGCATAGTTAAATTTTGAAATATAACTATTTAAAGATGAAAATTGAAGTGAGGTCCCCTTAAATTTTGCAGGAGCACAGCATAAGAACAAAACTACATAAAGTACCATACTAGGACAATTTTGAATAAGTAAAATGGATTCAGACTAATGGTTAAGTGTAGAGCGTGTTTTGTAGTTAATATTAAATAAAGATTTACTGCATATTGTTTCCTTGGCCAAGGAATTACTTACTGAATATATAAATATATTCAAAAGGGCAGGGTCTCCCCTTTTCCTGGGGACCACTCTGTTACAGTTAGATCTCCACCTTTACTACTTATGGCTGAAGATTTATCTCATTGGCACAACACACAGAAGGTGTTTCTCAGTAGGGCTTCCATAAAGCTCTTTGAAAGATACCCATCCATTCTAGCAGGTATTGTTCATGTGGAACAAGAGTTGTTAGACATCTGGCTTCAGTAGGATAGTACTATGTCTTATCTTGAGGACACCTAAGGTTTATGTAATACCCAGGCATCAGTCAGTTAGGCCAAGAAAAAGCAAGTCAATTTTACAAGTCTATGTGAGTCAGACATTTGATTATCCTGAGAAAACAACGGTCTGACTCCTTTCACTGAAGCTTTCCTTCTGCAATCGATTAGCTGCTGACTCTTATGCTATTGACCCTCACTAATTTTGTTGTGTGGTCTGTCATTCCTTATCTAGAGTGAGAGGGAGGCTCCTCTGTAAATATCAACAGCTGATGAGCTTCAGGGGGAGTCCATCTATTCTGGGGCCAGTTAATGTTCAAGGTGTGTGTTTGCTTGGAGTGCTGGGATTGGAACTTTGCTGCCTGACATGTTGTCCAAGCCCAGATTACAAATTATTGCTCTCTCTTACAACAAATGGTTGGATGGCCATAGTGGCATGGATATTTACAAATTAGAATTTGATTTCATGTTCACTTTATTCTTTTTTTTTTTACGTTCTAATGAGTGTAAATTTCTGTAGAAATAGAATTTAGAAATTCAATAAATTACTCTTGGCAGCTAAACTAAGATTAGTTTTTGCTATTTCATTTGAGTGTTTATATGAAAAAAAACTAATGGCTTATTTAAAATAGCATTGGATCTAATTCTTTAATTAGTATGTAAAGTCAGGGCTGTGTACTCTATGTGAGTAATAATATTGAATGTTATTTTGTGTCCCTATGGTGTATTGGGTCAATTATCAGTTGCTATCTAAAAAATACCTTTGACTTAAGGCTGAAAGGATCGATGATTTGTCTGCACACTATTTCATTGGTCGTTTTCAGGCTAACTTAAGTGTAGTTGTAGTTGGCCAACAACTTGACAGGGGCTAGATGATCTGTTAGCACCTTGCTCCTGTGTCTGATGCCTCAGTTGGGATAGTTGGGATGAATCCTTGCTACACAGTATTTCATTTGAACTTCTTCACACTATGGTCGGCAAGTTACAATAGGTGACTTCTCAGCAAGCTCCTGCTCTTTTATATTTGGTGATGTTCATGTGGCCAAACTCATGTTATTGTGAAAAAGAACTGTGCTGGGTTTGGTTGCCAAGATGCCGGACCACCTGGGGCCACAAATGGGTCAGCTCAGCATATGCAATTACTCCATTGTCCTAACTGTTAAAGAGCTTTTGTGGAAAATGCCATTTTATCATTTTTCTTCTCTAAAAGCCTTAGGTGTCCTCTTTACAGCTTTTTCTACAGGTTTTGATTGTGCATGGAGTCATCTTTGATGATCTTGATGGGGTACAGAGTGAGGTGCTCATCCAAAACCTAGAGAATGAATTCATTTATGCCTCACCTTGTTGCCAAAAAAAAAAAAAAAATAAGACATCAACTTCAAAATAGAGGACATAGGGTAAATTTGGAAACTTTAACTGTAGAACATAAAGATTTAATACATATTATCTCCCCAGTCAAGTAAGTACTTATTGAAGGCATTAATATATCCAAAAGAAATATATTGTTTCTCAAATTTCAATTTTGAAAAGATAAGAGCAAAAAAACCCCAATACTTTGTACTGGCCAGAGTTCAGGAAGAAGGGCACTCTTGCTTGAAGTGGAATTGAAATTGCAATTGTTCTGTAAAGCAATTTGGCCATCTATATTGAGACCTTAAAAAGTTCACTGTGAGTCAACTCTAGTGATTCTTCTTCTAGAAAATCATTTTAAGGGAATCATCAGAGATGGTTTTGTGTAAAGATGTTTATTACTGCATTATTTATGCAGAGGAAAGGGAAAAATACAAGTCAGGAAATGATGAAATTATGGAACAGTGATGTGAAGGACTATTATGCAGTCAACAAGAAGTGGTCCAGAGGAAGAAATTGTTGTGACTTGGGAAGCAACACACAACGTAAACTGTGTTTCAAAGGTACCTATAGGATTAATTAATTCAATAATATAAAACCCTGTTTGTGTGTGTTCAGTGACCAGTGAATGTACTGAATACCTGCTTTACCCTGGGGCTCACTCAGAAGGAAGGAAGCCATAGTTACTCTAGTTTGTGTACAGATTAGTGGGAAAAAAAGATGCTGAAAGTACAAATGATAATGCCAGATTTTCACTGAACCAAGGATTAAGAAAAAAATGGTCTAAACAAGAGAGTTTGTTGGTTTGAAAAGACTGAGTTTTGAAGGGGTAAATATTTTGGGGGGTGAAAGAAAATTGTAAGTATGAGACATTGAGAGGCAAGGTGCATGGTGACTCATTCATTAGAACTGAATTCTGAGTGATGGCGTGGTCTTGGTAAACACAGTGTAAGTTAATCTTATAGAGACAGAGTCAAGCTCTGTGTGCTGAAAACCTCAGACTTCTGAGCTTTCTAGGGAGCAGACCAGGTTTCTGTCTACACAGAAATTTACCAAGGTGAACCATTCTGAGGGATTTCTTGGCAGTTAGTCATGTGATCCGTTCTGTTGATACTTGTGCTGAATATGTGTTCATTTTCTTTAATTTCTGTATTACTTACTTACACTTTATAGAACCTTGCCTCTTTTCTCATCAGAGGGAGAAAACTTTGAAGACAGTCTATCATTTCTGTGTGTACTTAGTATCTCATACAGTGCCTGACATAAACTATGCTTTTCATTAATGTTTACTGAATAAAAACTCATATAGTAATTGAGGTCCAACTTGGTGGGGAGCGGGGAGGGAGAGGATTGGGGGTGGATGGGAGCACAAAGGACTGAGGTGATGATGCACTGGTGAAATGGTGATGGGGAGTGCATGGGGATTACAATGGATGTCAAATATATATAAATAAAGAAAAAAAAGTAATTGTCCATCAGCAAACATATTTAACTATATCTACAAGGGCAAATACATCTCAGAATGTAATATTATTTTGGATTATTTATACCTAACTTTGCATACACTAGCCAGTTTTATAAAACCCTACATTTGTAAACTGATTCTATCTTCTCACCCGATGTAAAATTATCTGTGTGAACAGTGCGTTCGTGTCATTAGAGGTGGGTGATATTTAAGGCCATAGATACATTTAAGGCATGATTCTGCTCTGACAAAGCACCCCTTGTAAGAAATGATAGGTCTGGGAGGATGGAATCCAGTGTTGCTAAGTAGGAAACCAGACCATCTGTGAATAAGGCTCAGGTCCACTCCAATGGCATTTTCTTTTGTTGTTTTAAAAGCCTATCCTTCTGTAAAATAGTCTTGCAGAATGAATGCATTCTCAACAATAAGACAGGCACTGGCATTTTCTCTCCTTCAAGATTGAAACTGACAGGGAAGAAAGGTAAATACCTGTGACCTTCTTTCAGGAGGCCTCTGTGGAAGTCTTTGGGAATGAAATGAAGCCTGCAGTCCAGGGCCCTGGGGAGGCCCCTCAGGTTTCCCCTCCTCTGGTGGCATTGCTCTTTCTACTCAGTCACTCTTTTGTGTTCTCAGGAGGAAAACAGCTAATAAGGTTGGACACCAACAATGGACCTCACATGTAACATACAAATTTCTCCAATTTTATTTGCACAAAATCACTAAATGACATTTTCTCTGCTTCAACTACTGTCCCTCCCTCTGGGGAATGTGTGCAGAGGGGTGAGGGAAGTCCTACAATGAGGAGGATTTCTGTGTTTAAATAGGCACTTTAAGCCATTCAGAAAGAAAGGCTTTGAGGACTTTCTCCATGGGGGCACCTGAGTCCCCCTCAGCGCAGAGAACCAGTCAACAGAGGGAAATTAGGTTAACCCCACCTGTGGGTCTGGTCCCAGAGCCGGCTCTGAGGTGGATGTGGGTAACTTAGGTTTGAAGCTGACCAGCCAGGTGGTCAATTTAGAGTACCCTGAGTGCAAGACTGGAATTGGTGGAAGCAGGGCATGTTTGAAATAGTTTTGACTGTTTTACCTATAGAAAGATTCTTTTTTGCTAGTTTGGGGCCTGGGGACCTCTCATTTTCAAAACTATTCCTATATATTTTATTCATGAATTAGTGTGACATAGATGGAATATAATAATTGACAATGAGAAAAATTATGTATTATGTCACAGCCACTGTTTTCAGCCATAGTAATTTTCAGTTTTTATTCTGGAGGAATGCTTCATAGTTTTTCGTGAAAAATGTTAAGGGAATTTTAAGAAAAAATTAAGACCCACTTAAGAAATTTAGGACAATTTTAGAAAAAATAAAACAGAAATTCTATGAGAAAATAATCATCCTGACTTTGGAGTTCTAAGAAGGAAAGAAATAGTCCAATTTAATCTAGATTTTAGCTGCAGAAAATAGGAAGGCTATACTCAGAAAGAATTCATAGTTCTTGAGGTGTTAGTATAAGAGGAAGATATGATTTAGAAATACATGTGAAAAGTATAAATGCTATACAATTATGTTGGCACTACAAAAATTTCCAGGGAGTAGTGTCTCATTTATATGAAGTATCACAGCCAGTGATTTTAGTGGTTATTAACAGAAAACCAACACAAAAGAGAAACTTAACTTATGGCTATTGAAAGTAAAAGGTGTAAGTAGGGCTGTTTGATAAATGTCTAATATGGTATCACTGGGACCCCATTTCTCTCCATCCCATATCTCTGCCTCCATTGGGTAGCCTCTCCTCACGGTCACAGCACTGCGGCAGCTGTTCAGGTACTTGTCCTAAACCCTTCTGCCTCTTTTCAGTTGATCCTGTAAAGTCTTTGGGATTCACTCTAATTGAACTGATTTCGGTCACATGCCCATCTGGGAAGACTGACTATAATGTAGGGAATTAACACACACAGGTTTTCTTTCTTTCTTTCTTTTTTTTTAAAGATTTATTTATTTATGCACACAAGCACTGGGGTACAGGCCAGAGGTGTGTGTGGGGGGTGAGAGGATTCACCACAGAGAATAGGGAGCAGAACAGGCAGATGAACTGAAGTACACTGCTGAGGGGAGCAGTGGGCACAGCATGAGAGGTCTGCCGCGCCATGTGGGTCCCCTCTCTGGCAGGCAGCAGGGATTGAACTCGTGCTGCAGTGGCTGCGGTCTGCTTCATAGTGTGTTGCTTAACCCACTGCTCCACCAGGGAGGCCCACACACAGGTTTTCTTAAGCCTGGGTTATCAGTAACTCTTGGGGGGGGTCTGTGGTGCCCCCAACAGTCTGGTGGACTAAAAGCATACAAGTGGTAAATTCTTAAATGAAAATCAAGGACATGAAAAACTGTAACAGAAAATGGAAAGAATGCTACATATTTCCCACATGTCCCCAAATTTATCTTGTTTAAAAGCATACAGTTTTCTTGTCTTGTTAAATAGTTTATTAAAAAAAAAAAAGAAAAGTAATGATAGTTTATAAAAGCTCTATCTGGGTCAATATAAGTTCTCAGTATTTGATACAGTTTCAGATTTTCCAGCTGATTTGGGTGTGACTGATCCTATGTAATATTCTTCTCACATAGGCTTTTCTAAAATGTGTATTGAGATGCTGAGGACTAAGCAGGAAATATACTTTATATTCTGCCTCCTCCCTGTCTCAGTCCTAGGAATCCAGCAAACCTCTTCCCAAGGGCACCGCAAGAGCTAGTGTGAATCTTCTTGATGGGAGCCCACATGGTGGGGCGGAGCGAGTGCTTCTCAGAGGATATAGCTTACTCCTCTACAGGAGTAATACCTGTAGCAGTGTGCCTAGCCCAGGGTCAGATCCTGGCAGGCGAGTTGGAATGGGAAGACCCTGACACCGATACCTGACTTGGTCCAGGGGCTCCATGCTCTCATGCCCTCCTGTTGGGTTTAGAAGGAGGAACCTTCACAGATAGGGCAGTGTGATGATTTTCATAGTTATTTCTACAACTGATGGTCTGTCTTCCTTTTGTGTTTGTTGAGAGATAGTCTGTCCCATTCCTCTCTATTTGTATAATCCTTTTTTCTCCTAGTCATGGTACCTTACAATTATGACTTGCTTCTCATGGGTCTGAGACTCGAGAATTCAAAGACTGATTAATCTTTCTTGACTCTGTTATATCTAGGGATGCATTTGCATTTCAGATATTAAATAATTTCAGTTACTAGAAGGATGCCACTGTAGGATGCAGGTAATCAACGTTGTGAGGTGCAGTTAGGGGTGACTATTTCATAAGTCATTGGATCTCATTTCATCTTTCTACTAACTCTGCCTTAATTGTGAACTTCATCATTCTGATCTGATTTATCAAAATTTTTGAGACAGCCAGAGCTCCTTTTCTTCTGTGGAGGTGATCCCCAGGTTGTCAGGCATTCTTAATTTTTTGGTTTCTCTATTTCTGAAGAATCACTTTGAGAGCTATCAGTGCCTGCTTTTAGAGGACTCCTGGACTTCTCTTTTATTTTATGATAAGACACACAATTCAAGCACATGCGTTTAATGTTCTCACTGTGGAATATTCCTTTCAGCTTCATGGGTGTCTCTCCTGTCTTACTCTTTAGTTATTTGCCAGGTTCTAGATATGAAAACAGAAAGTGGGGAGAAGTTGGGTCTTTGCATTTTGCAAAACTCCAGTGTCTAATCCTTAGTCTGAAGGATCCCAAGTATAATTATCTAATTGCCAAGACAACATGTTATATGAATGAAGGATTGTTCTCTTTCAGCTGTTCTGTTGATAATGAAGGTGTCTCAATAGAAGCTTTGCAAAATGCAGAGACCATAGTTTGCAGTGGCGTGACAAGGTGGGGTGCACACACTGCTTCTATGTTTCATACCTGGCCTGGACCTGGGGGAGAACTTGTGTTTATAGCCTGCTGGGCCTTTAGCATCTCACTTCTGCAGGACTGTGTGTAGTAGTGTAGTGTACAGACTTGGAACAGCTGCCCTCCTCTCAGTGCAGACTAGTTTCTGTATCCTTTTTCTTTTTAATTGCTCCTTTGTTAAGTGTTCGTAATCTTTCTTAGCCATTTACCATTAGAAACCCTTTAAATAACTGTCCTTGGCCTTTGGGCTCTCATCTTGCAGCCGTCAAGGGACACTGTGTTCTGTATGAATGCATAGCATGGGACAACTCATTTGTTTCTGTTATAAATAAAATTTGCATTAGCTAAGAGGAAAAGGATAATTTTTTCAAGTTATTGAAGAGATTCACTGAGTGACTCTATGTTCCTTTTGCTGTTGGAAAAGAGGTGTACAAATAAAGCAGTGATAGGTGGCCTGGCTCTCAGCTGAACTGAAGTGGGGTAAGGTTTGACTCCATGGATGTGCCTTAAATTTCCCTTCTCCCCTTTCCTGGTGTCACCGCTTTTACCTGTCCTTGCATCTAGAGGGGCAGGGTTCTCCTGCCGAGACTCCTAACCTCAGGCACTGTGTCAGACTCCCGGTTGGCTTTCACAATGAGTCATCCCTACCAAGCAAAGGAGGTCCTGATCTTGCAGTCTGGATCCCACTGCTGGAAATCAGTGCCCCTACCAGAAGTAAGCCTCATTTAGGTGTTAATATACTGCACTGTTAACACATTATTTCCTCTCAAGGATGCTGGCGTTGTGATAAGAAACACTTAATGGCCACTTATATTTAAGCCAAAGGAAAGAAGAGGGACGTTATCTCCTTGGACACAGACTAATCCCCCCTTTTTTGGGCTAATCCCCTTCTTCCTGGGCTTTCTCTATGTCTGCCTCATAACCAGGCTGGTTTTCAGCTGTGTTCCTGCCAGGCTCACATCTAGGATCTGCCTATTTGCAAATGTCTCTGCTAATTCTGGGGAGGAACTCCTTGGATAAAACCCTACTCCAGATTTGGTCCTTCCTAATCCTCACCCTGCTTGACCATTTTGAAGATATATTCCATCTGCTTATTAGCGATAGAATGCTGTTCCCTTCCATCTGGAATTGCCCCAGAAACGCCATGTCTGGAATTTGGACTTGCTGATGCACTTACTCTGTGACTAGCAAACTCTTCCCTAGGGCTGCTGATTCTTTTCCTGTTTTCTAGTCTTCCTACCACTTCTGTCTAATTCTGGCTCTGTCTGCCAGTAATCCTGCTGTGTCCACTCTGCCTTGTTGATGCTATTGCAAATTACAGTCCAGAGCATGGTGAGTGCATGTGGACAGCTGATTTAATTGTAAATGAATATTCTCCACTTGAGCCTTGGTTGCCTCCAATACAGTACTCATGCCATCCTCTCACAGACCTATACTCTCCCCATTTCACGAGGTAGAACATTCTATTCCCCCTTGGATAGGATTACCAGATTTTTTGTCATTCTTGCTATCTTCTTACAGGAAAATCCACTCTGTCAACGTCTTCCTAAAAATCTGGTGTTCAAGGAGGAACAAAATATAGGCAGCATGAGAGTTAACATGAGTATTTTAACATTGAGCACACATTTCTCCTTCTTGTCCACAAGGATATCATGGGAGCCTTTAGCAAAATGCCTGAAATTCTTGCATGGATTCACCATATAAAAAAGAAAATGGTTATTGGACATAAAACATGCAAGCATACATGGGGACATTTATATATTCCAACTTGATGTGCAAAAAAAAAAATTATTCTATAAGTGACCTCATCTTGTCTCCAATTCCGTATTCCATTTCGTAGGATGAAAAAATCTAAAGGGCCTCCCTGGTGGTGCAGCAGGTTGAGCGCGGCACTGTGAAGCATCTGTCGGCACAGCAGTGTGTGTTCAATCCCCGGCCAGGGAAGGGACCCACATGGCGAGGCAGACCTCTCCTGCCTGCCTGCTGCTCCCCTCAGTAGTGTATTTCGGTCGGCCTTCCTGTTCTGCTCCCCACTCTGTCTCTGGTCAATCAATCCTCTCACCTCCTGCAACTCTGGCCTGTACTCATGCTCTTGTATGAGTAAAATTTAAAAAAAGAGAGAAAATATAAAACAAAAAATGAAAAGAAATTATAAAAAAAAAACCTAAAGCTTGCCAGTTCTTGGCATCTTGTTCATGCAGTCTCTTCCTTGGTATCTTGGTCATGTGGTCTCTTCAGTTTTTAAACAGATTCTTTTAGGTTAGTTAGCTCAGTGTCTTTCAGATACACATTCAAGTTCAAGACTCAAAAGAACTTTTTATCAGACAGGAATTTCTTTCCTACTGATTTGCTCTTCTACTTCCTGCTCCCTCAGGGACCAGTTGAGTGTCAGTGAGGGGTACCCAAAGCAGATTCATGTGGGGTAGCTGGCCTGTGTCTTGATTTGTGCTCTATTTGGGAGTCTTCTCTGGTCAAAGTAAAGAGGTTCTTGATAATTGTGTGTTCTGCTGGCGTCTGCATCAGATGAAGCTCTCAGGACTCAGTGTCAACCCACCTGGAGTAAATCATAGCCCATTTCTGCACCCTAGAAGGGCCCAGGTAAAAGGTGAAGGAGACAGGCAAGATGACCATGTGATGATGACTGTGGGAGCCAAGAGTGGGCACTGCATTTGGGCTGTGCGTGTAGCAAGAGTCTGGACAGCTGCCATGGCCCCAATGCAAGAAGGGGCATTGCTCAAGTCTGCTTGAGCCATTGCTTCATTTCAGCTGGGAATTTAGAGGTGGGGAGTGAACTGTCCACAGGAATGCTTCTGCAACGCTGTGACCCCAATGTAGAAACCTTTTTGAAGTTTTCAGTGCCAAAAATTCAAGAGTCAGAAATTGAAGAATGCAAGAAGGCAAGAAGCAGTGTGGACAGAACCCAGGATTTGGAGACAGAATTAGGCTTATTTCTACCTGCTCGTTGTTGACCTTGGAAAAGTTACTGGATGTTTCTGAACCTCAGTTTCATTATCTGTAAAATGGGTAATAAGTGACCATCTGATTAAAGAAAGTGTCCATCCTTAAATGACAATGGCTGTGAACCGTAACAGTTATCTCCTTAAGAAAATTACTGTTTTTCTAGTACGTCAATGAGCTTGCTTCCTTTATTGTTGGCTGCCTTATTAAGGATGACATTTCCAACCCAATACAACCATTTTTCTTTGAGACAGATGCTTTTTTCTTCTTTCCCACGGGGGGTTGTGTTTCCCCTCTTCCTGACAGAGCCCAGAGGATGCCTGTGAGCCTCCTTCCGCTGCTGCCCCCTTGGGGGCCCTGGACCACTGGCTCTGTGTCATTGCCATCATTACTTTGTCTGGGGAGGACTGGTAGAAACTCCCTCAGAGGCTTGTTGACGTCAACTCTGAGGATGTACAAAATGAATTAAGGAGAGTCCTCTTCTAGTTTTTGCTTTTCAGGAGCCAAATGTTTTTCAAATTAGAATCAACAGGATTTAGCACAGGCAGGCCGGGCCCACATCTCCATGAGGGAAGACAGCAACTCTCACCTGTCCCCTAGGCCTTTCTCATGTTCCCCCTGGGTCTCACCTCCTGTCAGGCGCTAAGCCTTCCCTTCCTCATCTTTGTCCTCAAAACCTCTCAGCAGACCCTACTCTGTTCTATGTCCAAAGTGTCATCTAGCATGAGGACAGGCAGGGCAGAGAGCTCCTGTCTGCAGAACAGAGTGGGATGGCGTCTGTTCTTGTGGGATGTGTAGGTGAGCTTTCACCAGCAGCTTCCTGTGGTTTTCTATGTTTACTTTGTCTATTTTCTGCAACAAGAGTTAGCAGACAGAGGAGCAGTTAGCTTTCCTATCTTTAGCCCCTAAAATGTTCTCATGGGAGCATGAGAAACCTGGCTCCAAACCCATGAGTGGAATAGGACTGCCTTTTCTCTGAGTTGGGGAAAGGTGGCTCCAAGTAGTAACTTAACTCCTGTTTTCTCCAATGACTGCCCTGTTGCCTGGCTGCCTTTGGGACCCTGGATAGAGCAGTGAGTGGGTGGAAGCTCTGTAATATAATCATGTCTTGTGCTGACAGAACATCGATGCAAAAATTCTCAACAAAATCTTAGCAGACCAATTTCAGTAATACAGCAAAAGGATCATATATCATCATGATCAAGTGGGATTTTTTCCAAGGAGCATGGATGCTTCAGCATCCCAAAATCAATCAGTATAATTCACATCAACAAAAGGAGATAAAAAAAATCACAATCATATCAATGGTTGCAGAGAAAGTATTTGATAAGATTCAATAATCATTTATGATAAAAGTCCTCAAAAAACTGAGAGTAGATGGAACATCCCTCAACACAATGGCAACTGTATATAACAAACCTACAACCAACATCTTACTCAATGGTGAAAAACTGAAAACTTTTCTCTAGGATTTAGTACAAGACAAATATGTCCATTTTTATCACTATTCAACATAATATTGAAAGTCTAGCTTGAGCAATCATACAAGAGAAAATATAAAATGAATCCAAATTGGTAGGTAAGAAGTAAAGCTATCCTACTTGAAGATGACATAATATACAGAGAAAACCCTAAAGATGCAACTAAAAAAATAATTGAAATAATCAGTTCACTAATGAAACAGGGTTAAAAGTTTATCTGCAAAAATCACTTGCATTTCTATGTGCAAACTATGAATTATAAGAGAGAGAAATCAAGAAAACAATCTTGTTCACAATCAACAAAAAGAAATACCAACGAGTAAACAAAGGAAGTGAAGCACCTATACAATGAAAATGGTAAGATTTTGTTAAAAGAAATACAAGAAGACACACAGATATGGAAAAACAGCCCCTGCTCGTAGATTAGAAGACTTAACATTGTCAATGTGGCTATCTTACCAGAGATATATATACAGATCAATGCAATCCCTATCCAGGCTCAAGTGGCATTCTTCAAAGAAATAGAATAAAATTTACTGAAATTCATATGGAACCACAAAACACCCTAAATAACCAAACCAATCCTGATTAAAAAAAACTGAAAGAGGGACGTTATCACACTCCAGACTTCAAGCTATACTACAAAGCTATCAAATTCTCAAGACTTTTAGAGTCAAGAGCTAGGGTTGAAATATTCCTGGATTTTCCTTTGGGGCTAAACTGTGATCTCCAAGAAGCACCTGCAGTATTAAAAGTTAGTTCAAAAGTAACTTGGTCTGGGATCTCTAATCTGTAAAGAGGTGCAACTAATCTTTGCAGATCTTTTTTTTTCCTAGTTTCTGTGATTTTGCAATACACTGACTTGTGGAAGTTGAGACTAACCTGTAGGGAGGGGCATGCAATAGAATCATATTTCCAGCAGGGGGCGCTGGTAGTACTTCCAAAGTGGGACTTGAGAGCATTCAGTAGCTGATGCTGTTCTGCTTTCTTCAAAGGGTGAAAAGTGAAATAGCTGCGTTTCGTTAACACCATGTACCACAGTTTGTTTGTCTTTTTTTTTTTTTCCTGTGTGTATGTTTCTGCTTTTACCCAAATCATTGCAACCTACTTTCCTGTCCTGTTAAGAGTGTTACTTACAATGAATTAAAAGGCCGGAAGGTTTTGTTTGTTGAAATTTGCTCCTTATATTTATGATGCTTTCTATCCTTTGAAGCTTTGACAAAAACAGCTTACAATTCTCTGGAAAGGGAGTTCACCCACTTTGGGAACGTTCCAGAGATCCAGATATAAGGGTTGTTCTTTTTATTTTTTTAATTTTTTAGAAGTTAAGGTAACATCGATGTACAGCATTCTATATGATTCAGAAATATTGAAAGTTGTTCTTTCTCTGTTCTGTCAAGTTTTTTTTTTTTGTTTGTTTGTCAGGGCTTTCGATAATATTAGTAAGAGTTTAATTAAAAAGATACCATGATTCTCAGAGGTGTGAGTTGTGTTGGGTTCAGTGGATTAAGCATAGACTTCTGGTGACATCGTATCTGACCCACAGTCATCTTTTAGAGGAGGAGTTGGGAGCAAAGCAAGATGGTACAGGGTGAAGATGCCAGGCTCCTATCCTTCACACACTCACAACTAGATCTCAGCACAATGAAGTCACTAACCCGTGAAATATAGGACCAACTACAGTGCGCATCAGGAGCAATGGACCAGCAGAAGGGGGGCAGGGCTTTCATTGTGCTTTGCTTATAGGGACACTGGGGTGGTACAATGTCAGGGAGGGGTGGTTGCTGCATGGAGCCCCCAGCAGTTGCTGTCTGGGGGCACATCCTCTATCAGACACTTTGGAGACCTGGCCCTGTGCTGGGGGAGGGGGTGCACAGAGATGGCATCCAGGACAGAGCGTGCACTATCAAAGGATTGTGGGGGTCAGGGTGCAGAATGAGGATTACTGGCTTCAGCCTAAAGCTCCCACCACAGAACCACTGGAGCCCAAATCAGTGGGGAGACTAGGTTAGACCACCGGTGTCTCCTTATAGACGGGGTTACACTTGCATGCCAAGGCTCGGACATACGACATGGATAAAACTGAGATAGCAATTGAACACTTTTATTTTTTTATTTTTTTTCTTTTTTATTATTAGTTATATTTGACATCATTTGTAGTCCCCAGGGGGTACCCACCACTATTTCACCCGTGCACCATCACCTCAGTCCCTTGTGCACCCTCTGGCATCTTCCCGGTCTTTGAACTCCCCCCTTCCCCTCCCCTCCCCTCCCCATGGTCCCTTTGGTTTATCCCGGCTTTTTGGTCTTATTAAGTTTTTGTTGTTGTTGTTGTTTACTTTTGG
>JAGFMF010011668.1:8592867-8619341 GCA_019455555.1 Galemys pyrenaicus
GATTGTTTTAATTAGATTTTCTGTAGAGCTTTTAGGGTTTTCCAAGTATATTATCATATCATCTGCAAATAATGATAGTTTTACTTCCTCTTTTCCTTTGAACACTTTTATTAACCAGAGTTTAAGCATCTGTGAACTCTACTTAAGGTTGAAAGCAAAATCTTATGTTCAAAATCTGTGATACTTCTAAGGTCTTTAGGTCCATAGAGCAACAACAGTGGGTGGGGAAGCAAATACGGGCCAGTCTGGGTTATTTCATCAAAGGTGTTATCAGAACTAGGGAAGGCCTGCTGCAGGCTCACTCTGGGCCATACTGTGAAGTCACCACGGGCAGCTTGTGTTGATTGTCAGGGTCCCTACTGTTATAGGGCAGGGTGAGGGGTACCCCAGGACCCCCAAACCTGTCCATTCTATTGATAATTAGGTTCTACCATCCCTTACATCAAGACAAAACATACTGTAATGTGTAAGACCTTTAATGGAAAGGAGCTTTAGTACAATTAGTGTGCAATGAAGAAAAGACAAAGAATAAAGTTTCCAAATCAAGCACCTTAAGTTGCCTATCCCATCATGGGTAAATGCCCAGCCAAAAAGGGTTGGCCAAAAGCAGGACCACTGAAGCCCCCAAACCTGCTACAAATCTAAGTCACCTCCTGGTGTGGATCCATAGGAAAGGGACAGAAGGGGCCCAACAAGTTTGGGACAAAAGGAACAAAATCAAAATCAAGATAAAAGCTGCCATTGTTAACCTCACCCATGTCTGTTTCAGCCAGTTCAAGACCAAGAAACACATGCAGCTTCTTCACATGTCTCTCTGCTCCATGTGCCTCCTCCAGGTCTTCTTGCTGCTCTCCATCCTGCTTCCTTCTCCAGTCTCCTCTCCACCTTCTTTTCTTTCTCTGCTCAGGTCCCTTCCTTGGGTGGGGCCAGGAACCTGGCCCCTTTTCCTGGCACTTCCCTGTTAGAATGTGAACATTCTCAGTTTCATCACTAGAAGACCGTCTGATTTTGACAAATACAACCTGTTTCCCACTCAACCAGTCACAGTTTGAGAAGAAGATGGAGCTGGGCAGCCATTGTGCACAGGCCGCTGGCAGTTTGGCATGGAAATTGGGTCTGGGGCTGTTTGAGTGTAAAGTTTTCATCTAAAAATGGCCCCCAGGAAGTATTGATGCTCCAGTGCCATCTCTGTTAACAAAATCTCCACCCTGCTCTCTGGCTCTGTGGAAGGAGCTCCCTTTGTATACCCTCAGAACTCCTTCTTTTCTGGACTCTCCAATGTAGAACCACCTAAAGTTCTCTGCTGGATTAGGCACAGTGTCTGCTAAGAGCTCCATCTTCCTATGGCTGCCTTCTTGGCTGCCATGTTGACACCACAGAACACTATGGGCTTGACAGGGCTTGAATTTGCCACTGTTGTGGTTCTGACCCAGAAAGCTAAGCACCTATTAAACGACAGGAGCGAATACTCCAGGAGAAGTCTCTATGTTGGTAAAGAAAGGAGAGCTATTCCAGGCCTGTGACCCCATTTCATTCCATACCCCCCTCTGCGGCATAGCTCCAACTCAATCTGGAGGCAGAAGCAACAGGGGACTATAAACAAGACCCTCAGATGGAGAAGCAGCCTGAGAAGGGGAGCACTATGATACCCACCACACAGCTGTGACACCCACAGGAGGTGACCTTTCAGTGCGCTGTTGTCCCAGTTCCTTTTTATCTATTGTTCCCTGCTGGTACCAATCCTCTGAGAGCTTCAACAAGTGCAAAGGCAGCAATCTGAAAGTTCATTTCTATTAATACTCCATAAAAACTGAAAATAAAAAGAAGAATACATCACAATGCTGAGCAAAAAGTACTGGAAAAGTCTTAGCCTAGCAGAACTGTGGAATATGCTGAAAGAGGAGTTCAAGGTAGCAGCTACCACAGTGCTACTGGAAGTCATGAAATAGGAGTGGGCTTGGGACATCCTGCACAAACTGTTTGCTGATGCATCATCCATGGCTGCTTTGGAGATGGGGCTTAAGATGTGAACTATCTGATGCTGTATAGAAAAAGTTTTGCTGACTTCTGTTCTATAGTTGTGCTCCTCTGACCCTGTGACAGGACTGGCTTTTCTTTCTAAAGATCTATCAGGATTGTTGCCTCCTGGGGCAGCGGTGTGGGATGGAGGAAAGACAACTCAAAGACTGAGAGAGAGAAAACTAGAGGGACTTAAACCTCAGGGAGTACAGCCCCCTTTACCAGGGCATTCTCACATTTATTGGGAATCAGGCTGGGGAAGGTGGGTAAGTGTGTGGAGCTATGTGCATGGTGGGAATATGGATTGGGGTGCATAATTGTCTGGCACAAGCGAGAGGGGAGTGAATAGTGGCTGTTGTCTAGGGGTCTCCATTGCTCACCCTGATCAAAACATCCTATCTCTAGTCCCTATTTATACTTTACTTTCTGTCAGGGTGATCTAGGTGGTTATGCTAATCCTGCCACAGTGTCTGCCTGCTATTTTCAGCAGATACTGATAGTGTGTTACTTATACCAAGACTTTTGTCCTGGTGAGAGGCCCCTGCCTGACTCTACATTTTAGCTTGACCAGCAAGAACTCTGGGTGCCAAGGCAATATCCCAAGAACAAGGTGGGGCTGGGGAATCCACACACGGTGATGTGTATTCTGTTGCCCATACCTAGTGGCCGCTTATTTTACCATTGACTCCTTGCAGAGCCCTGAGCCCCCACGCTGGTCCATCCCCACTGAGTCCCACTCAAGTGCTTGGATGTGGCCACCATGCCAGGTCATGTTATGCCTGGCCTGACTTCTGTACTGACCTGGCTGTGGACTGGGAACAGGCAGTTTGCAACCTGCAGATTGGAGCACAGTGGTACTGCAAGTCCCCTGCTGGTCACCTGCTGCACTGCACTCAGATTCTGATCCATCTAGGAAATCTAAGACGAGGCTTGTCATTCAGAATTTTGAAAAAGGCTTCTAGGAGATGTTGATGCTTCTGGCCCATGGGCTATGCCTTGAGGGGCTTTGCTCCAGAGGTTTTTCCAAAATGGTCAATTAGACATCAGGTGTAGGCTCCATCATATGTATCGACACTGTAGTAACCCTGACTGATGGAAAGGTGGGGGCAACCGAGATACAGCGACTTCAGTTGTCAGTTAAAAAGCAACCAACCACTTGTTTGCAAGACAGATTCACAGACATGGGAGACATAAGGACAGATAAAACCTGGCTGTGCTGAGAGACACTGCCTAAATCAGAATTAACAGGTGCACTTGGAAATACGCCTTTGAAAAATGGTATAAATATAGGCACCAGATATGAGATGCTATGGACTCCATGCCCCGAGTCCTAAAGCTTTCACCAAGATTTGACAAGAGTCACTGGGGATTCTGGTCCTGAGAGTAGCCAGTCCCCTCCTCTCAGATGGATTGCTTAAGAGCGCTCCTGACCTGCCAGTTTCCTGCACTTTCACTTTACCTTCTGTCCTTTGCTGCCAATTAAATCATATGCATATATTATTATAACACAATGCCCCTAACTCATTGATATTGTGGCTGTATGCATTTGGCTTGAGTTATCACTGGAACCCTCCTGCTTCCTGAAACTTAGCACCAGAGGGATCTTACACCTGAGATAAGAGCCTCTGTCCAGGGAACAGTGCTGATTACATTATTCATATTTAATTAATGAGGACAATGTTATTTGAAGAAACAGTTTTAACGAGGCAACCAGGAATGAAATGCAGATGCCATTAATTAAGGGCTACCTAAGAAATGTGACAGGGACTTCATGACCTGTAGATCTTAAGATGTGAACTACATGATGCTGTATAGAGAAAGTTTGCCAAAAATTGCTCTGTGGTGGTGCTTTTCTGACTCAGTGACAAGGACTGTTTTTTTCTTTCTAAAGATCCCTCATGACAATGTGTGTTCTGTTTCCCATGACAAGTAGCAGCTTATGTCACCTTTGACTCCTTGTGGAAACCCCAGGCTTTATACCATCCCTTATCCTTGCCTTCACATAATGTTTTAACCCATAGTTCAGTAAGTCAACTTTCCTTGTGCTGACACCAGCCTTACTTGATACTTTAGCTGAAACGGAATCAGCAGCAGTATTGATTATAGCCTGTTAAACATGTGGGGACCATAAACAGAAATGCAAATTGCTCTTAACCCCTCTCTCCACTCCTCTTCCATCTGTTTCCTTCCTCCTCTAGTATTATTGCTGTTTTTTTTAAAGGGGTTTATTTATTTTTGCATAGAGTTGGGGTGCAGGCCAAAGGCTCAGGGGTGAGAAGATTTACCAGGAACAGAGAGGGGAGCAGAACAGGCAGATCGACTGAAATACACTGCTAAGGGGAGCAGCGGGCAAGACAGGAGAGCTCGCTGCACCATGTGGGTCACCTCCCTGACTGGGGATCGAACTCAAGGCTATTGTGGTAGGCCTTTGTGATGGTAGTGCTGAGACTTAACCCCCAGGCCACTAGGGAGGTCTCCATTATTATGGCTGTTGGAGAGCCTCAAAATCTTCATTTGGACCATTCAGGACCTTCAGTTAGGAAGTGGAATCCATTTGACATTTTTGTAACATCAACATGCGACCAGTGTGCTTGAGAGAACACACAGACCTTCTGTGTCCTCTGAGGCTGTTGTTATATCCCAATGGGATTTGCATTGAGATTGGTATCTTTAGAGCTTAATTTGACCCATTTTCTGCTCTTCCTTTGCTGCTATTGATCAGGAGCTTTTTGTGTAGTTTAACTGTTGCTGCAAGGCCAGAAATAGGCTAATAAAGGGATCTTACCTTTCTGATTTGCTTACTATGAAAAGTTTATTTTGGAGCCAAATTTCCTTTGGAAAGCTTCTCTCTACATAGTGTAATAAAAATGCTGATTCTCTTTGCTAGTCGCCTGTAAAACAAACGTCCTTTACTTTTGTATCTGTGCTGTTGTTTCCTTTTCCATAAATGCTTCAATTGGAATTAATTCTTTGTATATGAAATCAAAGTTGTAGTCACCTTGTCTGGTAAGGTGCCCACCCGAGGTGGAGGCACATGTATCAAATTCTCTTTTAGTCCTTTCTCATTAAAGTGCCCTGGCACTTTTTCCCTTTGTGGTTTTCAAGATATAATATTAAAGCCACACAATTTTTGCTGGTAATTTGGCCAACAGTGGAGTAATATTCCAAGTGTATTCCCAAATTCAAGGGATTCAAGCTATCGACAAAGCCTGACTTGTTTGTGATGCTTTGTGCTCTGACAAGTTACTTGAGGTGGTAGGATCAAGATATAAGCATCCTAATTGCTTGAATTCTCAGAGCATTTCATCCCTAGAAAATTCAGAAAACGGTCAAAATGAAATAAATTTCCATAGAGTAAGACCTTAAATTACGTAATGGGAAAGAAAGCAGCTACCGCTGAACACACGCACACCTTCCTTCCTTCCAGCCTGGGGCGTGACCGCCCACCCATACACTTTCCTCACCCAGCCAGCTTCCCACATGTTGTGGTCTGTCCGTGTCCCTTATGTCCCTACTTTGGTTCAGGTGCTTTTCATCATCTGTGTCTTGAGTTCTGACCCAGCTCCAGAGTGGCCCAGCTTCCTGCAGCCGCGCGCTTCCCTTGTTCTCTGACCATCAGCCTGTAATTGACACGCCATGTGCCGTTCTCTTCTGGAGACTCACAGTCACCAAAGAGATGATGTTTGCATGCCCCTCCAGACCCTCCATCATTAGACCCCTGAGCTTCTCCACCCCCACCGCCCTCCACTCCCTGCACGTCTGACTCCATTAATACAGAACTGTGATTAGTTTTCAGAAACACCATGCTGTTTCATGCCTCACACCTTGTGCCTTTGCTCGTGATGTTCCCTCTGCCTAATCCAGTGTCTTTCAGCCAGGAGTGATTTTTCAGGGAGACAGCGGGCAAAGGTAGAAAACATTTTGGTCACTATAACTTGGAGAGAGATGCACCCAGCATCTAGCGAGTGGAGTCAGGGATGAACAGACAACCCCCAGCACAGGAATTGCCTGGCCCAAATCTCAGCAGTGCCAAGGTTGAGAACCTTGTACATTTCTAGCAGGAAATTTCTGCTTCCCCATTGTGACTTAGGAAAGATATCTTCTCCCCTTGCAAATCATTCCTGATTTTTCTACTCCCTGGAGTTGGGGTGTGTTGCCCCACTTGCTGTGTGCTGAAAATGTTTTGTGTACCTCTTCTATCACTGCATGGGTTGGGTGTTATAACTACTGGTTATTTTTTAATAAAGGTAGTACAGACGAGGACAGCCTGTCAGTTTGTCCCAGATGAAGGCTGAGACCCACACTCTTGGAATAGAGTTAAACCAACAGGTGGTTCAGTTGCTGAACATAGAAACACATTCAGAAACCCACCTTCTCCCAGCTTCCCTGGCTCCATAAGTCACGACAGGTGAAGACAGGTGACCCCCCCCCCCCTCATGTTTCTGTGATGGGAGGTGTTCTTCTTCTAAGACCAACTGAGGTCCCATAGAATTCCTGTTAAAAAATAAGGGAAACCTATAAAAAGAGTGACTGTCATTTTATTTCCGTGTTGATGCCTGATTTGCCAGCGGATGGAGCCAGTTAATCAGGGGGAGTGAGCTTCTCCTCAGCCGGCCATATTGACGCCACCGCCTGTCCACACTGGCTCCCCTAAGTGCATGGAGAGTAACTACTACTGACCTAGACCATTGGGGGATGTTGCTTATTCTATCCCTGCTACTGAGCCCCACTCTGTCAGTGAAGGAAGTGGCAGGACGTAGAGGGAGGGAGATGAGAGATGTGGAAGTCACACCATGCAGCCCCCATCCATTTCTGCTCAGCCAGGTCGAAGCTGTGGTTTCTGTTTGGGGTGGGCCAGGGAGAAGAGATTTGAATCCCTGTAACACTGACAACTTAAAAATAAATGGGACTTAGTCTTGGAAAGGAAAGGGCATAACTCACAATGTCTGAAAGTTCATGGAGTTGGGTCAAGATGATATCAAGGAAGTCATTACTTATAAAAGACATCCAGGAATAGCTGCTGGCCAAAAATTCCTGTGTATTTCTTAATGAGTTGATAGTGTTCAACAAGGTGTCATATGTGTCTACGATCAAAGTCTCAAACAGTATAGGGAGAGAGTAACTATGGAAAATCAGCAGTCTGTTTTTCCCCACACTGCTGGCACTCACTCTTCAGGTCCTTCTTTCATTTCAGTGCCTGAATCCTGATGTTTGGAGTCGTATTGTCTGCCAGGCTGGGTGTGAGGCTGTGAAGAGGGGGCACCAAGGCCGTACCTGTTGCAGCTCAGAAAGAAAAGGACAAAGGCGACTTGCCTGTCCGTCTCCCATCCAGCCTCCACCAGACCCACGGGCTCAGGCTCATGTTGACACTCTCTCTCGTAAGGTTGATTCTTCTAAGAAAGATTTTGCAGCAGTCAAGTCCTACTGAACTCACAGGTTGCCTTGTGCTCCCTGAGGAAAGGCATTTACAGCTTAAGACCTGTGTATGCTGCTGCCCCCAGCCCTGAATGACTCTTACCCCACTGTGCACTTGTGGATAAACACACACACACACACACTCACACACACTCACACACTCATGCAACCTGGCCTCTGGGTTTCTTGCTCTGTCATGACAACTGCACTGCTTGGAGGGCAGATCCCTTCAGCATCTCACGGTCTGAGTGCTGTCTTAGCCTGTGTGGTTGGACTTGTCCTTCTCCTCTCTCCTTCCCACCAGCTTGGAGGGAAAGGGACTGTGCCCTCATTCTCTGTAGGAACTCTACTGATTTGCCGAGCCTGGATCAAATGATAATAGGGTCCTCTTAGTGACAAATTATTAAGAATCTTAAGACATTGACACCAGAGGGATGAACCAAACCTAGAGGCCCTCTGAGCATGGGGCTGGTGGCTGAGCTGTGCCCTTGTGACAGTATGGGCCCAGCAGCAGCCTTGACAGGTCCCCTATAAAATGATCCAGCAATTCCACTCCTAGGTACCAACCCAAAGAGTGCAAGAACAGTGACTCAAGGCGTATATGTGCTGCTGTGTTCATTGCAGCCCTGTTTACAATAACTAGGATAGGGAAATAAACTGAGTGTGCCCTTGAATGGAGGAATGAATCAGAAAAATATGAGGGGTGTGTATATACTGCATGTACATAGGAGGGGTGTGTATCTAGTGTCTATTCACACACTCGATGGAATAAAAAAAAAAGCATAAACTCTTGCCATTTGCAACAATTTGGAACTGGAGGGGATGATGCTAAGTGAAATAAGTGAGAAGGAGAAAGACCCATCCTAGATGGTTCAGAAACCATTAGTTCATTTTGCTCAGAGGGGATGTGGTGAGACAGATCTCCAGGAATGAATGTTTCCCTGCTGGCATAACTCTGACCAACAACTCTGTGGATGTTCCCCATCAACGGCCCATCGTGTTGTGACACAGATGAGCCTATCTCTTCTTCCTGGGCCTGACAACCCCTCCCTCGCCTGTTCTTGTCTCCCTCTCGCTCCAGAATGGTGCAGCGCCAATAGGTTTACTTTGGTTCCTTCTACTCACACAGAAGACAGAACAGGAGCATCTCTGATTGCTTCCCCTTTTTGATGGAAATATTATATTACCTAAAACTTAGCAATCTTCACCATTTTTAAGTACATAGTTCAGTGATGTTAGTAGAGTTCCACCACTATTGGAACATTTTCATCACCACAAACCTGGTTTCTGTCATTGCATCTGTCTCCCTAGATCAGAAGCCTCTTGAAGACATGACACACTCACCTTTGTTTTTTTTTTTTCCATTGCCTTTCATCCAGGAGACACTTACTGGTTTATTAAACTGTATTTGTGCACAGTTGAGGGAGGGTAGAAAGAAAGCAGCTGGAGTATCGTTGGAAATGAAAGGAAGCCTTCCAAACAGCAGCTGTATCCTTCCCCAGGAAATACTGTGGATATTTTTTTTCATCTTTCAGTTGTTATATCCTTTATGATGTCCTGCTGATTTCTAATTATAGGATCCAGGAATTTCCCACAAATTGAGTTACATGCCCCTAAACATACAAAGCTGTGCCTTGCATCCTTTCATGAAAAAACCAAAAAACAACAATGAAACAAAAAAACCCAGAAAACAATTAACAACTAAGATGTACATGCATCTCATCTTGAATTATTCCATGGATTTGACCCTTTTTAAAATGAGCAAGAATTCTCCTTTTTTAACCTAAAACTTTATTGCTAAATGTGGGGAAACCACTGATTATCTGGTCAAATGTGTCTAAAATGAGAATGTAGGAAAGAGAGAACTCTGTCCAGATGGCATCTACCTCTTAAAAAAATCACCTCAAGGAATTTGATAGATATTTTTATATGATTTCTTGAAGTTCAGAGGCTGGAGAGAAGTCCAGCAAATGAGTAAGTCCAGATGTTGAAGGCATTTTCTGATGGGAGGAAGCTGGTGAGAGGAATCTCACAGTCTTGCCTTAAGAGGCGATTGAAATGAAACTGAAAAGATGAGGCAGACAAATGAAGGAGGGAAGACATGAGTGTTAAGTAGCAGTATATCCAAAAAAAAATCATCCCTTTCTGATAAATCTAAGCACATGGACATGGGCCCCTATAAAACTGCCTATGGGGTTTTGAAGCACACGCCCTCTGATTTATAGCTGTGAGGTGCATTTCCCTGAATATTTTTGGATCTTAGAAAAGATTGAGGGGAGATGCTGCATTTGGGCCTTGGAGAAGTTTCTCTTGTATTGTGGTGGAGAGCAGACATGTGTAATAATAGTTGCAAGTCATTTTTTGGAGAATTTTATATCCATGAACTTGTCATAGTTCTGAGATGTACAGTAGCATAAATGGAGAACCATTTGCCTATAAGAATCATATTGGAATAGGGTGGGTGGAAGAGAGCACAGTGGAGTAGAGTGCAGAATATGGGTGCTTTGGTGGTAGGAGAACTACACACCCAATGGGAGAAAAATCCTGTATTGTCAAAAAAATTAACAAGGATGTAAAATAATGGTACGTCATTAAAAGTAAAATAAAAAGGATCATGTTGAATTCAGAAATGTCTTATTCTCCATTAAGTACTCATTCCATGATAGTTTGTTCTAAATAGTAAGTATGTTAGGGGAAGATTTGTAATTATGTGTATGTGGGAATTTAACTTTTGTATTGTTACAGCAACAGCTGCTGCAGCAGAATTTTGCTTGCGTAGCATGGTGGCTGGTGGCTCTTCCAGTGGCTCTTTCAGTAGGTAGAAGAGCCCTTCTCTCCTGGGGTTTTTGGGGGACCTGAGCTCTTTGTGTCTCTGCCATCTTCGAGGGTATCAAAGTCCTTTGCATGCAAACAGTGGAGAGGGGAAGACTCTAAGGAGAAAAGCATGTCTTAAAAACTATACTCTGAAGTGATCACATTTGTCTTACTCTTTGTAAGATATAACCATGTAGGACCTCTGGTGCAAAGGAAGCTGGTGAAGGTGATTTTTTTACCAGAACCACTGTCATACAGCTTTGGCTTATTGACAAGTTTTAGGAGATAGTTATCCTTCTCTGGTATAATACTGTAGAGAAGTAGTGTCATTATTCTCTTTCAGCTAGTTGTGCAGCCAACCTGGCAGAGACCAGCCATGTTCTTGTGCCTCCCATACAGGTGGCATTAGTGGTACTGGGGATAATATAAACAAATTTGTTCAGTCTATAGGTCCTGTAAACTTATTAATAGATGGGAACACCACCCACAACGGGTGGCAATAGAGCAAGGAAGTATTCCTTGTGTCAGTTTTTTAATTCATGTGTTGGTATAATTCCTTCAGGATTCTTCCAATGACCCAAAACAAAGCACCATTGTTCTGCTGTGCAGGCTACTAAGTAAGTCTCATTCTGGGTTTGTTATTATTGTTGTTAGTAGTAGGAGTGGCTAATAGTAGTAATAAGAAAAGCTAATCATGTACTATGTGGTAAATAGTGTACTAACTGCTCTACAAATATGATTTTATTTAATCTTCCCACTTATTCCATCACCATTTTACTTAGGAACTTTACAAGCAATAGAAGCAGACTTTGAATAACTAAACTGACAGAATTTACTGGAAATTTATGAAGCAGTTCATGAAGAAAAAGACTAGATAAGGCTCAGAGAAATGGGGAAATTTGGTTGGTTCCAAGCATCTGGGTAAAGGAAATGAGGGACAGTTGGGAAGGATCTGTGTCAACTGTCCTTGACAGAGGTGTTGGGATGCCCCAACTGACCATCCCACCGGGATCCTAGGATGAAGGGGGAGCACTTCTCTACCGAAATCTTCCACTCCTGTTGCAATGAGGCTAGTGAGTAACACACAGGGCCCACACATCCACAATGCCCCGTTTAGAAAACCATGCATGGGCTTTGTGTCCAGGCTGGTCGGTGTGAACATGGACTTGCAGCCTCTCTGACCTTTAGTTCCTCATCTGTCGTCTAAACTGCATGGCAATTAAGTAGGGTGGAGGAACATCGGTGCTCTGGCACTGGGCATGATGTGGTAACATACATCTGAAGAGGTGTCAACCTATACCCTTAAATCATATATAATACATAATGTAAACATCAATAAAAATAATACAATTTAAAAAAAAAGAATGTGGCACAGTGGGTTAAGCAGTGCACTATGAAGCAAACCGCAGCCACTGCAGCATGAGTTTGATCCCTGCTGCTGTCTGGGGAGGAGACCCACATGGCATAGCAGACCTCTCCTGCCTCGCCTGCTGCTCCCCTCAGCAGTGTGTTTCAATCTTCCTGTTCTGCTCCCCAGTCTGTCTCTGGTGAACCCTCTCACCTCCCATGACTCTGGCCTGTACCCTGGCTCTTGTATGCATAAATAAATAAATCTTTAAAAAAATTAAAAGAAGAATGTCCTAAGGATTAAAATGATATCGCCCAAGGAAGGGGTGACAGCGAAACCTCAGCTATGAAAATGTACCTGACTTGCAAGTCACTTGCAAAACAGACCGTGTGAGACTCAGCTGCATGTGTCATGAATGACCCAGATTATTGCTCTTCTAGAAAATTTATACTCCTGCACCAGCCAGACTCACCTATTCCAGATATAACCACAAAAAAGACCAAAAGGAACTCTGCAGACTAGTGCTCTAAAGATAAGAATCACTGATACTTCTAGCAGCTCTGTAAAAATCTAAATAAATCCCTGCCCAAACCATCCTCTAACTAGAACTTCCCACCCCTATAAGTGCTGCCTTCCCAAATCTGCCATTTTTGAGGTTTTTCATAAATCCTCTGGTCTGAAAATTAAGAAACCTAACTAGTGGTCTTGGACTACTGGATGTTATTAGAGATTTGGTCCTGATGACGCTTGTTGCCCCACTAGAGACAGTCAGTCTGCACCTTCTGAAGACCACACTGGCCTTGGCTAGGAGCTGCCCTTGGTGACAAGGTAGAGTTTGCATGAAAGGAGTTTGTGTTATTTAGTTGAGTTCTGTAATGATAGGTTTATCTTGCTTTGGGTTCCCAGGATCTCCCAAAGTGCTGATTTGCCACTATCATTCCTTCTTGCTTGCATGTCTACATATACCACTTATGTTTTTAAGATGTTCGTAGGGCAGAAAGCAACTAGATGCAGATCTGAAACATTTGTCTCCATAGCAGTCTCATTGGTTGACATCTTTGGGACAATTTGCTGCCCTGTTCTTGTCTATGTACAGGAAATTATCTTGGGGAGAGATTTCCTCCTCTCATGTTCTACTTCCAGCAGGATACTGGTTTTGATTTGAGGTGTGCCAGTGATACTTTGCTTCTGCAGTGGAAGCCATTTTCTTAATTGTCAGTGCACTTGTGATATTTCCTGGAAGAACCTGAACTTCTGTGCCTGCATTTTTGTGTTTGTCTTTCAAAAGACAGAACTCTTTAGCAAAGAGCATTGAAATGGCAGTTGTCACTTTGGGGGTGGGGGCAACTGCTGACATGAATGGAATTGTTTATTTAAGAAGTTCTTAAGAGAAGAATGAATTAGAACATAAAGTTTCTGATAATCTATAAGAGCTCTTTTGCTAATGGATATATATATATATATGAGAAACATGAATTTAAAATGAGAGAATTCAAAAAATTCCTAAAAGAAAAAGAGAACCTCCTGGTGTTTTAAATATTTTGACTATTTTAGGGAACTTTTTTTTCCTTTTACAATTGAAACTCTGTAACACAAGGTGTCTGAATTAAGATTAGGACCTTTCTTACCAGATTACAAAATAAGAGTAATTACGAATTTGATATAGAAACAGTTCTGTCTTCTCAGTCCTATCACAGAGTAAAAATATTAAATTTTTTATAAGACCAAGACTTTGTTCCTTATGAGATAAACTTTCTAAATTTCTCATGCTAATTGTAAAGACCTAATAAATTATCATTATTTCTTAAGTATTACTGCATATAAAACCATGTTTAAATCAAATTGCAAGATAAGTTTTAGAAGTTTTGTTCTTACAAAACTCTCATGCAAAAAAGCCTAAGACTTATGTGTACAAAGACACAAGTTTTCCTTACATAAAAGGATATACACCTTATTTAGAGTATAAATACAATGGGCTCATAGAATTGCATGTTTGTGTGTATATGTGTAAATAATAATCCTCTAAAAGGATTATTCTAGATTTTGCCTTTTCCAATTTTAGGATCTTAAAACTGCTAAGATTTCTTTGGGTTTTCTAAATGATCATTAAGTGCTTTCATCTTATAAAGTCATTGATAATATAAATAATTAAATTTGTTTTTGACATTCTCTAAATTTTAATTAATTCTGAATTACTATGTGTAGTTCTTTTGTTTACCAGACTTGTGGCAAAAACAGACAAATTTAAGATGTTTAACTTTCCTAAGTTAACTATAAGTGAGATGTAATAGTTCATAAATGAGATGTAATAGTTCAAGCTTAATTTTGGTTTACCAGTCAAGTTTGAGAAAGCTTGATGTTGGAGAACAAAGACTGGAAAAATAACCATTTATAGATTGATTGTGTTTGTAGGTTTCAAGCATTTTGTCAATCAAACAATTATACATTATAGCATGTACAGGAAAAGGATCTGGAGTTTGTCTTGTTCTCACTGTTCACAATATGCTTTTATTCCTAGGGGAATCTATGATTAAATCCTTAGAAATTAATTTTGTGGTACTGTCTGCCTCAGTAAACAAATCCACTCTCTCCATGCTTTTATTGTTAACTAGATGATATTACTCATATTATCTACAAATGTTTTTGCTTCTTCCTAAAATTCCTTAAAGCCCTCTGCTATATATATAAGCTAAAGATAGAAAATTCAGACTCCTGGAAGGAATAGCAAGAGATATGATATTACGAACATTTGACTATTGATTAATACAGAGGTCATATTAATGGGCACCCCTATGATCTATGGATTTGGTGTGATAAACAAGGAGTACACATTTATGGTTCCTACAACTGAGTCAGGATTTGTAGGGTGATTTGGATCCTATAGCAGAAGACAGCATGAAGAGGACGACTTTGTACCTGACAAATTTAAGGAGGTGTTTTCACTTCCCTTAGTGAATTATATGTAAGTAAAATTTATTAACTCATGTTGCAAAGCCGGTGTGTCATTTAAGCTAAAATATAAAGTATTCATGTTGAAGAACAAAGACTGGAAAAATAACCTTTTGTAAATTGTGTTTGTGTGTTTGTAGGTTTCAAGAGCTTTGTCAATCAGAAACAGTCATGACACACTTTATTATGTAAATAAAAAGACCCTGAAGCAGAACAGGGTAATTCAAACACCTGGACTCAGGGAGGTTATAAACAAGTCTTCTCTACTTACTACTTCTACTTTACGACTAAGAAAACTGGGACTCAGAAAGTATAAGGAACTTGAAAAAGCCTTTGGCAGAACCAAGAAGAGGACTTGGGTTGGTTTGTACCAACTTTCGTTTGTTGATTGCTTTTTAATTGCCAACAAACCCACAAGCAGAGAATGATGGTTGATTCCTGAGGGACTGGGAAAGGTTTTGTTGAGAGGAACACTCTGGTGTCCAGATGTTGGTTTGAAGGTTCCCCAAACCATGTCTGGACTCAGAGGTGTGGGCTGAGCAGGAGGAGCCAAGCTTTGCTGTTGTTCTTGCAGGTGGTGAGAGTGTGAAACCGCTTAGGGTGTGGGGGTTTCTCTCTCCTGCTTGGGTGCTTTTAAGGGTATCCTGACTCGTAGACTAGTTTGACTTCCTTTCCAGGAATTTGGCATCGTTCCTGCTTTGGTTCTGCCTTGAGTACAAAGGAAAGTATGCTTTGCTTCATTATGATATTGCAGATGGAGTGTTTGTAAAGCTGAAGACCCACCTCACCAATCTCAGTCACTGTTATGGAAAGTGAACAGGTATTGCTGTATGGTAACCTTCTGGTGGCATGAGGGAGAAACACTGGCAAAGACAGTTTGGGCTTATCACCTTATAGATGATGAGGTATGAAAAACAACCATGGCCACAATAGTCACAACAGGGGCAACTAATGCTGTGCAGTGCCTCCTGCACCTTGAGTGCTGTTCTAAGTATCGCACAGTTATTAACTCACTGAATCCCTGGCAGTCAAGAGGCAAAGCTTGATTAGGGGCTTTCAAGAGGTCACACAGGCAGAGAAAGGTCAAATGGAGATTCATGTCTGTAGTCTTGAACATTATGCCGTCTTGAGTCTCATTTTCATATTTTAAAATCAAAGTCGAAGACACTGACATTATTTAGTACATCTTAAGTTTATAGTAGCTGTTTTGCTAGAAATAGTTGTTTTGAGACTTATTATTTTACATATTTTCTCTGTTCTTATAATGTAACAATTTACATTTATATATATATTATATATAATGGAGTAGCCATAGGTGCCGGAGATAAGAATTTACCAAGGACAGAGTGAGGGAGGAAAACAGGTGGATCTACTGAAATACACTGCTGAGAGGAGCAGTGGGCGAGACAGTAAAGGTCTGCTGTGACATGTGGGTCCCCTCCCTGGCTGGGGTCAAATTTAGACCATAGTGATAGTGCAGTTGTCAGCAAACATTGCACTATCTATATATTTATATAAGTTTGCATACAGGTTTACTTATCTCTATCTGTAAAAATCATTGCACTTTTATATAATTTCAAGTGATTATTTTGGTCCTGTAATTGACTAATTATTTATACTTTCCCTACAACTACAGTTTAATATCCCCATAAAGTGCTGGCTAGGTGAGAAGGAGTGAAGGTAACCTGTCTGGCTAGGTGATAGGCCTGAATTTTAATTCTAACCATGTCACAGCATTTGAAAGGTGTGTAATGGATTCTTCAGGTAGGACAGGTGTGGTTGAAACACCAGTTGAACATCTCCTCAAGTCTGAGTGCTATTTCTTGACAGCTCATGGACCTTTCAAGGATGCCAGGACACCACTCTGTGTCTTGTCTTTATTTTATAATCATGACAGTTACAGAGAAAGGACTTGAACCGGTTCCAAGGGCCTGAGCTAAGGCAGAGGGAGCCTTGGTGCTATTAGAGGAGTGCTTTCGCTGGGTGAATCATGGTTGTCGTCTTTGCAACTGCAGGGAGTTTTACTGCACATCAGCTAGGACCTTAGAATCTGGCTCTTCATCTCAGTACCTGCTTCCCTTCTGCTTTTCTTTTGATTATCACTAGAGTTGTAAGTATTCCTTGGTCTGTTACACTTACTGGCTAGGGTTAGGGAGAGAAATATGAAAAACGTAATATTCTGTACTTGTACAAAAAGTTGTATGTCCGCTGTGTGTATGTAGTATTTAGCTATAAAGAAAGATTAAATGTTATCATTTGCAGCAAAATGGAAGGAAATTGAGGGGATTATGAAAAGTGGTGCAAGCCAGAAAAATAAAGACAATTAATGGAAAATTTCACATATATGAGTAATACAAAGGAAACAGAGTGGATAATTGACAAAGCATAATAATTATAAACTAACAAACATGATTATTGAATTAAGGCTTCTGAGATAGTCTTATCTCAGGATGGGGGAGGGGGAAAGGGTCAAGGGTGTTTAAGGGTGGGCAACAGAATAATAATAAAACAAACATAGATTGAGAACATCAGGGACAAAAGTAGAATTGAGAGCACCAGGCCTGTCTCATTTTTCTGGCTATCATGCTTGAAAGAATGGAAGGTGAAGTAGTTTAAAGAGATGATTTTGGATTTCTGGGAAAAAACAACAAAAAAATAAAAAACAAACCAAACTTCTGTGAGGATATTGAACTAGAGTTCATTCATTTTTTAACACAAAGAAATACTGTTTTTTGCCCTTCCTGCAGTAATTCATACCATTGGTGTAGGATGGAATGTTCTTTTACTTTTCCCTTCAAGTCCACAAGGGATTTCTCCATTCCAAATGTAATCTTATCTCAATATGCCAGATGCCAAAGCAGTTAGGTTACACTTTTAGAGCAGGTTAATTGCTTTATAATTCTACAAATAAAATGAAGTTGTGCTTTGTGCCATGCACTGTTCTAGGTGTTTGGGATTATTTAGAGAACAAAGGCAAATCCTTGCCCTCCTTGCATCTTACCTTCTAGCTGCTGGACTAACAGTAAACAGAATACGTGAGTGTAGAGAGCATGCCCGAGGGTGAGTTAGTAGTGACCTCGGAATGAAGAGACACAGCATGCTTTGCTTCCTGGCTGCATTAAGCCTAGACACTGACGAATCTTTGTCAGTGAAAATGTACTAAACGAGAGGGTGGTCCTCTGCATTTTCAGAGAATGCCCCTTTGAGAGCTTCCATAGAGAATTCCTGAAATTGTCCCAAACAGTACCTTTAGGTACGACTGCAAACCCTGCCAAAGGTAGCAGAGTTGAGGAGAAGACATCTGATCCCAAACATTCTGCAGCTTACAAACAGAGCTGCACATTGACAGGAGCTAAAAACATTAACTATGCAACAAATGAATGAATTTCTGTTTTTCCTGAGGCTGAGGACTGTGCTTGCTGGTCATGGGGTGTTTGTGATAGTTTCTGAGGAGAGAGATTTCTTTTTGTTGGCCTTTGAAATCTGCCCTGTTGCAGCAAACTTCCTGAAAAGTGTGCAGTTGGGAACACTTTCCTCTGGTAGACTGAGTTGTACTGTGTGCTGGCTTTAATCTAGGCCAGCATCCGTGTAGCGTGAGGGTACCTGGGGGCTGCTGTTGTGCTGGATCTGCTGGGCTTCGAGTGTTAGTCTCATCATTTTCTTGTCTTTGTGTGTGTGTAGATTATGTGTAACTGTATACTATATAATGTCTGTATAATTGCATAAGACTAAATATATAAAACACCAAGTGAGAAGAAATATATATGTATATATAGTTAAATATATATAAAGTGATACAGTGATTCATAACTTCAAAATGTGCTTTTGAAAAGATTCCTCTTACCCTTTAAAAAGACTAAACTTATACTTTGGAAATAGTATCACTAAGTGGGAGATGCCTGGTGTTTGAAACACATTAAATATTTCCCAATTCACATGAGTTTCTCTGTTCTAGATGTAACAGTACTTCTCTTGTTTTCTTTTTCTCCTCTATGACTGCTACTACTTCTACACTGATGCTTCTTTTCCTCCTCCTTCTCTCTCCCCTCTGTTCTAATCAGTAAATACATATGTGTAAATATAAATGCATGCATGTCTGTCTGTGTACATATGTGTGTATGTGTGTGTATCTCTACCTGCCTACCTTCCTACTACCATCATCACACTCATACATCCACCAACTGATTTTAGAAATACTGAAAAAATTAACCTCACTCTGTTTAAATATGGGTTCCTTAGAGAAATATCCTAATGAAATCATTTGGCCCATTTTCCACTAGCCCTTTAGCTGTCACCACTTTTGAATCTTTAATGCATTTCACACCCAGACTTGGATCACCAAATTTGATTCAGAGCTCACCCTCTTTCTCTTCTGGGGCGATTTCATGACTCTAGACTTCCAGTCCTCGGAGTGAAGCTTTGCTGCATCTCAGCAGCTGTCTTAGCTACTCTGGAGAGCAGCGTGACTCCTTCCAAGCTCATGGAAGAGAAGGTGTTAGTCTGCTTTCTCACAGCCCTGTCTAGGAACATCTGCTTCCTGTCTCCATATGTGGGAGCCTGGTGTGAAAAAAGTGCCACAGAAGGGGCTAGCTGTTGAGAACATCTGTGCTGTCCTCACTGGGCCTCCTCAGCCCTCAAAGGTCTTCGTGCTAGTTGCTCTTGATAGGTTTGTGAACTGTTGATGGATTTCGGTTCTGGCCAAAGGAGTCAGGAAATCTTAGTGAGGGTCTACCTCTGCCTGAGGTCACTGGGTCACTGTGGGTGATCCTGGCTGAGTCTCCATCTCTTTATCTAGAAAAGGAGATAATTTATATCCAAAGTGTGGCATAGCATGACCTAAAATTTTTGTTACAATTATACAGCATTAATCCACTTTTGATATCCTTCTTATTCTATTGATTGTACATAAATGAAGTGATTTCTTTCAAAATGAGGTAACTTCAGTACAAATTAGTATCCTGACTTACAGAATTTTCTTCATAGAAATTGAAACCACAAGATAATAGCATGCAATTGAGCAGAACACTTTGAACAGACTTACCCAGAAGCTTCAGCCAAGTTTTATTTTATTGCTGTAGATTCTTCTAAAGTGTCTCTACCAGATGTTTGTGTAAGAGTTGTTATTACATGTTAATGTACTACAGTGTTAAGAACTTGGCCACGGACATTACTACAGTATGACAAACTACCCTTTGAAAAGAAAAACAAAGTCATCAGATAAATAACTGAGCCATTATTTTAATAGATGCAAATGTAGTTTTCCAAAATGCCATGAGAGTTGGATAGAATAAAAAACTCCTGAGAGTTTCAGGCTGGATGGAGTTGAAGACATGGGTGAGGCTAAGGGCTCCTGGGAGAGTGAGCTGAGGCCAACAGAGAAATCTCAGGCACCCTGGGAATTTAAAGAGTTAGCAGAGGAGCCCTCGAAGGAGACAGGAAAAAACGAGATGTTGAAGACAAAGCAGAGGGTCCTTTGATTGGACGATCACGGAGGGTGTTACTTTCAAAAAAGAGGAATTAGTTAATACTGTGAAATGTTTTCAGGAGGCAAAATAAAATGAGGATTCAAAGGATTTTTGACTAGGAAGACCTGCACCCCAGTGAAATCATTCTGGTTTATTTTAAGGACACTATGAAATTTCAGATAAATATAAGAACAGAAGCCAAACACACCAAACCCCAGAAAGACTGGTGGCTGGGAACTGGAAAGCCACAGGAACCCAAACTACTCCCCCAGCCCTCTCCAGCCCCACCTCTGAGCAGCTGCTTGGTTATCTGTTCTCTGCCAACACCTTTCTCTGTGGTTTCTTATAATTGGCCACAGTGGCCTCTGAGGTCCATTGCCTCATTACCAGCTGCCATATTTTCTTTGATCTTAGTTCAAATCCATGGGAGAGAATCTAGCCAAGTTCTTCTTTGTGAGCCTATACACACAAATCACACATTTCTAACCCACCCTGTGGGTTGACTGCCTTTATGTCAGGTATCCTCTGGTTAATCAGTTGTGACTGGCACAGAGAATTGCTTTGAGAGGAGTCTTTGGTACAAGGACATATGGGTCTTCAACTGTGGACCATAGCACAGTCTCCTTCAGAAGGACTGGCCACTTTAAGTGAGAAGTTTATACAACAGGTAAATTAGTCAACATGCCCAGTACAGGGTCTGCACAGTTTAGCTGCTGGCCCGCTCATGCAGTTTTGGAAGAATGCTCTCAGTGGAACAGTGCAGGGTGACAGTGTATAGTGGGTGAGGAGTGAATGGACGTGTGCAAGTGAATGCAGTAGGCAGAGGCTGTATATTTCAGGGGGCAGTGGGATGAGGCACACATATCAGGATGCAAAATTATTATCATTGTTTATTCACATAAAATAAATGTATCAGTATTTATTGGCTTTGAGCTAGCTAAAGTGTTTCCACAAGGGGAAGGCATAGTAATAGTGTGTGAAATTGGAACTCATTTTTGTAGAAAGGTGATTAACGTTCCAGGTCACTGTTGTTTCTAAGGGAAAGCCTATTGGCTGGAGGACTTCTGCTGACCAGGGTGTGTGCATAGTTTTCCTCCTTCCTGCTGGCTCTTAGTTGAAATGGTCACAAGTCTAATAAAAGTGTATTTGTGTTTCATTATGTAACTGTTTACCAGGCAAAGGGTCTAAAAACTGTCGCTCTCTCTCATCAGTTCTGAGTCCAGATTCTTGCTGCCACAGATACAAACAAAAGGCCTTTGGTGCAGCAAAACAGAAAAACAAAACAAAACAAAACACCAAGATAGTCTAACCAACAGAGTAGAGGGAGAGGGAGAAAGGCGAGTCACTGACTGATGGTGCAAGGTGGCGTTGCAGGTACAGGCACCGGTAGGATGCGGCAAATCATGTCACCGCTGGGGTGGCAGAAGGTGGCCTACGTCTGCTGCTGCTGAGATTGGGCCCCTAAGTCCACACTGGGCCGTGAAGGTCCGCCCCCAGCTCTGGTGGTTAAATGGGCTGAATGTCCACGGCAGTGCTGATGCCAAAGAGAGCGAGACTATGACTATGGCTTTCACCTCCTCTTAAAAGGTTCCCATATGACCACTTCACCGTCTACCCAGCAATCCCCTTGCTCATGCTGTCAGAAGTGGAGTTTGGCCCCTTGTGCTGGACAACAGGGTGGTCTGTGGACCCTGGGTGCAGGGCTTAGCTGCATAGAACAAAAAGTACCAGAATAATAATCGGTCACTAGTCTGTTATTCTTTTCAAATTTAATGTATAAGCTTGTTTCCTACTTTAATTTTTTTTCATGGGAATGCTATGTGATGTGAAGATTCACATCAGACCTCAGTGTGGGTCTTCTGTGGGGCACTCTTCCCTGTGCGGTCCCATGTTGCTCTCCAAGTTCTGCAGCATGTACTGAGTGACTGAAAAGTAGTTGGCATTGTTTTAATTCTATTCACTTTGAGTAGTGACAGTACAGAATTTATAAGCATTGGTTTATTTAATACATTTATTTTGTAATTTCATTATGAAGTGCGGTGCTTCTTGGGATGTAAACATGAAAGCCTACAGTGGCTGCTCCCTGGACTCACATAGTGACTGCTAACATTGCCAGCATGGGACTTAGCTGTATGTGACTGCATCATCCACTGGTATGTGAAGTGCTTAAACTTTAGTTATTACAGATTCGATGTGCTACCATATCTTTCTTATACTTTGTCTTCAAAGGGAACAAAAATCTGCTGCCTTAAAATATGTCTTGGTGAAAGGTTAATTTCACAGGAAGGACTCTGAAATCTGGGTGAAGGTAGCTTTTGAAAAAGCTTCACTTAAAGTGCATCTCCCTCATGGGACTGGGAAAACCCAGTCTTACCTTCTTTCAGTAAAGAAGGGAGAACTTAAATCTGCCTATTTTTATTTACTATCTTCCTTGATAAACTCCCTAAATGACCTCCCCCCTTTTCTCTGCCCTGCCTCCTTTATCTTAGTTAAGCAATTTAAGATGGCATCTGAAATCATGTGGGTGAGTTACTTGGTCATACTGGATGTGTGTACTGGAGGTCCATGCTATTACTAAATTTCTTTTTGACTTATCAGTCTATCTGATGCTGGTTTAATTGTGTGACAGCCTAGGAGAACCTACAGGGCCATGGGGTGATTCCCCTGCGTCTCGTGCTTGAACTAACTTTAGCTTTTTAGTCCCTTATGTTTGTCATCTCAGTCACTGTGTGTCATCTCAGTCACTGTAAAATTGCTTGTTTTTCCTAGTCAGCTTCTGTTCATGGTTTCTTGGTTGAGAAAGTGAATATTGACTTTAAAAAACATACCCTCTGAATTTGCAGGTTGTATCTTAAATGACTTTTAAGCCCACAAACGCTTTGTCTCCTAAGTAGGAGGAAATGTGTAGGATTGTGGGGTCTTCACCCTCCATTACCAAGACGCCTGGAGGGAATTTGCCTCTCCGGAATGACTGGAAACCATAGACTGTGTAAAACAGTGCATTTTGTGAATAATGGATTTGACTTGAAAAACAGATGCTCTATTTGAAAAATGAATTTTAACTGATTACATTTAGGTCTTCCTGAAGTTCATAACATAGGAACATAGGATCATCCTCCTGGAAGCCAAAGTTGTAGGTATATTGCTTTCTTATTGCATTCTAGTTGCTCACGTTAGTTCCCAGCGCCAGCAGTTTCTTAATAGCCATTGCGGTGGCCATAGTCCTCCATTTGTGAGCTGAATGCTGTAGCCATTACTTCTCTCATGCTTCGTTCTCTCTCTGTTTCAGTCTTTCTCTGTTTAAATAGACTTGTTTAACATGCCAGGTTTCAGCGTTGTGACTTACTCAGTTAACCTTCACTCTTGTACTTACAGGGGAGCCAGTGTCTCCCTGTGAGCTGCTGCCCAGCTCATACCTCCATCCTGACTTCTAGGCAGGGAGACATTTCTCTTAATATCATGGGCCTGCTGCCTCCTGAATCTTTCATTCAGCTCTGGCCTTACAGATAGGCCAGCTTGGCTGGTCATCCCCTGTAATAACCCGACAAACCCTGATGAAGTTACTGGGTTCTCTGATGGGCCTACAGTTCTCATTCAAACTGACCTGAACATTGTCTGGTCAGTTTGAGATTAGATTCCCAGACTGGATAGTTTATAAACAACACAAGCTTACTGATCACAGTTCTGGAGGCTGGAAGTCCAAGATTAAGCCCTGGCAGCTTCAGTGTCTGGTGAGACAGCATCTTTACGCATGGACAGCAGTCTTCGCTTGCGTTCTGGGGCAGAGGTGCAGAGCTCTGTTCATGCAGCTCTGCTCTAATGACCTAATAATCATTTGCTAGAGACCCCACCACATAATGCTATTGTATTTGGGGATTATATTGCAACACATGAATTTGGGGGGGGGCACAATCATTCTGCCCCTGGAACTCCATTGCATTAAGGCATTGCCTGCTATTATTATTATATAATCTCCCCAGTCTCATTTTCCTAAAACAGTATGCTTCTTTCGTTGATTTTTCTTCGAACAGCCATGCTGCCCATGGCTCTGGTGGGTGAGAGATGGTGGTTGAGGTGCTACTTCCAACTAACCCCTTACATACCCAAACCTCCACTTGTTCTGGGAGTCAGCATAAACCCCAGCAGGAGAGGGAGGAAAGCTTAGCTTTTTACCAACCTGCCATAAGTGTTGAGCTGACCCTCCCCAAGATCAACCATCCTTTTCAAGAAATGGTGTCTCAGAATTTTAACATATTTTGATCTAAATGATATGGTTTAAAGGTAAACGTGAAAGTGTGCTTCACCTTGTGCAATTGTTGTTTATATGAAAAGTTCTTTGTCAGTTGAATTTTGAAAATATGCTCCAAGGAAAATTTTCTCAAGTTCTTATTTATTTTTTTTTCTTACAATGTTTGCTTTTTTAAAAGATTTTTATTTATGCATACAAGAGCTGGAATACAGGGCAGAGGTACAGAGGGTGAGAGGATTCACCAGAGACAGAGTGGGGAGCAGAACAGGCAAATCAACTGAAATACACTGCTGAGGGGAACAGTGGGCAAGGCAGGAGAGGTCTGCTGAGCCATGTGGGTCCCCTCTCTGTCTGGGGATCAAACTGGTGCCACAGTGGCTGAGGAAGCCCCATAGTGCGACATATAACCCCGTGTGCCACCATAGAGGCCCACTGTTTGCTTTCTTTCCTATGTGTAGTCTCCATAGTATTTCCGCCACCAATTCACACATGCACCATCACCATAGCCCCTTAAAGAAACTAGTAGTGAAAATTCTAGACAGTGATAATTTTTTTTCAATGATGAAAATATCCACAAGTTGTAAGTTTGGCATTTAAAAAGACTCCCTTTTTAATCTTTATAGGTGGCTTTCTATTGTGTGAAAATAGGGAGTGTTTTCTTTTTACACTAGTGAGGGTTATTTTCAAATGATGAGTTGATAGTTTGCCATATAACCTGAATTCTCTAAAATCAATCAGGAAATTAGTCTCTGTCTCCGTCTGTTTCTTGCACACACAGAAGTGTGTGACATAAATATACATCTAAATTACATTGTAGTCGAAGTGTAGACAGAGGGGAGGAGCTGTTTAATTAATTCTTAGTACTGAAGGAAACTGAGAAACTTGAAGTATTTTGAGGAATGAAAGTTGTAATTGGCAAACTGATTTGCAGATCTTGATAGGATTTTCTCTGGGGGCTCTTCTTTCTGTCAGTTATAGCTAGTTTGAATTTTTTTTAAAATGAAATGTGAATTTCACTTTAAACCCATAATGATTTAAGATTCTCCCAGCACAGTTGGTACTGTCACTTTATGCTTGGTAACCTGTGCCTCATCGACCCAGGGGAGTTATCAGTAAGTCAAAGCCCATTTTTCCCCCTAACTGTTCTATTTTGCCAGAGTACAGTGATATTGCTATTAAAGGCAAAAAATATTTAGGCAAGCTCATTTACTTTCCATATATCCTGAAATTCCCTTTTCTTTTTGTAATTTATTTTGTTGTCCTTAATGACCTGATTGTAGACTTTATATTCCTATTGAATTTTCCTGGATATATATAGCCAAGGGTTTCAGTGGGAGGATCCTGACAGATGACTTGTCCAACTAAATGAAGTTAGTATCTCACTGTGGTTGGGCTGAACTTCCCCTTAAGTAGGGTTTTTCCTGTCTCCTCTGAATCCTGCAGACCTCAGTGACACAGAACAAAGAGTTTCAGATGTATCTTTCCTGCAAAGGAAGACCACACCTGTTGCAGAGAGGAATTCTCCCTGAAGTTGTTTATATCATCGTAGCCACTTGTGTTTGACTTCTTCATTGGAACAGAAAAGCACCAGAAGCTGACAGTAGTGTTTAAATTTGTTCTAGATTCCATTTGTGTCAACCCAGATCTTCTGGTGGCACTGAGGATAACCTATAAGTGATGAATACTGTTAAGTGATAGTGGTCATAGGAAGAGACCTTAGGCTTGTTGAAATTCTTACTGTTTGTAAATAACTAGTGCAGGGTTTTTATTTTTTAAATAATTTTTTTATCATTCTGTAATAAACTATGAGTATGACATCAGTGACACTTAAAAGGCATTAGCAGATTCCATGTAGGGTAAGAACTTGCTTCTGCTTCATGGACAGCTGTCTTCCCAGTGAGAAGGGGAAAGGGAACTCTCCAGTTTCTTTTGTAAGGGAACTAATCCCATTCTTGAGGATGCCACCTTTACAACCTAATTACTTCCTAGAGACTCTATCTCCTAATACCACCACTTGCATTTAGTCTTTGCACATATTAACTTGGGGAAAGGGAGAACAAACTCGTTTCATTATACTATCAAACTGAAAGGACACATTTCTAAGTTCAAAAATCACTAGCGAAGCAAGTCAGAAGGCAAAAGAAAAATACCAGATGGTTCCTCCCTTAGGAGGAATATAAGGGAACCAAATAAAGATCAAGGAAAGGAATAAGAA
>JAGFMF010011668.1:8619391-8634577 GCA_019455555.1 Galemys pyrenaicus
GAGGTGATGGTGCACTGGTGAGATGGTGATGGGGAATACATGGGGATTACAATTAATGGCAAGTATATGTAAATTTTAAAATATTTTAATAAAAAAGTATACTCTAAAAAAAACCCAAAAATCACTAGAAGAAATAATGGAAGAAAACTTGTGTTATTTGACCTTCTTATGAGCTGTGGGAGGAAGCCCATCTTGGAGTTTGCATTCTGTTAAGTTCCTGGGTTATGAATGAGCTGCTGCTGTAACTTTCAAGGGTGTGACTTTCGGAGCCGTTGCTGGTGGTAGTAAATAAAGGTAATGTGCTTGTCCTGAATATGAGCTGGGAGAGCATTGCATTAACAGTTTTTTAAGTGTGTTTTAAGTCTTTTAGCTTTGTGAAATCATATAGGAGTAGCATGATATGATAACCACCTCTGTAGCCTTACTTTGTCTATGTATCATACACTCCCTATTAGGATAATTTGTCATGATTTAACACTTGTGAAATTGTAGCAATGAAAAGAGAAATTGGAAGGAGAGAGAAGGAAAGGAAGAAGAGGAATCATAAAGATAGGAAAGGAGAGAACAAGAGAAGAAATGAGTGGTGGGAGAATAGGGTTCTTTCCAGGATTATGGGGTTCTTTGCCAATTTCAAGTTAGAGAAGCAGACAAGAGAATATGTAAACAAGTCAGGTGAAGGAAGATGGAGTAGGTGGGTGGAACTAGATCAAAGTGTGGCCCATAGCTAGAAGCCAGATGCTTCATCTACCTAACACCTCTGGCTCCAACTCCCATGCCACCCTTCCTAGCAAGTGTCAACATCTTGGCATTCCTGTTTGGCACCCTTTTCTTAATATTTTGGCCCTGGACCTCTTACAAGAGAGTATCAAGGTCTGAGTCTCCTCTGCACTCTCTGTGAAAGCTGACTCACCTACATGAGAGCTTGATTACCTTCTCACTGTGCCATCCTGCCGCTCTGAGGGCTGCTGTACTGAGATGTGGTAGGCACTGTGGGGTGAGCACATGGCAGTTTAGGGAATTCTGTTCCCATCAGGACAGACTGACCAAGCAAGAGATGGAAGGAACTAGCAAAGAACAAGGTGTATCTATTCAGATAATATATGTAATTTACTAATGAGTAGCACTATCTTTTTTTTTTTTTAATTGAGGTAACATTAGTTTCCAACACTGTATATGATTTAGGGATAGAGATTCATGCCTCTTCAGATATATGTTACCATAGCACAGTCACCACCAAAGCACCCATAATTCTCCAGCACAGTCCATTTGGCCCCCTCCTCCTTTTGCCCCCCATTCCATCCCCTCTTTGGTAGCTTTATTTCTGCAGTCAGATTTCTAGGGTTTGTTTTGGTTTACTTTTGTCTAGTTCTTTGTTTTTTATATTCCATATATGAGCAAAATAATCCAGTATTTGTCTCTCTCCTTTAGATTTATTTTGCCTACCACAGTCCCCTCCAATTCCATCCATATTTTGAAAATGGGAAGATTCCATGTTTTTTTTTTACTAGCTGTGTTGTATTTCATTATGTATCTACATCACATCTTTCTAATCTACTCATCTGTGGTCGGGGCCTTAGGTCGTTTCCTTGATTTGACTATTTAATTAGCACCATTGATGCAGTTTGTAAGATTTTTACAATACCTCATATTGTTTTTAGCTAATTAAAAACATTTCAGACTTTGACAGCTGTATCTGGTGTGAACTATCTGTGCTCTAGAAGGTCACGGTCATATCATGCAGTAGCATAAAGTGATTCCTCTTGGGTGGAACTGCTGAGATTGTAGGTAGAACTCCAAGACACAATTCTAGGACCAGTCTTAAAAAAATAAATGCACTTTTTTCATGCCTTTGCCATTTGGAAAGTCTTATACTTCAAACTGCTTTCCATTCTGGAAAGTGCTTTTTCTAATTTTTGTTTTTCAGTAGATAAAAGCTGCCTGCCTAGTACTTTTGAATGGGCTGACAGAGCTGAGTTAAGGTAAGAACCAGAGGCATGTCTTCTGAATATAAGAACTGGACTTTTAGTCATGAAAATTGCCAGCTGAGTGTACAAAAATCTAGCCAGGCCAGCAAAGGGTTGTTGACGCTCTTTCTCTAGAATTGCATAACTGGGTCACACAGAGTCACCGAAAATTTCTTCCTGCTTTTTGGTTCTCTCCATGCATTTTGATTTGCTCCCTCTAGCTGTCCACCCCCTGACACCTTCTAACATACTGTTCTCTCATGAATACCTCTTTCTCATGGTAGTCTTTTTGATTTCCTAAGCATGACTTGTTGTGAAACTTCAAGACTGTGGCTCTTTAGTTATGACTTTGCTTTGATCCTAGGCCAACACTTTCCTATTGAAAGGAACTTCTTGTGTAAATACACTAGAACAGCTGAAAGGATCCTCCCCACATTGACATGGTGAAGACAGAGGGTTGCTCCTTCCAGAGACCATGATTACCAAGGAATCATGTTTGGCTTCATGCCCCAGAGATTGCAGTGGTTGTTGAACTACAGTGATTCAAACACTTACCTTTATCAAGTGAACAAAGACAGGCATGTCAGATGGAGGGGTGGTGCTGGGCACATTTCATGAAAGGCAAAGGCTGAAGAGCAGGATGGAATCAAAGAATAGAAATTCAGAATGTAGTTGTATGGTTGTTTTGTGAGAAGAAAAATTAGGACCATGTTGCCTACAAAAGTAGAAGCTCTCACACATGGAGAAATTATCCAAGTAGGCAGCTGATGAGAATACACCTAATATTACACACCCTTGAAAGTGAAATAAAAGGTGTTTTTGTCACCCTGAGGGTTTTTGAAATTACTTATGGGGTTCAGATTCTGCAAGTGTGCCAGCTGGTGTGCGCTTTCCTCCGGTCTCTGCTGAGATTATTTGTTAACATCTCTGTTTTTTTAAGTCATCAACCAGCTTGTATGCAGACAGATAGAATTTTAAAGAACATAACCAGTGGACTGTGTGGTGGAGGATTCTAGATGCCTTGGGGGAGGGTGTGGTATGGTGACTCCTCTCTGAGGATGTGAGAGCTTGTAGCCCTGAGTCCTATATGTAAAATGTTATAAACCAAGATGATATAATTAAAAAAAAACTCCTAAAAAACAGAATAGAAGCATATATTCAGTGACCAGAACTGCTAAGTCAGTTACTAATTGCTGTAGTTTGACATTAGTTGTCACATGGCATATTTAAAAAAGGGAGTGAAACTGGGTTTTTAAATGAGAATTTTGTCTGATGTTTGACTTTTACTAATGGTTGTAAATTCACATTAGAAAAAAGAAAGCAATACTGAGGTATAAAAATGTTGGAAATATGAAGTAAAATGAAGCCACAAGTTATGCTAAGTTTGCCGTCCAGGTTATATGGGTGGCAGGTAGCATAGAGGAGCCACTCAGGACCCCAAGTGCCCACACTTTCTTCATTTTCAGAAGCCTGTGTCAAGTTAAAGTTAATGTGAGCTTTAAGTTCATGTGAGCTGATGGGGAAAATATTCACTGTTTTTTTCCTAAAAATACATAGTTTCACGTTGTATTTTAGTGGAAATAGTATTGGCTCCTAAGACACGTTTTATTAAGACAAGTTGGAGCTCTGAGGTATGCTACCATGTATTTATCACATTATATTAATGTTTAGACTGTTTTGCATCTCAAGAATGTATTTCAATTATCTATCACACCTCAGATTTACTTGCGCTATTCGAATGTCAAATGAAATTCCCCAATTATAAATTTCTGTGTACTAGTTTCTAAACAAATATAAACACCTTAGAAGGCATCATCATGTATTATATCAAAAAAACTCATTACACTTAGTAGAAAGAAATCAACTTTGGTGTCAATTTCATTGCCTATTCCAGGCTTAATTGCTTATTAGCTATTACTCCTTTTCTCATTTCAGGGAAATAAATTCTAATTTAGGGACGGTGGAGAGTGATTTGAAATCAGTGGTAGGCCTTGAAACAAGTGGAGAACCTAGCTTACATGGCTAACCTTCTTACCTTCATGAATGTGAAAATCCTCTGCTCTCTCCCACCACTTTTTAATTTTTTTGTATGTATTAGAGTATGTGTTTTTTTGTATGCATTTTTGTATATATTCTATGACATTTCTGAGAAAAGTGTAAAGCAGAATTCACTTTTGAAATTAGATAATGCTTATTTGCAAGTCATTTAATTATAAATATTTTTATAATATTTTGAACTTTAGATATAAAGTTGGGACAAGTAAATTATGACTCATAGATGGTCATTGTGGATAATCATCTATGTCACTTTTGACATGACCTTTAGTGGAGAGTCAAGGGGTTATCAGATATGCTAAGTATGGAAAATTCAATGTAAAAACTTAACTCCTAGGAAGTTAGCATTTTTCATAAACTCCTTTGTACCTTTGCCTTTATGAATCTAAGAAGGTATGTTAAATTCATCTGTTCTGTGAAGGAAGACTCATCTGTTAGGGAAAAAGAATACTTTTTCCACCCACTTCTTTGACAGTTTTCATAATAGTTGTGGTGAAGAGCCTGAGGGCAATGTGTCCCCAGCACTGTGAATGGGCCTTATTTTTTTAATCACAGAACTTAAGATCCTTGATAGGTAGCTTCTTGCAGCTGCCTGTTTGATGCATACACTTGAACTAAGGGAGCCTGGATTTCACCCACCAAGAGATAGAAATACTCTCAGCAAAGTCTCCCTATAGCCTAATGTTCTCAGAGCTTCTGTGGTGTGGAATCACAGAATCACTCACCTGTGATACCATAGGGAAAGAGAAATGCATGCAGGTTAGAAGGAACAGGTTAACTCACAGGTTAGAAGGAACAGAATAAATTAGGACACTTAGTGTACTGCAAGTACCTAGTGAAAACCCATTTAGAGTGATTAAGATGCACAACCCCTCTGTGGAAGATTTGACTTACAGTTAGTCACTGTGATCTCAATGTCATCTTCTTTAAGGAAAGAGTCACACACAAGATTGCAGGACTTAAACAGCAAACCAATCCCAGTTCTGTACTGAGACTTTCATATGTAGAAGGGTGCAGAACTCCATGAATATACTGAAATCGAATCCATTGTATGGCAATGAATTATATCTCAAGCTGTTATAAAAACAGTTACAAAGAAAATGCCCATGTAATCTACTAAATCAAGAAATAGAACATTTACTGTTTGTTTTCATAGTCACCACCTAGTTATGTCAGTGGACGCTGGTTTTGCATTTACTATAGTCATGAAATTTTCTTTCAAAAAATCTTATTTAGTAAAGGCAGTGAGCAGTATGAAACAAAAACACCATGGTAGGAGGTAGATGCATGAAATTTGGGAAACTGAGAATAGGCATGATGGCAATTCATTTGCTTCAGAGTGTAGTATTTGCTCACTGCTTATTTTTTCATTAATTTATTCAGGTGCTGAGGTGCCTACCATGCAGCAGGCACATGCTAACTGTCTTTCTAGAGCTCACTGCCTAGTGGAGATGGTAGGCAAGACTGGGCACCCTAATCAGATGATAAATCTTGAGATGCAGGGTCCCCTCTTTTGAAGGAGATTTTTGCAGTGTTTTAGAAACATTTGAGAAACCAGGAAAGGGAATAAATAAAATAATAAATAAACACTTGGTCAATTTCTTATGAAGCTTCTCTCCCCTGCTTCCCTCCCACCTCCCTCTTCTCACCCCCCCACCCCATTCTCCTGACTTGAAAATATGTAATCCTTAATAAGATGTTTATGAGCTTACCACTTCAAATAAAACCCACTACTTTAACTACAATTTTTAAAGCTATACAAACAAACAGAAACCAAATACACTGACCATTAACCTATTTTAATCATAGCTGGTGATACCTAAGAATTCTTTGCTGGGAATGTTTGTGCATTCCAGCTTAAACTTAGCTATTCTGCTGAGCCTGGAGAGACCAATGCTTTTTATTCTGGCATGTGAGAGACTGCAGTTTAGAAATCTCTTCCCTCAATACTGAAAAATGAATGTTTGTCTAGTCTGAGCAGTTTATATTTTTAGCTTTATAGGGCTTTGTCTATATTCCAGGTGAAGTCAATTACATTCATTGACATTACCACTAAACTGAATTGGATCTTTTTGTGCATTTTCATAAGAATTGAAGTCAGAACAAAGGACTTGGAGCAAATAGTTGTTGTTTATCTGTTGTGGTCTACTGAAATGACAGCTGCATTTTTAATATTCAAATATTAAAAATGTAAAAAATTTGGTAGGAAGATATTGACTATGCATCTGACTATACAAATATCCCCAATTCATCTAGTTAGTGCTCAAACTTGTTTTGTTTAATCAACCAGCAAATAGTTATTGCATCTTTGCTGGATATTGGAAAATGAGCAGAGTGTCCCAGAACTGAGTTCATCTTTGTTGAGTGACCTCTTTATTTTCCCATAGCTGTTGTCCAGCCCTCCCCTTAACAAACAAACAAACAAACCTCATGGAAGCTCACAGTCACTTGTATAGCTATAGCCAATCATGTAGATTAATTTTAAGTTCTGATCTTTTTCTGTCCCTGTAGCTGGCTTCCCTTCTGGTCTTTGTGCTATTACAGATAATTTTTGCTTTGGGACTTGCTTTTTGGAAGACAAAGGGATGAGCTTGGTTGCTGATAGGTCATGGCAGCCCCACAGGCTAGGATTGGAACTTGGAAGATCACTGAGACAACACAAGTGACCTGAAAGATCCTGGAGGGGACAAGAAGAGAAAGTGAGGATAGATAAAGTGATTAGCAGCCAAGGCATCAGGATCACAGGTAACACGCAGCTCAAGTCAGGGGTCCTGCAACAGTGAATTTCAGATATAGATTTAGGGTCCAGTATTAGGACTCTGAGTCCTCTGAGGACTGATGAGAACAAGCCCTGGTATTACATATGCTTTTCAAATTAGTCTCGTCTCCAGCTCTATGTGCAGTCTGTCTGATGCGTTTACATCTCTCCATATTTACTTTGTTCTTCATCAATTTGCTTATGATTTCTTTTTGCAGTTCCATCTGGCTTCCAAAACCTAATTTAATGCTGGTTCTTTCTTTAGAATTTTCCTGATCACCTTGGCCAGAGGTATTTTTGTCTTTGGAATTTACTTTCCAAAGAGGGAAAGAGATGAGTATTTATTGAGCACCTCTGTGTGTAAATGTTTTAATTTCTGATTTCTTTGCTTCATCTTTATTGGAAACTTGTATGGAGGGTATTCCTAGATGTGAGGACTGATTATGGAGGACAAAAATGCTGTCAGACTTTTTAAGTGGTCATGGCTGAAGATAAATTTGTGGGTAACTAACCATGAGTTTTGCAGAGGACATTGAAGAGTTTAGGCATTTAGGCTAAATTTAGATCCTTGTCGGAGTGTGGAGGAAGGGGAATGTGGATTATTTCCTGCTTCTCATGTGTATACTCTATATACACAGGTCTATATGTATATCGGTATTAGTCCCTTCTGTTCCTGAGCCTAACTTGTTGGTCAGAAGAATAAGAATGGTCCTTATGTGCCACAAGACATAGAAGTCAATTTGCTCAATCCTCAGTGATTTAGCAAACACAAATTCTGTCTCTTTCTTTTTTTCTTTTTTGCATTTCTTCTTTTATATGTCTTTGGAAAATAGAACTTTTTGCATGGAAGTATCTGTTCTGTGGATGACTGACAGTTGCTTTGAGTTGATGGTTAAGTAACCTTGCTGCTACCTGTGCCACTGCTCATTGCCTCCAGGTTCTTTTATCCCTGGTGTTGTCTCTTGATAAACCAACCAACTTATGTTCCAATTCACATAGGGTCCAAAGTGACTATCTGGATTTTTAGACTGTTGCAAGTTCTGAGAGTCATGGTTTCTAGCATTCAGGTCTATAACTTGGTTGGACCCATGCTCCCACCCTCTTCTCTCTGGTGATATTCTTGAAGGATGTGCACTTTAACTGGCCTGAGTTCCCAACTGGGAACTGTATCCTCATTCTCTACATTAGCTTACAGGCCTTTTGATAATAATACATGTGACTAGTTATATTTTGGTGACTTCTAGCAATCAGGAAACTCTTGAATAATTAGTGACATCTGAGGGCCCTCCCTGGTGGTACAATGGGTTAAGCAATGCACTATGAAGCAAACTGTAGCCACTGCAGCACAAGTTCGATCCCTGGTGCCAGCTGGGAAGGTGACCCACTTGGAGTGGCAGACCTCTCCTGCCTCACTCGCTGCTCCCCTCAACAGTGAATTTCAGTTAATCTGCCTTTTCTGTTCCCCACTCTGTCTCTGGTGGATCCTCTCACCCCCCACACCCCTGGCCTGTACCCCAGCTCTTGTATGCATAAATAAATCTTAAAAAAATCAGTGACAGCTGGGAGACTTGCTAATCTAAAACAGTGATTTTCAGGCTCTATTCTATGTTGGAATTATCTGGAAGGTTGTTCGGCACAGATTGCTGAACCTCAGGACTTTTAATTCTGGAGACTGGGGTGGAGCCAGAGAATGTGTGGGGGGTTCTCAGGTGATGTAATGCTGCTGGTCATGGACACACACTTTGAGAACCACTGGACTGGAACATTCCCTTTGAAGTTACATTGTTCAGTACCATATGCCAACACAGTTTCAATTAAGACACAGTCAAAATAGTTGTATATTATAAAAATTCAATAAAAATTTAATTTATGTTCTTAATGTAACCTTGAGAATAGACATCTTTCCCTTTTTCATCTGTGCATCTTCTACAGTTGAATTCAGAATGAAAAGAGTAAGGTGATTGTTCCTTTTTGATTGTATCAAGCAGCAAAAGCAAACATGGTTGGCATCTTGTGTATCTGGAAATATGTGTGCAAATGGCCACATCTGGGTAAACAGTGAAAGTCCCTAGAGTCGGGGACTTGTGGGAGGCCAGCCTTTCTCAAAAGTTGTTGACATTCATTTGTGCATCAGTCAGTCTCCCACTGAGTGTATTGATCCATCCTCTTTCCTCTTCACAGATAGATGAGATCAATTATGTTGAAATGAGGCTTATGCCCAGTGGATAATTTGAGTGAGAATAAATAAAAGCACTTAATATTCTAGCAGATTGAAGCAAAAAGGAGAGACATTAAAAAAAAAAACCCACAACAACAACATAAGAAGACAATTTTAGAAGGGAAAGAAGAAGTTTGGAAATAATGCATTTATAATCAGATCTTATGATCACACATTCCAGAGACAGGAGTCTTGGAACTGGGGGGGTATTAGGCCTGGGAAGCAGGTAGTATGACCTGGCAGTTCTCATCTGGAGCAAGGAAAACTGATCTATTATCCTCGTAATTCTCAGGTTTCTTTTACCTTAAGGATTCCATAATCGGTTATTTAGATGGCTAGTTTTAAAGGCAGGTAAATCTCTGTATAACAGAGTTTATTTAATATTTAAAATTATGCAACCTGTCCTTCACTTCCCATCAGCCTAGTAGTAGTTAATCCAGCAGAGTTGAGAGAAAATATGATTCTGTTGTATGTTAGGGTTCATCCTTTGTTCAGTGAGGGCAGGATGAAGTAAGCAGGCAAAGTGGAACTTGGGAGTGAAGTAGGGGACAGGGAGTAGGAAACAGGGAGAGAGATGTGTGGGAGGGGGAATTTAAGGGCTTTGAAATACAGAACTTTGAACTTTGATTTAGTGAATTCTACAATGCACTGTATTCTTCCCACTGTGGGAGTAAAAACTGGTGACTTATGTTTGAGGGAATAAACACCAGTGTAGAAACTTAGTTTTGCAATGCTTGCTTCTGTCGCAAGAACTGAATGGGGGGTTGCTCTCTCCACTCTCCTCCCAATATCAGCATTTCCAGCACAACTGCAGAGAGGCACCATTGACATCAGTGGATTCTTTCTTTCCATTAGCAGCTCATGCTCTCTCCTGACTTCCAAAGGCATTTGTTGAGTCTTTTGAGTTTCAGTTATGAAAACCCAAAGTTCAAAAGTTGGAATCAATGTCACCACCTAATAGTTGACTAATACCGGCCATTTATTGGCAAAACTTTGAGAAGTTCTCCTGAGAATTTAGCACAGTCTGAGTTTATGTAACTGATTGCCTGGTTTATCTGATCCCCTAGCAGAGCTTTTTATTGTAGTTCATGTCTTCTTGAGATTACTTTACAGTATGTTTGTTTGGGCAAAGACTAAAATGTCCTGAGTCTCCATGTGTTGTGGGTGAATGTGAATGTTGAAGTAGAAGGCTAAAAATAAGAGTTTATTATTCTCGTTGTTCTCTATTATAATTCCTTAGGCATATATTTAGGAGCAAGAAGGATAGTGCCTTAGATGGTCCTGTGGTTACCATATTTACCCCTCAGCAGTCTTGGAAAGCACAGACAGTAATTCTTCTGTGCTACAAATTTTCTTTTACTCCATCCACTTTTAGGTGACTATGCTTGGGGGTCCACTTATAACTCTGTGAAAAAACTGTCAAAGCCAAGTGATAGATGGGATGTTTGCATTCAAGATATGCTGTTCAAAAGAGAACTAATCACTCTTTATCAAAGTTTATGGAAATAAAGCTAAATTAGATTTATTAAGGTGATGAAAGAGAATAGGGACTTTTTAATGGGTAACAGTGGTGTGCACTATCTAAATGCAAGGCAGATGTAATGATGCATTAGAAATGCTGAGAAAATTTAATCAGTGTAGAAAAAATGTAATGAAATGGTTGTTTAAACACTGTAAAGCTAATGTTGGAGTAATTACTTCCCATTGAGCAAGGCGTGGAGCATATTACGCAGGCTCTGTTTGGTTAGTCATCTTGCCTGCAACATCTGGCCCTTTGATCCATTTTGATTTTTAATATAATTTCTAAACTTTTGAGTTTGAGTTTTAGAATGAATAAGACAACTTTCAGGGACCTCCCTGATGGCGCAGCGGGTTAAGCAATGCACTATGAAGCAAACCACAGCTATTGCAGCATGAGTTCGATCCCTGTTGCTGGCCAGGGAGGGGACCCACATGGCATAGCAGAACTCTCCTGCCTCGCCTGCTGCTCCCCTGAGCAGTGTGTTTCAGTCAGTCTGCCTGTTCTGCTCCCCACTCTGTCTCTGGTGAATCCTCTCACCTCCCTGGACTCTGGCCTGTACCCCAGCTCTTGTATGTATAAATAAATAAATAATTTTTTTTAAAAAAACAACAACTCTCAAAGGAGATAAGGTCTTTCTTTACTAGCTCATGACAGATTAAAATCATGCTTCCTGCTGTTACCTTCCTCCACCTATCCCCTCCCCCCAACTTATGTTTTACTCCAACCTCTTGGTCATGAAGCGCCCTGAATTCCAGCACAGTTGACCTCCTTGCTTTTAAGATTGGGTAGCCAAATTCTAAAATATTTTGGTTTTCTTTGACTGGTCTTTCTTTTGTTACACAGGTGGTAGTGGGAGTGGTTTTTAGAAAAATTATTTTGTTACACAGAGGTAGGAAAGGAGTGAAAATAATGGGTTATAAAGACTATTTCTGCTTTCTTTTTATGAAAGTTTACATGTCGTTTGCTGGGCATTTAGAAATTACAAAATCAAAATTACTCATAATCCTTTTTCCCAGAATGTATTTGGGGAGAATTTTGTGTTAACACTTGACAGTGAATCTACTCTATTTCTGTAATAAAATTATCATATAACTCAGAAATTAACATTGTGCAGGAGCTGGCTTCAGATCACCTAGGTCTAAATACTGATTCCACCTAGGGCAAATTACTTGTTTTCCAGTTGCTTCATTTCCTCTACTTATAAAATGAAGATGGTAATACTAACTACTTCAGAGTATCGTTAAGACAACTAAATGAGGTAATATTTGCAATGAACTTAGAACAATGCCAAACACACAATGAGTGTTTATAGATGTTAGCTGTTGTCGGTTGTTCTCTAATTGTGTGAATTTATTTTCTGCATATATTTTAACATACCTTTTTATACTTAGCGTTGACACTTCGAGTTCCATTATAAGGAGTAGGGTTGTTTTAACTGGTGATTGATGACTTATCAGGCTGCTTATAATGGTTAAGATTTTATAAATGGTGTTTCCCTACAATTCATTCTTCTAAAATTTCTGGTCAAAGTGAATAAATATTTTAAAAGCTTTAGTCATCTGTAATGGTACAGGCAGGTCCCTTTCTCCCTTCCCTCTTACCACTGTGTGTGGTATTAACCCATAGAAAAAATAAGCAGTTGAATGGGTGAAAAGTGGAATGATGTGGGTTCTTTAATTTCCATTATTTTTTCCAACTGTATCCTGTGATTTTTCTCTTCTGTCAATTTCTATTCATGCCCTCTATATACATGTTTTTTTTTTAGAACATTGATCTTTTACATTTTAAAGTCTAGGCATGTTTTAGAAATTAAGGAGATTAACTTTTTGCCAAAGCTACTGCAAATATTTCTCTCAGTTTATAGTTTGCTTTAAATCTTGTTCTATGGCTTTTATATTGGTTATGTAGGAGTTTAATAAGTTTTGTATAGTCAAATTACTGATTAGCTGGTTCAGTAATTTCTAATTCTGAAGTCAAGTTTAGAGTGGTTAGAAAGATCTTTCATTTATTTTTAGATAGCACTTTTAGAGTTTTCTTTTAGACATTTTAATTTTAAGTGAAATTTCAACTTTTGTGCATGTGTAGATTGAGGTAGGGATCAAGACCTTTCTAAATTTTTTCCCATTGCACCTTTTTATATTCATTTTATGTTTGACATCTTCCTGAAATGCCTTTATTCAACTGAATAATTTTTTCTTGCTACTGAATTTCATGTAAATTTTTGAGAAAAATTTTGTATGTACTATTCAAACACATAATTGATTATATCGGTAGTGTGTACAGCATCTATTATCCAATGATAGGATTTCATGTGGTAGGAAATGGGCATTGGGAGGAAGCCTTTACTGCTGAGTTTCTGGGTCTGTGGATGTGCAATGTCAACTAAGTCCAGCTGTCGTTGAAGGGGTGAGGTCCAGTTCTGGTCTTCTTTGGTCTGTTTTGAACAGATAACCCAGGGTCTACCAGTTACCCTTTCTATTAGGATTTTCCAGAGAACCAGCAATAATAATGTGTGTGTATATCAATATATGCACATGCATAAATATGCAGACGCACATAAATATATGACTGTATATATGTATGTTATGCATGTATATGTGTATATTGATATAAAGAAATAGACAGCTCTGGAGGATGAGGTGTCCCATCATCTGTGACCTGAGAGCTGGAGGCGTATGAGCTGCTGGTGTAGTTCAATACAAATCTGAAGGCCTGAGAACCAGGGGAGTCAATGGTTAAACCCCACTCCAATTGCAGGTGAAGATGAGCTGAGATGTCCCCACTCAAGCAGTTAGGTGGGGAGCAGGGAGGAGGATTTCCTCCTTCTGCCCTTTGTTCTACTTAGGTGTTCAATGGATTGGATGAGGCGCATCTGCAGTAGGGAGGGCTCTCGTCTGTTTTCACCAAATCAAATGCTAACCTTTTTTTTTTTAAAGATTTATTTATTTATGCATACAAGCACTGGGGTACAGGCCAGAGTCGCAGGAGGTGAGAAGATTCACCAGAGACAGAGTGGGGAGCAGAATAGGCATATCAACGGAAGTACACTGCTGAGGGGAGCAGTGGGCGAGGCAGGAGAGGTCTGCTGCACCATGTGGGTCCCCTCCCTGGCCGGCAGCAGGGATCGAACTCATGCTGCAGTGGCTGCGGCTTGCTTCATAGTGCATTGCTTAACCCACTGCGCCACCAGTGAGGCCCACAAATGCTAACCTTTTAATGAGCTGCCTTCACAAACAGACCCCCAAATCATGTTTAATCCAGGTCCCAGGGCCAGTGAGGTTGTCATGTGAAACGAAGCATCTCACCCATGATAAGACAGCTGTGTGCTTTCCTGCCAGGTAACTAAGTAAATCTGGCACAAGGGAAGGTATCGTGGGAAACTGTCCACATGGTGAGGCATTTTCCACCCTCCCCCCCCAAACTGTCTTCCTCTGCTTTATTATATTTTTTGATCCTCCATTAGCAGTGGTAGTTATGCAGCTCCATTTTAATTATTCTCATATTATGGATCATTAAACTGAGGCTCGGGGAGGAAAAATGACTTGCTCAAGATCTCTAGGCTGTTGGATGGTGGAGTTGGATCTAGATTACAACTCTTCTGCTCTATTGTTCTTTTTTCCGTGTATTACCATAAAATCATGCTGTTGCTGAGCTGTCCATTTTGATAATACGCTTCAATAATTTTGCATTCTGCTTTCAATGAAAGGAAAGGAGAAGCAGGGAAGGAAAGCAGGGAAAGGAAGAAATACCACTTAACCCTGATGTTCTCTAGACTGAGATGTTCCACATGTTCTTACTTTAATAAAATAAATGGCATTTAAATTGCTGGAATTTCTACAGGTGCTCAATATAGAACCATGGAAAATGTTAGTTTATGGGGGAAATTAGTCTCTTGTCTTCTGCTTTCTGGTATTATTCTGCAAAGCCACTTAAAATGGATTTGGACCCAGTGGGGGAAAAAAACAACAACTGGGGACCTCTATGCAAAGGGAAGGGAAGGTGTATATTAAAATGTGAATGGTTGATCAAGACCACCTTGTTGGGTTTCTGGCTTACCCCAGAAGTACAGGGTTTTATTGATAGAGCATATCAACAGGCAGGTATCATCAGCAAGGCCTGAGGATTTGCATTTGTTTCTCCACACTCCTCTAGAATAACTGGAGTGTAGGCTAGAGGTGCAGCAGATGAGAGGATTCTCTAGAGACAGAGTGGGGAGCAGAACAGGTGGATCTACTCAAATACACTGCTGAGGGGAGCAGCGGGCAAGACAGGAGGGGTCTGTACCATGTGGGTTAGCTCCCTGGCTGGGGATCAAACTCATGCCACAGTGGCTGGTGATAGCTTCATAGGACTGAGACTTTAACCACTGCACCACCAGTGAGGCCCCAATTGGTCTTGCCATTTTGTTAGCTGCATCCATATAATTTGGTTATCCTCAGGTATCCTCTCTGGTTTTAGGGACAGTGGTTGCTGGTTGTATTTGTGTATTTAGAAAGACCTAAATATTTTTTTTTAGTTTTATTTTATTTTTTTAATTAATATAAAATATTTTTTTAAAATTTACATATACTTGTCATCAATTGCAATCCCCATGTATTCCCCATCACCATCTCACCAGTGCACCATCACCTCAGTCCCTCGTGCTCCCATCTTCCCTCAACCCTCCCCC
>JAGFMF010011668.1:8634866-8669144 GCA_019455555.1 Galemys pyrenaicus
CTAGTTTTTCATTTCTGATTGCTGAGTAGTATTCCATCGTGTATATGTACCACAGCTTCCCGATCCACTCATCTGTTTTGGGCATTTAGGTTGTTTCCAAGTCTTACCTATTGTAAAGAGTGCTGCTATAAACATAGGGGTACAGGTGTTCTTTTGAATCAGTGTAGTTGTGGAAAGACCTAAATATTAACATCAATATTACTTCAGCTCCTTCCTGTGCTTCTATCTTGATTTGCAGCTTTAGTGACTATGACTGCACTTCCCAGATCCCTGATCCATCCCAAGACTTATGTCCAGAACCCCATGTTCTTTGTAGCTGCATGCCAGGCTGGACTGGCCACGTCCTTTGTTTTCATGTTGATCACAGCTGTACTGAATTGTCTCTCTGTGTCCCTGTGACTGGTCACCAGCTTGTGGTCACTGGTGATAGCTCCTCAAAGAGCAGCTGCTTGGGTCAGATGTCAGTGAGGTCAATAAAAGTAATAACAAGAAAAATGAAACATTAAAAAGGGTCATTGACCTTCTCAAAATGAAACTGTTATATATTCACAGACTCTTGGTTTATTGCTCTTACTGGGCTGGAAATGATAAATGTATGCACATAAAATTGAAAGCATAGACAAAGTGGGAGAATCGAATTGAGTCCTGATCCTATTTCAGTTCATTTTTTAGGGTAAAAGGATGCTGCCCAAACACCCATTTGGGAAACACAGGAGACTTTCTTTTTTTAACTTACATGATCTCTGTTGTCATCCTAAAAGTGCAGATACCAAAGTCAAATACTGACAGGGAGCAGCAGGTAAGATGTGTGAGTGCGGTCACCTGGGCAGGACTCTCTGAGCACCTTAGAGTTTGCCACAACGGTGGGTGGTGGCAGTTCTAGGGGACTGTTGACTGTTAGTCTTACAGCTCAGTTTTCCCTGTCTTCTGATCGCAACTCAGATTTGAAATCCAGCTTCCTAAATGCAAGTTGAAAGAAAAGATCAGCGCAGAGCAACCAGTACACATCCATGTGCCAAGATTTCTGCTGTGCTGCCTCTGGATATGATTGTTTTCAGACTATAACCTGAGTAGTTGCCCTCATTCTGCTTTATTTTCCCTTCTCAATGGCTTCATGATGGTTGGAGATTTCCAGTGCACAGGGCACTACTATTGGAGCCCCAGCAGCTTTCTGGCCTTCTGGCTCATGCTGTCCTCCTGTCCAGGTTGTGCATGGCTGCTTGTCCTTGGTACTTCTTTCCTGCTTCACCCCAGGTCTGTTAGGGGGAAAGACCCTCCTAATGAATTACACAAATAAGTTATGGACTTCGACCCTGTAGCGGCAGGATGGAGGGGTGGCACTGGAGGCAGGTTCAGGATGGTTCTGGGCAGATGGGTCAGGGAAGGAGAGTCTTGGAGCCCTCGGTGGCTTTTCATACTTTATTTAGTAGAGGTGGCCAGGTACATGGCAGGCATGGGTGCCGGGGGGCCGGGAGGCTGGCAAGCCTGCCAGTGCCTCTGACCCTCTCGGCTGCTTTTTCTCTCTCTCCTGCTGCTACTGCTGCTCCTTCATCAGTCGGTCCTGTCTGTTGGTCCTCGCAGTTCTGTTGATCGAGACTCGCAGTCCTGGCGTCCTCATGATGCCGCCCATTTAGGCCCGTGTCCCACACAGGTGCGCCCACTTGCGCATGCCCACCCTGGAATGCTCGCAGCACCACAGGTGTCCATCATCAGTAGTGGGAGGGTGGAAATACCTGATCAACCTTTACCCTACAGACCCCCATTCCAAACCTACAAAATCCAAGAACTACAAACCTCATAAGGTCATTATCGAAGAGCAGATCATTGGGACCTGAGGGTAAAGTTGAGCAGCCAGGCTGAATATAAAAACAAACACGTGGGCCTTGGGGGGGGGGGTCGCTTTTTCGTGGGAAGCTAGCTCTCAGCGCACCGTTGGGTTCTAGCTCCAAGGAACTAGTAAAATATTTACAGATCTGTAGCCCTCTCTTCCCCTTGTGTTATTCACTACGCTATTTCCCCTTCCCTTGTAAATAAAACCCTTTATTAACCTTTATTGTATGTGCCTGCAGCTGGGGCATTATAAGTGCCGTTCAAGCGCGCGAGTGAGGACCCAGTCAGGCAAACCCATTTTATATTAGAGTTGCCCTGTAAGAGGTCAACCCAGGTTTCTCTCATTGGGGTCACTCCTGAAGGCTCCCCGGGTCTCCAGCTTGGCTGCTGGTGAACTGCTCTTTTGCACTTCTTGATGGCTGGAGTTGTTTATCTGAACTCAGTATACTTTCTGTGCTTGTTTTGTTACCAAGCAGAGGGCTCATTATCTTTTGTGTATAAACCAGTTATAACACCAGGTTTTGAGAGTAGAAAGAGTTTTACCACCTGTCAATGAAGAAGATAGGAGAAAAAAAATTCTAATCTTTACGCCTTCTACCTAGGGGAAGGGGTTTAGATTAGTGCTGGGAAGTGGCTGTGAACAAAAGTACTACATTTCATTAGCTCAGGAATGGGTTACAAGCTAAGAATTGTGGACTTGCCTGAAGTCAGTGACTAGTTAACAAGGAAGTTTCATAATACTTTGTTTCAGATAACTGGAGTTTTGAATTTCTATTGGTGGGCCCCTTTGCTCCTGATAGCACCTCTTATCTTCTTTAAATAGCTTGGGCTCAACTTAAAAGTTAGTGGCATCTGAGCATGCTCAGTGTAGGCCTTTTGCTGATAAATTTCCAGGATCTGTTGTTTGTGAAAGTAAACCTCAAAGAAAAATTTAATTAAGGTTTTTTTCTTACTTCTTTGATACTCTAGTGTCTGAAAGTAATTTAACTGTTTCAAGCTTGACTTCACTTTCTCTATTTGTCCAGTGCCTTATATTCTCTCTCCCCTCTGAATCCATTGCTCCATTTTCAACCACCAATTTCCTAGCTCATGGTCCGACTGTTAAATATGATACAGAATTATTATTAATATATATACATATGTTTTATATATGGACAATTTTCCATATGGTTAAGAGGTAACAGATCACAAAATTTTTCTCCAAGATCATTAGGTGATATCACAGTATTTTCACAAGTAGGTGGGTATATACTCTACCTAAATAATTTTATTGCATACTGAATGGGTACAAAGGAATACTACAATGTATGTGGAAGATATGAAAAGTAACCCCATCACACACACATAATCCTACCCAATTAGAAATACTGAGTGTTTCCAGTACTTTTGAAAGCCCTTGTGTTTTCTTGAAGAACCCATGGATCTTTCCCTGGCCTTTCAGAGCTAACTGATATGATTAATTTTGTGTTTGTTATTCATTTATTGTATTTGAGGATGTAAGTGTTTTTTTTTTTTACCATTGCAAGTTTTGTTGTTGAGTGTTGCAGACATTGGACTTTTGGATAAGAAATTATACCATGTGTGGTCCTCTTAACTTGTAGTTTTCCTGCTTTCAGAGCTTTATCCATGTCGATGGGATACCTGTAATTATTTTTTGTTCTGTGTAGGATTTCATTGGATGTCTTCAAATCTATCTTCTAGTTTGAAAATTCTTTCTTCAGTTGTGTCTAATCTACTTTTGACCTCATATATAGATTTCAAAATTTCAATTATTATATTTCCATATCTAAAGGCTTTTTTCCAAATTTCTTTTTGTAGTAAATTTCTTTTCCTATTTTAAGTATTCTGTTTTACATATTAAATATATTTAAACATTACATTTATTTTTATAATCTGAACCTAATAGTTTAGGTATATAAGTGTCTCTATAGGTCTGATTCAGTAGTCTGTTTCTTCTGGTACTTGCTTATTTGTTATTTTATGGTATCTTTCTACAGACTGTGAGCTTATATTCCTCAGAAAGTTCTGTAATGGGATTTTTGTAGTCTTAAGTAAAATATGTGTCCTTCCAAATAGGATTTGTGTTTGGTTTTGATGGCTGTTCAGTGACACTGTTCGCCTAGAAAAGCAGAGTATCAGGTTGATATTTTTTAAGTCACCAGAGTGGTATTAGAACTGAGGTGAGAATCTGAACTTGTTGGGCTTATTTGTGGTTATAAATATCAGTGGAGGCCAATGCACAGGTTGAGAAATGTTTCTTTTCTGTTATCTTCTGACAGGAACATTTCTTTCCATTTCACTCTTACATAGACCTGTGGAATCTAACTTTATGCAGGCATATCCTCGTAGGCTATATACCACTTCATATATTTTCCCTTTCCCCTTTCAAAACTCAGGCTCTAGGTTTCTGGGTTAATTTAATGACCTCAGAGTGGAAATCTCATTTAGAGCTTTGCTTGCTTTTCTGGATTCCAACTTTTTCATGTCTGTTTTTCTGCAAGAGTGCTTTCTGTTTTCTGAAGAGTGCTTACTTGCTTGCCAGCTCAGTGATGAATTTTAGAGGATGGTTTTGATATACTTCTCTGATTTTTTGGTTATTACCTTTTGGGAGGGGTGGCTATTCATATTAAGTGCTCCAATCATACTGTTGGAAACGAAGCCTGTTTTTCTTATATTTAAAGATGAGGAAATTCAAGATGAGAGAGTTCAAAAGTCTGCTCCAGATCATGGAACTTGAAAGTATTCAAGGTGGAGGTTTTTGATTCCCTGCCAGTTGCTCTTGTCATTTTCTGGTCTTTGGAAGATTTCAACCATGAATTAAAAGGAGTACACATGTAAATGTGCAATTAGAGAGACCATTTTGTACAGGATTTTAAGACTTTTTTTTCTTATTTGAAAAAATATCCTTAAACTGATTCTTGAACAATCTTTTATTAAGAAAACAGGGTAGATATTTATCACTTTTGATTTAGAGACTCTCAGCAGGAATTCGAAACCATCTAAAGATAACACATGAATTTTTTTCCAAGTCAGTTATGGAAAGCTTGAAAGTAGCTTTTGATTTAAAAATAATTTTAACAAAAACCTTCAAAATAATACATGATGTTTATTACAAAATTTTGATATTCTTTCTTAGAAAACAAACAACAAATTATGCACATATATTTTCCAAGAAACAATCTGGCACTTTTATTTTATTTCTTTTTAAAGATTTATTTATATATGCATACAAAGACTGGGGTACAGACCAGAGTCCAGGGCGGTGAGAAGATTCACCAGAGACAGAGTGGAGAGCAGAACAGGCAGACTGACAGAAACACACTGCCGAGGGGAGCAGCGGGTGAGGCAGGAGAGGTCTGCTGTGCCATGTGGGTCACCTCCCTGGCAGGGAATCAAACTCGTGCTGGAGTGACTGTGGATAGCCTCATAATTCTGTGACTTAACCCCTTGTGCCACAAGGGAGGCCCCAATTTGGCACTTTAAAAAAGTAATGTCTGGTGACATTGGGGAACATTTTATTTTGAAGACTGTACTAGAAAATCCTTGTAATAAATATCTGGATTTAAAATAAACATGTAATTCTGTTAACTCTTGTCACAGCATATGAGTTGAGGAGAAAGGAGCAGCCAATTCTTGTCCCTTATGTCTGCGTGCCAGTTGGTATAGTTGCACTTCCGATAGAACTCCATAATATGAAAGGCAATTATAGCATAATATGAGATAGGAACAGGCTGAGGAGAGATGAGCAAATGGCAGGTATCCCAAGTAGCCCTGGTGCAGTTACTGTTGTATTTGGACAGGCAGATCTCCTAATGTAATTCATTATACTCAGGTTAAAGACTTGGGTTTTAGATCAACAATGTGCAAATTTGGTTTATTGCCCATATTCAGAAAAGAGATGCCAGAATTCCAGCAGGAGAGCTTCACTGCTTGCCACAGGCACCAGCAGCAACATTCTTTTGTAAAGCTCGTCTCATGGAACAAAAACTCTGACTAGAGATGTGGAATTATTGTATTACACAATAAGGAATGGCTGACATTCCAAGCATACTCTGGAAATAGACTCTTCATGGAGGTGAGTCTTTAGCGGCTTATGTGTTTAAAAGTAAGTTTTGCTCTCCATTTGGTGAGTGTTTTTTAGAAGTTGTACTCAAAGTGAATGAATCACAGAGAAATACACTATGCTGATCCCACCTAGCCTGTAATCACTGGCAATGCAAGGATAGGGTGCAGATCCTACATCTCGATTTGTCCTTGTCAGAAGAGTAACAATGCTTAGGACTGAAACCCAAAGTTATACACGACTCTAAAAAGAGCAATTTGTCACGCGTTTCATTGGCACAAATTGAAATGAAATGAGGGTCCAGGCTCTTGAGGTCACTTTGCAACAGGAAGAAATCATTATCTAACTATACACAGAGGAAAATACCTCATGATTATATTTGCTTATAAAGGATCAGTGCCCGCACATCAAGCTAAAGTGGCAAAGGTCACTGACATAAACTACTGAAATAAACTACTTGAAAGCAGAGACTCAGGTGTCCTTTTACTGAGAGTGTCTTGCTGCTTCTTTATGGTCAGGTCTGCTTAGGGCATACTGCTCAGTTTGATGAGGGAATGTTTGGGAAACTCTTTATGTTTTATGTGTTTGCTTAAGTTCTAGTAGTTTGTCTGTAGGAAGGATAATGCACTCTTTCATGTCTCCCCTCTTTGGAGTGGGGAGGAGTTTGTTCCCATATATTCTGTGTTATATTATCCTAAAGGGTACTTTCCTCAAGAAATTTATGGAATTCTCCCCCATTACATGAAGAAGATGCAGTCTGGGTTATTTAACAGCTCATCAGCTGGTTATGGTGGGAATTGGTTTCAGTTTAAAAAGTGGAGAGAAGGGAAGTACATGATAAGCATTGCAGTTCTGAGGAATGCATATATTACTACATGTATAACTAAGTTGGAACAGAGAATTGATTACTACATTCTCAGTTGGCTAGAGTTGATGACTGTTTGGAAGATAACAAATTAGAGTCATTTTAAATGAAAGGAAAAAAATATCATGGCTAAAAAGGTTAAATTTAAATAAGTTGTGGTGAGGAAGTAGATGTAGAGACCAACTCCATTAATCTCTTTCCACATCTCCAACCTCCTCCACCCTCCCCTTCTAGGAAAGCACTAGAGAGCCCCATATATCAAGTCCTATGACCACTTTTCACTCCTGTCCATTTCTTCTTAGCCTATCAAGTTTTATAGTCTTTTAATTTTTTAAAAGTTACTTTCTAATAATGTGGTCTCTCCTTTATCCCTTTCTCACCTTTTTAATGGCTACCATCCTTGATAGGGATTACACTGAATCTGAAGATCATTTTGGCTAGTTTGGGCATATTAAATATACTAAGTTTTCTAATCCATGAGCATGGGATATCTTTCCATTTATGTGTCTTCCTTAGTTTCTTTCACCATTGTCTTTTTGTGGTTCTCAAGAGTTGTTATTGATGACTACTTGGTTATGTTGCAGTTTTTCTTGAGTAGTGGGTGACTTTGGATATGATAATGGTTTCCTTCATTGAGATTCAGGGTGCATGAAGAGAAGCAATATGGATGATCTAGGGAAAACCATGAACCCAGTGATAACTGTTGAGTTTTAAACACCAGTGTGGCATCTACAGAATATACTTGAATGTAACTCTTTGGAACTAGATGTTGATGCTGAATAAAATAATAAAAATGAGTGAAGATGCTAAAGGAACATATACACAAAGAAGAAGAAAAATATTCATTCTTCTTTCATCCTTGTCCTCCCCAGTAATAAGCTGGTAAAAAATCCCAGCATTCCAGCCTACTAACTCTACGTCTATGTTGAGTGAAAACCATAGCAGCCAACAGGAAAAGGGTGGGGAAAATTTAGAAGGAGGATTTCGATAAGTTCTTCTAGGTATCAAGTTAGCAAACACCTAGATACCTGCTTACTGCTTCCCTCAAGCTGTCTGAAGAGCACATTTAACAAGATGTTTTATCCCATAAGATCTCTCCACAAAGACATGTAAGTCATGTGACTCTTATTTTGCTTGATAGAAATAACTGTTTGTTCAAAAGTTTGGGAAGAAGAGATTTAAATACATTTCTCCTAGTCTAAATTATTTTCTCTCTGCTCTATAGTTCAGTTGACATGCCCAGGCATTTTTATTTTTATTTTATGTCTGGTAGGACCCAATTTTTTCATAATGCAATGTAAGACATTTACAAGTGAAATAAATCCTCTGCAATCTGGACTGATGTAAATGTGATCTAGTGTTGAAGGAGACTGGACAAGGTGGACAGTGGACTCTGTCATTCAGTGGTGTGAGACTCATGCTCTTCAGCTTCCCAGGCTCCTCCTCTTAAGGGAATGTGGAATTTCTTAATTCTTAATTTTTCTCATAGCACCTAAGATTATAGAATATTATATATACATAAAATTTAAAAAAATTGATAAAATGAAAGTATAACATTATACTAGTTTCAAGTAGGCTGGAATATTATATGTTTTTGCTCAGTTGGTGTTAATTGACTACCATGAGAGTAGGGACCTTGACTGTTTTGCTTACAACTCCATCTGCAGTGTGGAGGATATTGAATACCAAGCAGAAATCACTTAATAAAGAGTTGCAAAAGTGATTTTTTTGTGGTCAGATCATGTATTCATTATATAGTCACGTTTGGTTTGGATAATGTGGTAGCTGGTCCTGCGGTCTTGTGTTAAACAGAGTTACTAACACATTTTAATGACATCTTTTGTAGTTGCTTTGATAACTTACACGTTCATTTACCATTGGATCTTGAAACCTGCAGTGAATACTGCTCTCAGATGTGAAAAGGTAGCAGTGCCTTTTCGGCAAGTTTGATTTAGACCTTGCATTCATTGTTACTTCACTGGTCTACAAACAGACCTTGATAATTGGCAGTTATATTCAAGTCCTGAAAGCACTTGAAGAGCTGGTGATTAGGGGTGCCTTCTAGCAGTGCCTTTGAGTTCTGTGGGATTGTACTTCAGCGCTTGGCCTAGGAGAACTAGGAGAGACAATGTTTGCCTTTATAAGGCTCCCTGTAGAAAAACTTCTCTAGCATGGAAAAAAAAGATACCTACAGAATTATTTTTCATCTGGAATTAAGGTAGCCAGTAATGTCTAAAGAAGGTAGATAAGGTATGTTTTCATTTCAATGAAATCAAGGTTTTCAAAGCTTTTGAACTACAGATCCCTCTCCCTGCTTTCTGTTACTTTTTCTTCTTTTCTCCAATGCAATGTCTGCATCAAAGCTACATCTCTGACATGACAGGACAATCAAAGGCAAGGTGAAAATGCAACACGTGGTGATCGCATGCCTTTGCTTCACAGAGCAGCTGCAGGTCGAGGATGGGTTTGTCTGTCTGTCTGTCTATTTATTTATTTATATTTGACATTGATTGTAATCCCCATGTATTCCCCATCATCATATCACCAGTGCACCATCACCTCAGTCCCCTGTGCTCCCGTCTGTCCTCATCCCTCCCCCCTCCCCACCAGGTGTCCCCAATTTGTCCTTGTCTTTTCATTTTTGGTTTTTGTGTCTTTATTGTTATTATTATTATTCATTTCCTTGATCCTTATTTGGTTCCCTTATATTCCTCCTAGGGGAGGAACCATCTGGTATTTTTCTTTTGCCTTCTGACTTACTTTGCTGAGCATAATCCCTTCCAGTTGCACGAGGAAGGGGTCTGAGTAGTGTCCACACAGCAGGAAGTGGTTCACAGGTACCATATTAGATTATCCTGGAACTCCTTGGCAGCCATGAAACGTGGTATGTGCAACATGGTGAAACCCTTGAAAAAAGGTAGATGCCAGAAAATTAAGCAGGCACAGCTGGTTTCTCTGTGGCCAAGTTACAGTTGCCATTTATATTCTTATGAATTTTGGAAGTGACTTTACATTGACAACTGACAACAGTGGACCTGAGGGATTGGGCATAATGCTCCAAGAATGAGATGCTCTAAGCTCTAATTATGGGAAATTAAACTGTGTGTCATATTTGTAAATGAAAAACTATTACAGTAGAAGAGATGGCTATGAACCCCCACAGCAGAAACAGAAAACAAAGTAGAAATAAGGTATTTTATTTGGGAGCCCACAGTTGTTTAAATCCCTATCAGGACATTTTGACCTTGTGTATTGTGGAAACTGGGCCCACTATTTAAATTGAGGATACCAACTGAGGGGAAGAAAATACTAACTGGAAAAAATGTTTTAGCTTGTGGTTATAGAAAAGGTTCTTTAAAAAAAAAAACAGCCTCTAAGGGTCTTCCTGGTGGTGCAGTGGGTTGAGCACTGCACTGTGAAGCATCTGCCGCACAGCAGTGCGAGTTCAGTCCCTGGCCAGGGAGAGGATCCACATGGCACAGTGGACCTCTCCTGCCTCACCCCCTGCTCCCCTCAGCAGTAGATTTCAGTTGATCTGCCATTTCTGCTCCCCACTCTGTCTCTGGTGAATCCTCTCACCTCCCACAACTCTAGCCTGTATCCCAGGTATTGTATGCATAAAGAAATAAATCTCCAAACAAACAAACAGCTTTTGAGATTGGGTAGGCATTCTCACCAAATATAAAGTGGGCTCTCTTTTCTCCTGGGACAGTCAGAGGGAGCTTGCTCTGTGGACTTATTTAATTTCTCTCCTTAGAATCATAAATTCTGGGCTCAGAAAATCTTAATTCCATCCTGCATCACTGAATAGCATGCCACTGAAAATCCTTTGAAAAGGGACAGCTAGATGGAAGTAGGTGAGACTCTATTTATTATTAAGTGACCTACACCTCAAAAACAGAGGGTTGCCTCACCTCGTTTAGGTGTAGTTCTATGTCTAGTTGGAGGCCAAATTTTTATGGAACATCAAGGTCCTAACTGAGAAGGGATGGGTGAGTGGTTGGTTTGGTTGGGTAATGAGCACAGTGGGGCTGACACTGGAGGGCAGTAGATGGGACAGTTAGGGGTGCAGGCTCTGGTGTTTGTACTCACACTATGGTCCTTGGGCTCTTGGAAACTGACTTACTATCTCAGGATGGATTTTCCAAGAAGCAGATTTTAAGATGAGTTTTTAAGAAGGTCATTTATTCTGGAGTGTTCTTGGTCTAACACCAGGGCAGGAAGGGGAAACAATATTGGCCAGAGGGACAAGTCCAGTGGTCCTGCAGGGACGCTGGAGCTAAAAGGCCTAGAGAATGATTCCAAGCTGGGCAGAGATCCCCTCACACTGAGCAGTCACTGGAAGGGGGCTTCCCTGGGAAAGGAGGTGACTTTGGACATGACAGCTTGTCTGGGAGGTCTCTGAGGGACCGAGAGAGGAAGATCCTCAGCCATCAGCTAGGGCCGCTGATCAGACAGGCTAGGGAGATTTGGGAATTTAATGAGATGATACCTGTGAAGTTCTCAGCACAGTGCCCAACATGGCGCAAATAATTATTGCTGTGTACCACACAGACGTCTGGTGATTTCCCTGGGAACTCTCAGGTAGGAATGGATGGATATTGCCCTGGAATTGAGAACTGTTTCTTTCCATCTGCATCTCTACAATAGTTCTAACATAAGAGTAGATCATGCTGAAATCTACATTGGTTCAAAGAGGTAGAGCTCAGCCTGGGAGATCCAGCTCAGAGTGGATCTTTATGAGAAAGTCCTCCCTGGCCACTTTAACCCCTGTGCCAACAGAGAGCCCCACTACGTGAGACTTTAAACCAAGGAGCAAGAAAGAAAAATGTGGCTTATTGGACTACATGCAATATCAGCATTTCAGGCTGAAAATGTATACAAACCAAGCTTTACTAGGGGACATTGCTTCTTGTATCCCTTTCTTGCCCTCTGCAAGTCTCCTCCCACCCATCGTCCCCTTTGATCACCTCCCACGGGTCTCAAGTGTGATCCAGGGTTTCATCTGAGCAGGACAGCTGACCTAAATAGCAAGGGTGCAAGGCTTTAGGTTGAACACTTTCACAGTCATGGTAGGGTCAGATAAATTGAGTAACAAAATGGCTCCCACTTTCAAAGAGGAAGATCCACTGCTGCCCACCTGTTCTTTCCCCCTGTGTAATTGAGTTTACTTGACATAACAGAAAAGCTGGATGCTTGCTGATCTCCAGTGGTAGAAAACAAGGTCAGCCTGTGGCAGCTGGAGGCTTTGGTTTGCCAGGACCCACTGGTTTTGGATGAGTAGTGAGACACCAGACAAACCTTAATGTTCTTGATTCTCTTGGAAGCTGCAGATATTTTTTTCAAGTACTAACCTCTGGGGTCTAGGCCAGAGGTGTGGAGGATGAGAGGAATCTACAGAGACAGAGTGGGAAGCAGAACAGGCAGGTCGACTGAAATACATGGCTGAGGGGAGCAGTGGGCGAGATAGGAGCATCTGCTGCATCATGTGGGTCATACCTCCCTGGCCGGGGATCAAACTAATGCCACAGTGGCTGGTGATAACTTTGATAGTGCTGAGACTTTAACCTCTGCACCACCAGGAAGGTCCCTAGATATTACAATTTAAAGAGAATTGATAGGCAAAAAGTAGCATATTATGTTATTATAATTTTCAAGTATTTGGATACTAGTGAGATTTCACCTGCATTTTGGGCATTTTACAAGAATTTTGAACAAATTCTTGTCCAAATTTTATGTGAATTTTCTGTTTTTTTTTTTTTTTTTTTTTTTTTTTTTTTNATTTTTTTTTTTTTTTTTTTTTTTTTTTTTTTTTTGTTTGTATATGAGTTTGTTTCTCTTGGAGTAATTATACTTTCCCTCATCAATTGGTAGGTACTTACCAATTAACTAAAACAAAGTGTTCTGATTCTAAATTGAGTTTACCACTACTTCTTAGCCATTGTAATCAATAACATTTTTAGCATTATGTATAAGACATTGTTCCTACACATATAATTTTGACTCTTCCTCTTCTAAACCGTGACTTGAACATTGTAAATATGTCTCCTAAACCTTGGTTTCCTCTCCTGTATATTGGGGTAATAATAGTCTGATCTCATTGGTGATTGTGAGGATTCAGTTATGTCCATGTAAATGCTCAAAGAAGATTCATTGCGTTATTTTCTAAATGTCTAATAAAGTAAGTGATTATTCTTTTTTTTTTTAAAAGATTTATTTATTTATGCATACAAGCACTGGGGTACAGGCCAGAGGTGTGGGGGGTGAGAGGATTCACCACAGAGAGCCTGGAGCAGAACAGGCAGATCAATGGAAGTACACTGCTGAGGGGAGCAGCGGTCACAGCAGGGGAGGTCTGCTGTGCCATGTGGGTCCCCTCCCTGGCTGGTAGCAGGGATCGAACTCGTGCTGCAGCGGCTGCAGTTTGCTTCATAGTGCGTTGCTTAACCCACTGCGCCACCAGGGAGGCCCGTAAGTGATTATTCTTAATATTATTGTCATCATAATGGCTGAATAAGAAACCTGCATCCCTGTGAAAATCCTAGAAATTATTTCTTTTTTTTTTTGTTGTTGTTGTGGTTGTTGCCCAATTTGTTACTGTGTAACTGCATCTGCTACTCATGTTAAAACCATTTGACTTTTGGACTCAAAAGCATCTCTGTGACTCTGACAAGGATTTCATTTTTGCTTATAGTTTTCAACTTGGTTCTGAAGTTTCCCGAAGGAGGTAAGTCACTGGCAGTGCAGGGTGGGCTTCGGATCAGGGTTTTGGGAGAGTCTTAGATAATGGATGAGACACTTGGCAATGGTCCCTCCCCTGATTGCCATGCCAATATGATTAGTAAAGAGAGGGGGGAAGAGAACTCATTTCTTTGTGAAACTCCTGAGACAAAAACAAAATTGATGGCATTTTCTCTGCTACTTTCATTTGTCTTTCCATTCCATCAGGCTGATTGAGAACAGAATCGAGCAATCCTAAGTGCATGTTGCCGAGCAGGATTGATGAAAGGAAAATAAAGAAATTTCCTTTTCTTTAGGATGAAAGTCCCAAAGGGTTCTCAGTTCTTTGGCTTCAGAGAAACTATTGAAACAAAGGACCAGGCCTATATCTGAAGGGGACAGGGCAAGGCTCAGCCCCCCAGCCTCTGATCTCCCAAGTGGGGCCCTACTCCTTCCCTACCCCCCAGCCCACATAATCTCCTTGCGCTCTTCCCTTGCGGATGCTTAGTGGGGTGTTGGTGTGCCAGGCATGTATGGTATGGGGGAAGGAGGCCTAGGGGAAGGAGTGAGACTGGCCTGTCCCATCCCTTCACCCCACCCCAGGGGACCATTTGTTGTCTCCAAAGAGGGCCTCTCTGGCTTCAGCCCTGCTGGCCCCGTGTGATAACCACCAAAACTAACGCGCTGGTGATGTGCCACTCAGGGTCTCTGCCTCACTGCCTCAGAACACTGAAATAGGAGTTGGGGAGTTTTCCGTAACAAATGCCTGCTTGACTGAGCCCTGTGCAGGCGTCCTGTGTCAGCACTTGTCGCAGACAGCCGCCTCAGCTATCCGACCAGACAGTGACAGATTCAGCCTCCTGCTCAGACTGTCAGGGGACCCTCCCTTTCAGGCTTGGGCTTGTCACAGGTGCTCCTGGCGGAGTCCTGCCAGACCTCTGAGCTGCACCTGTGCCTCCAAATGTCGGTGGCCCCGAGAGCCAGCCGCTTTCCAGCACCCTCCTGGTCAAGGTCAGCTGGCATGATGGGGGAGGGGGGACTCTGAATGGAGACAGACCTGCCTCTTTTGTCCTTTGCTTCTACATCAGAAGACAGAACTCTCGATTTCAAGGGGTCCAGGACTTTTGAGGGAAAGCCTCTGAATAAATCTTGGGTGAAATTAAAAAAAAAGAAAACAACAAATTTGCTTGGAGATCATTTGTCTACGTTTGCTGCTTTGCAATGTCCTAAGTTCTCTTTGCATTATCTTACTAGTTTTGGTTTAATATCAGGTGAAGGAGAACAAAGCTAGTTATGAGTGGTAAAAAAGAAAGGGTTCACATTAATGATTGCTTTTGAGATTCTGCCAGGGTGGGCCATATGGTGATCATAATGATTTATAAATCAGAAGTTGCAATCTGATGGCCCATGGACTGAATTTGTCACAAAGGATTTTTACTTGGCTTATAATTTGTGTGTCTTTTTAAATACAACTTGATGCTGGTATTTAGAATTTAGAAAACTCCATATACTAAAGTGATTTCTGCCTCTTCTTTGAAAACTAATACCGATGTTAAGTCTGGGCTTGCATTGTTGTTTACGGTAGTTTGGGTGAAACACCTTGTTGCTTCTGTTCTGGTAGAGAGAAAGCATATACTCTCTACTTTGCCACAGTCCTCACATCTCCCTATTGTAATACCTAATCTGTTTCTCTTATGTTTATTACCTGCATGATTCCTGTAGATATCTGGTGAGCTCTGACACATACACTGGGTTTCAGTTCTGTAATCAAGCCTGACTATTTAGGAGGCTTTTTTTCTCATTGAGATATGTGGCTAGCAATTGCTTGAGCTGTCATTGTTTAAAAACAAGGAAAGAAGAAAAATTGTGATATGATTGATATATGAGAACTATAGTTAACCATTCTTGGGCCTTAGTTCCTGACCTTAGGCAAATGTTCCATAAGTGATAAACTTTGTGACAAGTTCTAATGTTTCTACCAAATGGGGAAGAAAAATACATTCATTGAGGACTATTTTATCATCTCATTTTTAATTCTTATAAAAACCTTCCAAGTTAGTGATAAGGTCTCCTTTCCATGAATGAGGAAAGAGAGTCAGAGTTAGGAACCTTTCTCAATGTCTTAAAGTGAATTAAGTGAATCAGGACTTAGCATTTATTAAAAAATCCTTGCTTCTCTCTGCTTTTCCTAATGGAATACTGTGACATCTATTTAAACTAAAGCCCAAGTATTACTGAAGAGATAATGTGTACTCATTTCACGCAATAATCTGCACTGTGCTTCGGAGGCATGCGTTTAAGTGTCTTTGACAATAAAAAGAAAATATAAAAGTCTTATTCATGATGAGGATTTTGCCCCTTAAAGTTACATAGTATTTTAAAAAATATTTTAAAAATTTATGGAGAAGAACTGGCATGTGCGCTAGAGGCAGGGCTTGAGAGGACTCACCAGAGACAGAGTGGGGAACAGGACAGGTGGATCTACTGAAATACACTGCTGAAGGGAGCAGCAGGCAAGACAGGAGAGGTCTGCTGTGCCATATGTGTGTTAGTTCCCTGGCTGGGGATTGAACTCAGACCAAAGCAGTGATAGCACCAAGACCTAAACCCTGGGACCCCAGAAGCCCCTTAAAGTTATATATATATATTTTTTTAAAGATTTATTTATTTATGCATACAAGCACTGGGGTACAGGCCAGAGGTGTGGGGGGTGAGAGGATTCACCACAGACAGAGCAGGGAGCAGAACAGGCAGATCAACGGAAGTACACTGCTGAGGGGAGCAGTGGGCACAACAGGAGAGGTCTGCTGCATCATGTGGGTCCCCTCCCTGGCCTGCAGCAAGGATCGAACTTGTGCTGTAGTGGCTGAGGTTTGCTTCATAGTGCGTTGCTTAACCCACTGCGCCACCAGGGAGGCCCCTTAAAGTTATATTTTTAACCAACATGGCTTATACATCAAGATGATACTTTATTTATTTTTACAATGGAAATAATAGGAACCTTACAGATACTGTGTTATATATATATGTATATATGTAAAATCTTATCCCTTTTTGCAGCTGTATGAAATTGATAAAATTATACCTATTTTTTAGATGGGGAAACTGAGGCAAAGAGAGATAGTGCTGAGAAACTTGAATAAACTGCTGTATCAACTGTTAAGTAGTTCAGGGACAGAATTTTGAATGCAGATTAACTTTCTGCTTTTCTGATCCTTCATCAGTATTAGTCAACACACTGTAGTGGAGTGAGCTCGGTCTTTCTACAGTTCAAATCTAGTTGTGTTCATTTCCAGTTCTTCAAGGTTATACTGGAAAAGCCCCATGAGTGCTTTTTTGTCCAAAATAGGAACCTTAAAAGTGCTTCCTCCAGGGCCACCTTAGTGGTGCAGGGGATTGAGTGCTGCGCTGTGGGACTTCCGCAGCCACTGCAGCATGAGTTCGATCCCTGGTCAGGGAGGTCACCCACAGGGTGCAGCAGACCTCTCCTGCCTTGCCCTCTGCTACCCTCAGCAGTGTATTTCAGTCAGCCTATTCTGCTCCTCACTCTGCCTCTGGTGAATCCTCTCCCGCGCCTGTGGTCTGTACCCCAGCTCTTGTATGCATAAATAAATAAAATCTTTTTTAAAAAAGTACTTTCTCCAATGAGTGCTCTGGAAGGTCATTAACAGTTTTGATGGCTTTAAATGAATTGTTTTGAAGTAATGGTTATAGGATGGATCACTTATGGTTAGGTGATGTGATATAGAAATTGTCTGAATTTTCAACTGTAATGAGTTTTATTGATTATGTGGATGATACTAACGCCACTGTGCTAAGTTTGCTGTTTGAAGTCTGCATAGATTGGGTTGGTTTAAATGCTTAAAGTATTTGTAGTGTATGCATTTGAGGTAAAGGAAAGTGGTTAAATTCTGACAGGGACCATAAGCGGACATGTTACCCAGTATGAAGTGGAGAAGTGACCTTGATTGACTTGAAGGGCTAGCACCTAATGCCACTCTTTGAGGGTTTGCTTGTTGCCAGTCGCCTTAATGCTCTTGGAGGCTGGCCTGTCTCTTGGTACCCAGAGCCCAGGGACCACGCCAACCCTCTGCTGTTGCAAAGCATGTGACATACAGATCCCTCACCCTACTTTCCCTGTCATCCTCTCGCATTCCTGGGCCTCTTAGGGACCCGAGGGGTCCATGACGTTTGTGTGTTTGCAACTACACCAGCATATTTATTTCTTTGTAGGGATGAAAGTCATCTTGTTTTGGGGACTGATTAACTTGAGCTACTCATAGTTAAGACTGTTGAAATCTTTCACTGCAGATTTAGGAGGAACCATCTGGTTTGCTCTCCTCTGCCTTTCTGGAGATACAGTGGGTTAGCCTCAGGAGAAGTCCTAGGCTTGCTCAGCTTCCTTCTCTGCCAGCTTAGTAAACACCAGGACGTAATCCAGTACTTTTTGTTTCCTTGTTTTCCATGTTTCCTTGGGGGTTTCTTCTCTGATCATACCCTCCATTTCAGTGTTCCCAGGGTTAACATGGGGCCTTTTCTTCTTGTTTCCCTTTTATGCCTTTTATGATAATTGTGTTTAAAAACTTTAAATTCCCACTTAAAAGCTGTTCACTCCTAAAGGAAACAGTTTCAGTCCTTTTTTCAGGAACTGGAGTCCTATATAACCCATCCCTGTGGATGTTCCATTGGCTCTAAAAACCACAGGCATTAAACTAAGCTCATTGTCGTCCTCACTGCCTCACCTGCTCCTCTCCCTGCACATCTTCCCTTTGTGCAGTGCGTATCAAACTACATCATGCATGAGCTCTGACTCATTGCTAAGTCTAGGATAGGGTGACAAATCAGCATTGTTTGCAAATACTGCTAATGATTCTGGTATTTATGGTCCACACAGAACCTGGAGAAAAGCTGCTAAGTGAACATGCCTCTTTCTACCTGATCAAATGAATAGGAAATCTTGGAATCATTCTAGACTTTCCTCTTCTATTCAACTTATGACCAAAGTGCTGTGGTATCCTATTGATTCTACTTCCTCGGAGTGTTTCGTGTCAGTGCCTTTCTTTCTGTTTTCATGACCACTCCCTTCTGTCCTAGATCATACCTACTATGTCCTTAGTTCTTGTTAGATATCTCTTGTCCCCTTCAATCTACTTTCTACCATGCCACTAGAGTGAGCTCTCCAAATTGCAGATATTATATTGCTACTTTCTTTCTCAGAAGTTTTTAGTGACTCTCTGTTGATGAAGGTTGAAGATTAAATTCTTAGCATGGCGAATGTACCCAACTTGATCTCTTTGTCAGTTCCTTATTCTAAACCCCATTGTGTTAGCTGGTTTGTAAGCTTGAACATTTTTAAGGACATTTTAAGATCCATGCTCTTGTGCAGCCTGGCCTTTTGGCTTCTAAAACTCTTCCTTGTCTTTGGCTGGCTGAGTTGTACTTGATTATCCAGTGAGTCAAGTCAGCCATTTACAATTTAGGCATGATTTTCATGACCTTTGCTGACTAAGGATTTCTCCAGCGAAACTCTGATAAAACTCTGTGTCCATCAAGCATTGATTACATGGCCATTTATTGGTTTATTTCTTGTTTTCTTAGTTAGCTTTTTTAAAACTAAAGGGTGAGTCTCTTGGAAAGCCTTGACAGCTTTTTAAATATCTCTATGTCACGTACCTACCACAGTGCCTGGTGTTTAGTGGAAATTCAAGAGGTTTGAAACTGAATGAATCACCAAATGTTTTTAAGCAATTTGCTAGTACTTTAGCTACATTAAGATTGAAGTAAACAGGAATGTCCCTCTGTTGTGGCCACTAGACCATAGACTCTCGTGCCTTAGCAAACAAAGCCTCAATCTGTTTCATTTAGTCTGTGGAGAATGGTGGGGTAGGGAGTGGGGGTGGAGGAGTATGGGTGAAGGTCAGCTTGCTACCTTTGTAGTCTTCCTAATGTTCTTTTACCAGATCCACGTTCTTACAGTCATTAAAGGAAACTCCTGTTTCATGTTAAAATCAAATGCCAAACAGAGTCTCTAAGATGATTTTAAAATGTGGATTTCAGATCTGATTTGTTATCAAATCAAATGGAAATTTCAGGGAGACTGCTTTCAGTTCAGTTAGATTTTCCAGAGAGGCAGTGAGCTTTAAGTAGTGAACTAATTTATCTTACCCTGAACCCACACAGAAGCCAGGTTATTGTCAAAAAGCAAATTTCTTTTGGAGGTGAATGGCCATTTTGCTTATCCAAACATTGATGTGAAAATCTTGTTGGCGATCCTGTTTCTTATTAAGATTTGTCGTTGTCGACATTCAGCAGAATTTATTGCGCAATCTAAAGATTGAGATTTTGTCACATGTTTGATATATAGAGATGAACAAGACTTGATCCCTGTCACAGAAGAGACTGGAACATAGACTCACAAGCTATCTGTAGAAGTCCATTTCTGGCATTTTCTCAGAATCTTCCTTAGTATCAAACAGAGTAAGAATAGAGAGTTGGGAGTCACTCTGAAAGGAACTTCTGTTTCCTGTTGTGAAAGAAAAATTCCCTTAAGGAAGGTGACATCTGCAGTGTTTTAAGTGAGACTGCATTAATGCTTTGGGGACACCTCTTTTTTCTTTTCTAAGCATTTCACAGATAAGCTGTGTTTGCTTGGATACAATAAGGTGACCCTGGAAAAGTTATGTTCACAGAATCAGAAAACCAGGTGGATTTGTCCCACCATGGGCTAAGGACCCTGCAGGAGGCACCGTCACCCTGCAGAACCAGACCCGGAAGAGGCTGGGCAGTGGCCCAGCAGACTGTGATCAAGTAAGATGGTAAGTGAGGTACACTCGGATTTCTCTTACAGAGCAGTGAAGCATCTGTAATTGGACACTATTTTAGGTTGTAAAAGTATGCCATTCCTCTGTTGTCACAGGTATTTCTCAAAAGAAGTTAGTTTAGGCTGCCTTTTTTTAAAAAAAAAAAAAAGATTTATTTATGCATACAAGAGTTGGGGTACAGACCAGAATTGTGGGAGGGGAGAGGATTCACCTGAGACAGATTGGGGAGCAGAACAGGTGGACTGACTGAAATACACTGCTGAGGGGAGCAGCGGGTGAGGCAGGAGAGGTCTGCTGTGCCATGTGGGTCCCCTCCCTGACCAGGGATCTAACTCCCGCTGCTGTGCCCTGGATGCTTCACAGTGTGGCGCTCAACCAGCTGCGCCAGCAGGGAGGCCCAAGTTTAGGCTGCTTTGTGAAAGAATGCGGAATGTTTCATTTAAATAAAGGAGAAGAAAGGGGAACACCAGTTGTATTTCTTAGCTTCAGTAGCAAACTTATTTATGATCCCCCTCTTCCCCAGCCTAAAGGGCAATAATTTCATTGTTTTCTCCATAATCCTCATTTATGTCACTGACTAGTTGACTACAGATTCTTTCTCTAAATAGAGTGTTCCTTGAATATGATATTACCCGTTCAAACATCTGGTGTTTTCAGGATATTTCTGGAGGCAGAGTTGCTCTGTTTCTTCCTACGCTGAGGAGTGGGACACATCTGAGTGTTTCCAGCACTGCTTTCTCCTGGAGAAGCTGTCTTGTGAGCAAGAAGCATGGGTGATTAGATGACGGAAGGAAAGAACATTGGCTTGCCTGGAACGGGCCCTGAGGAACTGACTGTGCCTGCCTCTCACCAGGGCGTCAAGAGAGCTCCTGTCCAGGGTCGAACTAGGTCCTTTTAGGATGCAGAAAAAGCCACAGAGATTATTTTGAATAGGGGAACTTATTTTTCTAAAAAGGTGATGATAGATTTTAACACACCCTTATGGATGCTAGAGGCAAGGAGCTGGGCTCAGCAGGATCCTGGGGAACTTTATTGAGAAAAATTTCTTAGGACTCCCTGCCTAATCCAAAGGCTAGCAGTTTCACTTCCAAGGTGCTCAACATGTACTATAGAGCAAGAGTTGGAGTGGTTAGAGCTGCAGGGTAGTTTATATTCAGAGTAAAGGGTTTGCACGAGAGAAGGAGAGAGAGGGAGTGGGAGAGACAGAGAGAAAATGAAAAAGTGATGCTTTTCTGGAGTTAGAGGAAATTCAGCATGAAAGACACAGCATAGAGAGGAAGAGGTGACATGGCAGGTGATAGCTGAAAAGTAGGGTGACGGCAAGTTATGGAGACCATTGTAATATGGAGACCAGGAGCTAGGAGTTTGGATATGATTCTAAAGGCAGGTAGAGAAACAAGAGCTTTTGAAGCAGGGGAGGGACGCAACCAGCAATCTGCTTTAGGGAGATCTTTGACTCCCCTGTGTGAAGAGGTTATGTGAATGGGAGGAGGCTTGACCCTGGAACACTGGGCTGGAAAGGAAGTCAAACTGGTGAAGATGCTTCCATGTCTTGACAGGACGCAGCTTTGTCATAGGAGTTTTCCAGACTGGTAGATGTGATCCCGAGGTAATTGGGCTGAGAGTAAGTGCTGAGAGGCCCCAGATGCTGCTCTGGAAACCTGGACCCTCTCTGTATGTGCTTAGCAGGCTGGAGCGGGGCAGCTCACGGTCTCTTCTACCTGAGCACTAACAGAGTTGTAGCTCTTGTTCAGATTGGCTCTGGCACTTACAGCCACACTGGGAGTAGTTCCTTACAGACTGATCAGAAGGAGGTGGGACTCCAAGGGACATGATCACTCGGGATTTGTTCACTGCCTGGCTGAGGTGTTCAAATGGACCCATATGCTCCACAGTTTGTCTGTGCCCTTGAATGATCATGTCACTCTCAGCTTGTACTTTGTTGTCACATATGATATTTGCGCTTTCCAGAGAATGTGCAACCTCTTCCTTTGTAGGGAGTGGGCTTCCTGACCGTATTTGCCAAGGGCTCACAGGCCCTGGACAAAGGACCTATCAGACACCAGGGTAGATGCAGGCCTGCAAAGGAAAACAGACTCTGCTATCTGTCTCAGGGTCCTGAGTCCAGGGAGACAGACGCAGCACACATGTTTAAGAACACAAATATTTGGCGACTGTATCATGCCCCACTTCCACTTGGAGAGCAGAAAGTCCAGCAGGGTTGGCTGAGGTTGTGGATAAGAATTGCCAATCTCTCTACCCAGAGGAATCAGTGTTTGTGCATCTTTGCTGGCCCTGAGGCATAACCACCAGGGGTTGGTACTTGAACATACTCCATGAGACCCCTCGAGGGCCCGTGCTTTCTGAAGGGGCTCTGTGACTGCGTTATGGATTACATTTTGTTTGTCACCATTATGTATTTGTGTTTAACTCTCAGTAGTAATTCCTTGGGCAAAGCAAATACACTTTTCCAGCTGGATTTTGAAGGAATCATTTGGCAGGGTGCCTTGCACCCGTAAGTGTTCCATACATGCTTCATGAACTTAAAGGGACTATGCACTTAGGTTTACTCACTCAACTTTTAAGAATTTAGTCAGAGGAGGGAACTCTTGAAATTGGGGTATGTTGCCATCTGTCATGTGCTTTTTAAAATTAGTCCTTTTAATGAGGTAACATTGATTTAAAACACTATAAATTTTAGAGTACAGCTTCACTCCTATTCAAATACGTGATTACCACAACTTAACCCACCTTCAAAACCCTAATAACCATCCACCAACATCCAGGTGATCCCATCCTCCTATTCTTCACATCCCCCACCTCTTTTGCTGGTAACCAACATCTTGTTTTAAAAATGTAAACCATAGATCTGAGACATGCTGCATGAGAAGGGTGTGGAGAGGGGTCAAAACAGGGAAGGAAGAGCACAAAGGACTGTGGTGATGGATCACAGGTGCTGTGGTGGCAGAAGTACTATGGGACTGCCCCTGAGGGGAGAAATCATACACTGTCGAAAAATGAACAATGATATAAGAAAATGGAAAAATTAATAAAAAATGTAAGGTGCATTTTTGTTTTGTTTTGTTTGCTCATTTGGTTTGTTTCTTTATATTCTGCATGAGTGAAAGTATTGAATATTTTCTTTTCCTTTTTCTCTTATGTTGCTTAGCACAATCCCTGCAGGTTTCATCCATGTTGTTGCAAATGGCGAGGGTTAATCTTTTCTACAGCTGAGTAGTTATTCTATTGTGTGTATCTATCCCACAGCTTCTTCATCCACTCATCTGTAGATGGGCACTTAGGTGGTTTCCAAGTCTTGCCTATTATGGTTAGTGCAGTGAACATAGGGGCACATTTATCTTTTGAAATTAGTGTTTTCCATATTCTTTGTTTTTTTTTTAACATTTTTTTAAATTTATGCATACAAGAGCAGGGGTACAGGCTAGAGTCATGGGAGGTAAGAGGATTCACCAGAGACAGAGTGGGGAGCAGAACAGGCAGATGAACTGAAATACACTGCTGAGGGGAGCAGTGGGCAAGGCAGGAGAGGTCTGCTGCACCATGTGGGTCCTCTCCCTGACCGGGGATCGAACATGCACTGCTGTGCTGCAGATGCTTCACAGTGTGCCGCTCAACCAGCTGTGCCACCAGGGAGGCCCTGTTTCCATATTCTTTGGACAGATACCTAGAAGTGGAATTGATGGATCAAATGGCACCTAGTTTTAACTTTTTGAGGAACCTCCATTCTCCTCAGGCTGCACAAATTATGTTTCCACTAACTATGCATGAGGATTCCTTTCTCTTTAAGTGATGGTTCTCTCATGTGGTTTTCTGAGGTGGAGAAAATCCAAGACACAGAACATTTTGAGGGGGAGGGGACCACACTCTGCAGTCAGGGAGGGTCTTTCTAAGCTGGAGTGGTTTTCTGGAAAGCACAGTTTCATGTGCTTCAATGGCCTTCACTGGTCATTGTCATATCAAAGAGTTCATGGGGGAGCTGCCCACATGTCAGGTCTCAGTGCCGAGCCCTGTATTCAATGCCTTATATCAGCATCTCATTCATCACCACGACCTGTGAGAGTGGTGTGATTGTGGAAGAGGGGCCGTGTCTGGGCAGGACAACAGAAAGAAATAGTGCATTTGTTGGTGGGGTGGGATGCTGACTGTAGACTGCTGGGACTTTGGTTGACAGCTGGAGAGAAATAAGTGGCATCCTCAGAGCTTAGTGAGTTTCAAACTCTGGGCAGGCAGTGCCTGCTCTCTACCAAATAGTTACACTTGAGCTACTGACTCAACAAATAGTTCCCACAGCAAACTACAGCCTCTGGAGCAGAGAACTGATTTTCCTGCTTGGTTTACCAGATTGAGGGGTTGAATGGGAGTTCTAAAGGGAAGCAGAAGATCTAGAAGTCAGAAAATCTAGAGACAACAAAGAATAAAGCAGTCAAAGGGCCATCAGTTACTGGTGTTGTGAAAAGATTCTGTTTCATCTTCTGAGTCTATGACAGGTAGAATCTTGGAGTCTAGGGTGCATAGAAATGGCAGTATTCTCAAATGTGTTTGAAATTTGACAGAGGTGTAGGAACTCTAGGGGTTATCACTATAATCAAGCAATTTTTGCTCTCTCAGCTACCCTGATATTTTCTGGTGAACATGGTTAAGAAATGAAAAACAATTTTCCAAAGATCCCAACAATTTTGTTGGGAAAGTGGATGTTTAATATCACATTCATAATTCCAGTAAAAATACCCCTTCCTCACCTGCCAAGTGCCCCATGGGTTATGTTTTGGAAGATGATGTTTTAGAAGAGTGTAGAATTATACAACTGAAACTGTACTTGGATTTGATTCCATTATTTTTTCTTGGTGGGAGGGGGAGTGAATTTTTGTTAAAAAAGGATCTAGAGAACAAACCTCCAATCTATTTAAAAACACTTCCCTGGTAATGTTAGACATAGTGCCTTAGAAGTCTTTGCTATTGGCAGAAGAGAATGGTTTTTTGTTTGTTTGTTTGTTTGCTTTTTTCTTTTTTGGATAATCTACCGACAGCACTGAGTTGTCTGTCTCACCTGCACAGTGAATTTATAGTTATTCTTTCATCCCAGCAGATTTCAGTCATCCAGCAACTCTGTGAGTGGTCACTTGTAGGTATGACTCCTACATGATCAGGGCCGCTGTGACAGGGAGAAAACAAAGAGATGTGGTGTGGGCCTGCAGCAGAACAAGTGATTAAAGCCCTGTCTGCCTCCACTGCTATCCCCTAACAAAACAAATGCTGCAGAATTGATCCGTTTACAGAGACAACTCTAGAGTTTAATGACCTATTCCTGGCTCACCACAAATCCTAGACTTGTTAAATCCATTTTAGTCTTCTTCCTCCTTTGTTGGAAAGCTCTCAATAGTTCTGCTGACGAAACAACTCCAGTCACTAAGTTGGTTTTGGAGAATCAGTATAGTGCATACCTGCACAATTCATTTAACTGAGTTAAATGAAAGTAAATTCTACAGTTAATCTTACAAAATAAATGTGAAACAAACTTTTTGATTGAGTTTTGACAGCCTTTTTCAGTTATCTCGAAGTCATTTTCAGGATAAATGGAGTCCATAATTATAAACCACATTACTTACAGCAACCATAGCTAATTTGGATCAGCACTGACAGGCAAGCATCTATCTGTGGCCTGGTTCCATATGTCCTCCTTGGTTTTTTTGTAGGGTTCAGTAACCAGTATTCCTCCAATACAGTTTTTTTGGGGGGAAAAGAAGCTGTGTTCCTGAGGTAAAATAGCTTGAATAAAGTTTTTCAAGATTACTTTCAAGATTTGCTGAAGATTACAGGGGGAAAGTGCTTCTTAAATGTTCTATTTTCTGTCATTAAAATGATCCTTAACTGATAAACAGATCCACAAAGATAGAATGAATGTGAGCTTTACGCTGCTTCAAGTTCAATGAGAGCCTGAGTAAAAAGTTCATCTGTGATACCATTAAAATTAAAAATTTTTGTGTTTCAAAGGACATCATTAAGAAAGTGAAAGGCTAATTTATGAATGGGAGGGAGGTTTTGCAAATCTTACATCTGATAAGAGACTTGCATCCAGCATTTATAATGAATGACTGCAACTCACTAAAAGGAAAACAATCCAATTACAAAATGGGTAAAGGATGTGCATAGATATTTTTCTAAAGAAGATATTAAAATTGCCAATAAGCACATGCAAAGATGTTCAACATCATTATCCATCAAGGATATGCAAATCCAAAACAATAAAGAGCTGCAACTTAATTCTTGCTAGTCACATAGATACATACTAAGTGTTGGTGAGGAGGTGGAGAAGTCACAACCTTTATAAACTGCTGGCTCAAATGTAAAATGATACGACTGCTTTGGAAAAATGGTCTGGTAGGTCTTAAAGTCATCAGCTGGAGATTACCACGTCCATAGGATCCAGCAGTTTTCTTCCTAGGTGTATACTCGTAGGAGTATTCCATGAAATGAAACCCATCCACAAAAAATGTATACACCTATGTTCATAGCAGTATTTTACATAATAAACAGGAAGCAGAAACAGCCCAAATATCCAGCAATTGGTGAACAGATAAACAAAATGTGGTATACCCAAACGTGGACTATTATTTGAAACAAAATGAAACATCATACTGTTACATGCTGCTACACCTGAGAACATGCTGAGGGAAAGCAACTCCTTCCAAAGGATCACCTATTTTGTGATGCAATTTATATGAAATGTAAGAACAGACTTTTCTACTCAGACACAGAAAGTGTATTAGTGGTTACGTTGGGTTTGAGGGAATAGGAAAGACAGAGGGTCAAGAGCAAAAGGGTACAGGGGTTCTTTGGGGGTGATGAAAATGTATCTAAACTGGTTATGATGATGGGTGCTTAACTGTGTGGCTATACTAATGAAACTGAATTGTACTCTTTCAGTGGTTGATTTGTATGGTGTGTATATTATGTCTCGATAGACTGCTCAGGAAAAGGAAGTATCTCTGGTATACATCCATTTCCTTTCTCTTCCTCTCAACTTTTTTTTTTTTAAAGATTTATTTATTTATGCATACAAGCACTGGGGTACAGGCCAGAGGTGTGGGGGGTGAGAGGATTCACCACAGAGAGCAGGGAGCAGAACAGGCAGATCAACGGAAGCACACTGCTGAGGGGAGCAGCGGGCACAGCAGGAGAGGTCCGCCGCACCATGTGGGTCCCTTCCCTGGCCGGCAGCAGGGATCGAACTCATGCTGCAGTGGCTGCGGTTTGCTTCATAGTGCGTTGCTTAACCCACTGCTCCACCAGGGAGGCCCCCTCTCAACTTTTGTATTCAATTTTTAGAAGCAGGAAGGCCCATGTCTTACAATTACTGAAAAAAAAAGTCTTCTGGAAATCTTGAAGGGCTAATAATATGATTATATGTGAAATTCAAAAGTTCAAATATGGGAATTGACCAAGTGGATCAAAGTCCCAGATGTGGGTGTGGTAACCACAGAACACATTTTGTAGGAAATGTGGTAGTTAAATAAACTCAGTAGTGGCCAAAGCAGGGAGTGCACAAACTTGGAATTGAAAAGTAAAGAAAAGTAAAGTGCAAGAACCTTTGAATTTGAGGTTTCTGGTCTACCGATTCCAGGACTGAGGATGGCTTTCTGTGGAACTGTTTGTCATTGGAAGATGAAGAATCAAAGCCCTGCCTATGGCTACTTTCTCTAAAACTACACCTTCCTGGAGATTTATATGTGCCTGCTGCCTCTGTACCTGTGTTCGGGACAGAAATTGTTCAAAAAGAAAATATGGCAGATCATACTGGCTGAGGCATCATTGGAAATTGTCCAGCCCTCCCGTGGAGCATGAACAAAAGAGATGTTTAAAGGAAGGCTGTGTTTGGAAAGGAAACCTTTAAGGGAACATGTTTTCAAGTTCTTTAAAAAGGGTCTTTGTTTGACACATGAAATGACTAGAGAGAAGACGGAGAAGTTAGACACAGTTGCAGTCCAAACTTGAGAGCAGTTACCTGTCTTCCATATTGTCTTCCTCATTGCATCAGCTCTCCTGATTCTATTCATGATGTTAGCAATTGAGGCAATGGGAAAAGAGCCTCAGAGGAAAATGACATAAAGTCCTGATCAATGAATTTAACTTACATACCATACACATTGCTGGCAAAGAAAAAACCCCACTAGTACAATCCATAAGAAGCCTGCTGTTGTTTAGAAGCACTAATCATGCTATGGCTTGAACGAAAAGTTTAGGATTATTGGAATGTTTGCCCTCCTACTCACCCTCTTTATGTGGCACAAGTGTGTATTTGAAAGTTTTATAAAAAATTGTAAGTCAAAGTGAACAGTATAGAGGGAGACTGAAACTGAAGTCTTTCAGAACCAGAGTTCAAAGCATCTTGAGACATGCTCTCCTAAAATGGCTTATAATTTGCTTTATGCTTGGTGGCATATTATTTTATTGTTAGTATAGGACTTTCTGCATGTGCATGGCATATTGTTTTATTGTTAGTATAGGACTTTCTGCATGTGCATTGATGGTGGAAGTACATAGGTATGGATGTTAATTACTGTCTGTTAAAGAAAGAAACTCTTAAAACTAAAACCCCTTTGGTGTAAGACCCTGTTTGGAATGTGCACTTATACTTAAGTTGGTCCCTGCTAATGACATTAAAAGTTTAGTGTGATTTTTTTTTTGGTACCATAGATGTTTCTACAAAGAAATTAACACCAGGAAAGCCAAGTGACCTATAAATATTTTCTGTACATGTTAAAATAGTTGTCTACAGGTTGCTGGTAGTCTTTGGGAATAGACGGCAGATGTGATTTCACTTATTTCTGCAAGAACAGGTGAACTAGGTGGATTCCTGTGCTCTAAGATGATGTCATTTACTCCCCTGGAAACCTGGCTCCTGCTGCTGAAGAACTTTCTGGAGTAGGATTTAGGGGCTTTAGACATTGCCACTTGGGTCTTGGGCAAGCCTTTGATCTTTTCTTATCCTTGGTTTCCCTTTTTGAAATGAGGAGATTGGACCAGATGAGTTATCATCTCATTTCTAGCTCTCAGATTTCTTTTCCTGTGACTTACATACTTTTATTCTTTATCCTGTGACTTATGTACTTTTATCTTTTATCCTGTGACTTACATACTTTTGCCTTAGAACTTAGGTCTAATCACATAAATAAAAAGGTAAAATAGGTAGAGCACTTGGGACAGCTACCCTTACCTATATTCTCCTTAGTAAAAAGCCTTTTATGTTTGTATATACACAGATACATGAACATACATAGATGCACATGAAAATTATAGTCTTTACTAGTAACTGAATAAGTCTTTGCAAGTAAATCTTCATTTGCTTAGTTGTTTGTGACCATGTCATAAATTTTACGAGACAAATAGCCCAACAAAACCAGTTACTCTCAATAATCCTGTTCTTAATTAACAAGTAATTGCTGTATATGTTCACACCATGCTAGGAACTCTATGCAGCTGAAGAAATTTAAAACTTAGTTCAGTTAAGAATGAACTAGTACTGGGCCTCCCTGGTGGCGCAGTGGGTTAAGCAATGCACTATGAAGCAAACTGCAGCCACTGCAGCATGAGTTCGATCCCTGCTGCCGGCCAGGGAGGGGACCCACATGGTGAGGCAGACTTCTTCTGCCTCGCCCACTGCTCCCCTGAGCAGTGTGTTTCAGTCAGTCTGCCTGTTCTGCTCCCTACTCTGTCTGGTGATTCCTCTCACCGCCTGCGACTCTGCCTTGTACCCCAGCTCTTGTATGCATAAATAAATAAATCTTAAAAAAATGAACTAGTACTATATTCTTTGGTATTAATTGTGCACATAATAAAGATTTAAGAAGGGAAAGATAGAAGTGGTTCTAGTTAGAGATAACTTCATTGGGTTGTGACTCCTGAGTTGGGCTCTAAAGTTTGGGCAGGTAAGCCCATTCCAGTAAGAGGATGGGAGTAATTAACATAATCAAGTGAATGGGGGCAGTTCCAAGCTTGCCATGAGTAGGAGAAAGTGAGAGTGACTTGATTGACTTGGACATTATGTTGCTATGGGAAACCACTCTGAAGGTGTTTTGACTTGAGGCGGTAACCAACATAGAGAAGGTAAAGAAATGATCAAAGAGTATGGTGTCCTTAATGTATATTAGTCACAGACTAGTCACACTTAGTAGGATGATATTTAAAATTTTTTTTGTTTCCATATTCAATAAGGTAAGCCCTGTCAGTTCAGCATTCTTACTTTGTTTTGTTCAGCAAATAGTTGGTGAGCAAGTGAATGGGAAAAACAGCTGCCAGAGAAACTAGAGGAACACAGAGGTTGAGGCTGGAGGAGGAACCTAGGGCATCTTATTAGGTAGTAAGAGAATAGTATGGAGAAACACAGGAGACAGTGTCTAGGGCCTGTGGTGAGACAGAAAACTTAGGTCCCTGCTGTTGAGAGAAGCGATAGAAGGCAGCTGTGTGCGAGGAAGGAGGTGGGGTTGTCAATGTAGTTTTGATTAAAGTTAAAAGGGAGAAATTGTGGCTTAGTGGAGGAGACTTTCTACTCTTGAGGAATCCAGAAAAAAGGCTAAAGATGGCAATTTAACTTGAGAATTGGAGGTGGAAGTGTAAGTACTAATCATTTATAAGCTAAAAGTTCAGGGCTTTGGAAAGAGGAGAGAGAAGACAAAGGGCATTTAAGGAGAGTGCTGACAAGCAGTGCCTGGAAAGAATTGTGCTTAATATATTTATACCTGAGCTGTCACCCAAAATGGTAATGGTGCGATTGAGTGCTTTAATTAAATCCGAGCTGTGCTGACCTAACAGTGTGAAAGTGTTAAGTGTTGTGGTACTTCAGTGGAATATGATTTGTGTGAACTTCTCTCACTCTGACTTATCATCTGATTTGTGTGTGCTGGGCTGCTCTAATAATCAATGGTTGTGACTGGGTGATGATGGGAGGCACGGTCTGGAAGGAATAGCTCTAGGGACATTACAAACATCGGAACACACCAAGGACATAGGGCCTCATGCACGTGCATGCACACACACTCCTGCAATGCTGATCTGCCCAATCAAGGCAAATAGGGACTGTATTTTATATTTTATACTGTTCCTGTTTGCCTCATGGAACTTGTCTAGTGGTAAGTAATCTCTTGAAATTGATAATATGGGCTTGGGTATGGTGGGTAGTAGAACATTTTTTGCAAAGGGATTTTGCAAGGTAGTTGGGATTTGAAAGGTAGTTGCTGGAGTTCCCTATCTCTCCCCACCCTGTACTTGACATGATCTGGCAGACTGACCCCAGGATAATTAGCTAAGCCCTCCTGACTGGTCTTGTAAGCCGCTGAGACATCAGTGATTTATGTGTTACCAAGGGGAAGGATTTCTTTAGCATTTGCCCACCATGACTAAATCCTCAGTAAACATGAGCAGATGTTGTCTTTTTGACACTTTTCTAACCTGGGCACATCAGTTATTTCTGGTAAACTAAACAATTCTACCTGTCACAGACTGGGTGATTGGAAATAAATGGATTGAAGCCTCATGGCCAAGAGACAATAGTATGAAGTGATGACTTCCTCCTTCAGTTTATCCTTCAGATAATTCCTACTGAAGTGGCTGTTAAAATGAAGCACATGACTGAAAACATGTCATGCAAAGTCTTTGCAAGTCACAGTATTTTCCTCCTTGTTCCTCAGTCTCACTGATGAGTTTTGATCCCTGGCACCATCCCAATCTTGTTGGCTTTGATTGCTGACATAATGGTTATGTTGTTATTTTCTGTAAACTCTATAAGTAGGTCTTAAATAAACTAATTAGCATTGAGGTTAATTAATAGGGAGGAAATTGGCCTTGTGAAAAAAGGCTAGACATGTACACAGTCATTATGAAGAGAAAGCTGCAAACCAAAAGAGGGAGAGCTAGAGTGTGAGAAGATTGTGTTGCTGTGTTCAGGATTAATAAGATGAGGTCCCAATTATGTGCTTATTGAGAAAAGGAATATTTATCCTGTTGTGTCGCATTGGGAAGAACATTCTGGAAAAAGCAAAATCCTCCTCATTAGTTAGATGCTGAGTTATTTATGCTTTAGTGCTTTGGGCAAAGAGAACTGTAAAAGCTGAAAGATAGCAATGTGCTCTTCCTGACCCAAAGACATCTACAGGAGGGTAAAAAGAGATCAACTTAGATGGAATCGGTGGATTAAACACCAGCTGCATTACCCTTTGAGTATGTACTATACCAAAAAAATAGCAAGAGAAATATTAGTTGTGTTGAAATGAAAATATATAGCATTTATATAAGTACTGCGCGCTAACCGATTGCGCCACTGGAGCTCCAATATAGCATTTATAATATTAGTCACATTTATCAGTTGCCAAATGAAAATCACTTGATGTATTTTCAGCTCTCTAAGTCAAAATTATGACAGAGAAATGACTAAGTAATCTGGATGTTTCAGTGATGGCTCTAAATAAATGCCAAAGGACTGGAGTTTGAATTCGTTCTTTACCTGAAAGCCAGGTTCAAAAGGACAAAGGTTCTTCTATCCTATATCCTGCCAGGCTTCTGCTTTGAGCACTTTAAATGAAAACAAAAGACAATTTCACTTGTTTTATCGTGTTTCACAAGAGCTGTCTGCTAACAAGTCTGTTAGGTAGTCTGTATCTCCACCCCCTCCCCCCCAAAAAAATAAAAAGATGTTGGATGAAATTGAAGTGCAAACACCAAAGACCAAAGAAGGTGCTCAAATCTGAAATATTTGAGAGAGATTTTGAGTGTGGCATTTTCAGGGAAATGGAAGGAAGCACAGCAAGAAAAAGAGATTAAGGGGATTTCAGAGCTACTGTCCCTTGTCTAGGGCAATTTTATTCTCAGTTTTATTTCAATTTTATTGGAAAGTTGGAATGATATGGCCACTATGGATCTGATGTAGAATGTCTTAAAGGGGAAGGCCGGCCAGGGATGTGGCTGGAACAACATGCAGAAGATGTGGGAAGACAACCCAGGAGCCAAATGTAGATTAGATTTTTCTCTTTTGTCTAATTTCTAAGTAAAACTTACGTTTAGAAGAGAATTTCTAACTGGAAGAGATGAAAATACATTTCTTAATGTCCAAATGTTTGGTTAGAATATAATTCAACCCTGAGCTAACAATCTCTACACCCAGGTTCTGATGGTGCAGCTTGCCGGGGCAGTGGGCCTCCTAGTGCCTCATTCTGGTGCTGGGAATGGTGAAGTGAAAACCATCAACCTTCTGAAAGAACAGTTTGGGGAAAGCCAGAAATGGTATCTACTCATGTGAATGACCCGCTCAGTGTTGAGTTGCTCTCAAAGGCAGCTTCTGAGGCACCCAGCCATCTCTGATGACAACTGCAGAGGTATTGGCAGCTTTATTTCATTTTCTTACTTTTTTTCCTTTTATCCTCTTATCAGGCACCATTACCTTCTATTTACATTGGCTTGCTACTTAAACTTCTTTGGGCCTTGAAAATGTGAAGTGTAGAGAAGAAACGAATCATAGATTTTTAGGACTGGAGAGAGACCACAGAGGTCAACATTTATCATTTTTATTTACTGTAAGGTTCTTAAGGCATTTTACAATGATCATTGTGCCTGAGCTAGAGAAGGTAGTAAGACTACAAATAAAGAATGTAGCAACTGTGAGCACGAAGAATTTGCTCCAGGGACTGTTTTTTTTCTACTTTGGGTTTTGATTGTTCAGAATTACCCACAGAATCGGATCACCTGATATAATGGTCAGCTTCATGGGGTCCTTGTACATTTTAGGGGGAGGCATGGTGACAAGCCATGTGACGCCTTCAACAGTAACATAGGGGCTTCCCCGGTGGCGCAGTGGGTTAAGCAACACACTGTGAAGCAAACCACAGCCACTGCAGCACGAGTTCGATCCCTGCTGCCGGCCAGGGAGGGGACCCACATGGTACAGCAGACCTCTCCTGCTGTGCCCGCTG
>JAGFMF010011668.1:8677316-8721212 GCA_019455555.1 Galemys pyrenaicus
TCATATGGTAGTTCCATTTCTAGTAGACTGAGGAACCTCCATACGGCCTTCCATAATGGTTGGATTAGCTTGAATTCCCACCAGCAGTGTACCAGGGTTAAGTTTGGAAATTTTTAATAGATAAATCTATTGACTGTGTTTTGGAGACTTCTTTGGTGACTTTTAAGGTTCGAGAATTCTCCACTGCAGATATTTGGCAGAGTCACTTTTGTTCTGATTTGTGTAAATTTAACTTTTAAAAGCATTTAAAATTTTAATTGCCTTGGAGCTTATCTGACCATCGCTTACGATGTGTATACAAGCTAATTCTTCTAACCAGAGGAGAATCTTTTATTACCACTTACTGAATTTGTGATACTCCTGCTCCTGCATTAATTTGCTCTATTCCTGCATGGTCTAGTGTAGTAGCATCTAGTTGTATATGACTTGGAGTCCCTGAAATTTGTCTGGGCCAAACTGATTTTGAATCCATAGAACAGCAACCATAACAAAAGAATGTAAGACACCTCAATAACTTTTTGATATTTATGACAAATTGAGATGATAAATTGGGGAGTTTAATAACATACATAATATGTTAATTACATAAATAGTATAAGCAATATTAAAATAAAATTTATTTTTTATTTTGCTGTAAAACTGGTATTAGAAAACTTTAAATTATATATGTGACTCATACTACATCTCTTTTTTTTAAAGATTTATTTTTATTTATAAATACAAGAGCTGGGGTACAGGCCAGAGTCCAGGGTGGTGAGAGGGTTCACCAGACACAGAATGGGGAGCAGAACAGGCAGATGGACTGGAACACACTGCTGAGGGGAGCAGTGGGCAAGGCAGGAGAGGTCTGCCTTGTCATGTGGGTCCCCTCTCTGGCCCGTGGCCTGGATCGAACTCATGTTGTAGTGGCTGCGATTTGCTTCATAGTGCGTTGCTTAACCCACTGCGCTACCAGGGAGGCCCCTCATACTACATTTCTATGGAAGAAATTTAGTCTCAGTTTTAGGGCTTGTTTCTATACTATTGATTCTTTTTCTTGTTTGCAGTTTGAATACTTAATGAAAACATAGTTCTATACTATGTTTTCAGATAATTGCACTGATTTCTTTCATTTCTGGCCTTTGACTTTTTTTTATTGTTTATTTTTGTCTGTATTTTCCTCCAAGTAATTTAAACTTGTCTTTAACTTTCAAGGAAGTTAAAGACATCTGGGAGATTGATTTTATTTTATTTTATTATTTTTAAAGATTTTATTTATTTGTGCATACAAAGCCAGGGTACAGGCCAGAGGCATGGGAGGTGAGCACACTCACTAGAGACAGAGTGGGGAACAGAACAGGCAGATGGACTGAAATACACTGCTGAGGGGAGCAGCAGGCCAGACAAGAGAGGTCTGTTATGCCATGTGGGTCCTCTCTCTGGCCGGGGATAGGACTCGCTCTACTGTGTCACGGATGCTTCACAGTGTGCTGTTCAACCAGCTGCGCCACCAGGGAGGCCCCATAGGAGATTGATTTTATTTATTTATTTTTTAAGATTTATTTACTTATGTATACAAGAGCTGGGGTACAGGTCAGAGGGGTGGGAGGTGAGAGGATTCACCAGACAGAGTGGGGAGCAGAACAGGCAGACTGACTGAAACACACTGCTGAGGGGAGCAGCGGGGCCAGGAAGGGAGGTCTGCTAAGCCATGTGGATCCCCTCCCTGGCCAGCGGCAGGGATCGAACTCGTGCTGCAGTGGTTGCGGTTTGCTTCACAGTGCATTGTTTAACCCACTGCGCCACCAGGGAGGCCCTGGGAGATTGATTTTAAATCACACAAAATTTGTTAACTAATTTTAAAAGAATTGACATCATCTCAAGAGTAAGATCCCTCCCACACCCCAAGAAAAGGAAATTCTTTTTTATTTTTGTCTTTTATTTTGCATATCTCAGCAAACTTTGTGTTTTTCATCAGGTAAATTATATATTTGTCCTTTGGATTATTGTTAGATAGCACATTTTTATTGCTGTTGTATTTTATTGTTTTATTATTACATGACACTTTGGTTGTTATACGTGAGTCTGTGAAAGGTGATTTTTTTCCTTATGTACCTTATAACCACTTTTACTGAGCTCTTAAAAAATTAATAGATTTTCAGATGATTCTCTTGAGCTATTCTTCTTTTTAAATTAAAACTGCATAGTACATTAAGCTCTAAAATAGCTTCAGTAGTTTTCTCCAAAATTCTATCAGGAAAAATAGAATTTTTGAAAAAATTTTCAGTGGTTAGGTATAGATATAGAATTGTTGTTTATTTTAGATGGGATTTTGTCTGAACTTATTTGTAGTATTGGAAGTTACAAATGTGGATTATTTTTCTTGCATGTCTTTCCTTTTTTCCAAGGATTTGAGAAGGAGTAGAGAAGGACTAGAGAAGTAGTACATGATTCAGAAATCCCAGCTACTCACTTCACTTGGGAAAGAGTATACATGGGTGGGTGTGTGTAAGACCAACATAAGAACTAATCAGTGACTTCTGCTAGCTACTACTGGGCATTCAAGATTGATCTTAGCATCATAGGAGGTTACCAGGGCTGACTGAATATCTTCTCAACTGGAATTTTTCCTTGAAGATATCAGACTTTATCTTGGATCTATGATACCTTGTGGCCTACATTACATTCTTGCTACATGGTTATCAGAATTCACTTTTTATTTGGTCTTAAGCATCTTTGCTTTCTGCAATCTGCCTGTATCTTTTTACCAATGCCTTTAAAGAGATCTCTTTCTTTCTGGGTCACATGAGCAATACTTTTATTGCATTAAAAAGTCATTTATATATTTAACAAAAGTCTTTGAGCACAGTACTGCTCAAGTATTATGATTCGTCGTCTTCAAATCTACTTATATACAGAAGTGTTTCTAATTGCAGAATTGTGGCACTGTGGCATTCTCTCAGAGTAGCTGCAGCCATATAAGGTACAGAAAAGGCCTTGGGAAGTCAGAGGGATATTCCAATTAGAATAAATTAGAGAGTTAAAACAAATGTTAGGAACACTATTAGAAACCAAACCAAATTAATATAAATCTTTGAAAAGTTCACATATATTTTTTAGCTTAACATTAAAAATAATTATGTATACAAGCGCTGGGGTACAGGCCAGAGGTGGTGGGGAGAGGGTGAGAGGATTCACCAGAGACATAGTGGGGAGCAGAACAGGCAGACTTACCGAAATACAATGCTGAGGGGTACGGTGGGTAAGGCAGAAGGGGTCTGCTGTGCCATGTGGGTCCCCTCTCTGGCTGGGGATTGAATTCGTGCTGCAGCAGCTGCAGAAGCCCCACATTGCAGCTCAACCCCTTGCACCACAAGGGAGGCCCTTGGTAGCTTAACTTTAACTTTAAGGAGGAAAAGATTCTTCATTGATATTTTTAAACCAAGTCACCTGTCCACAACAATTCATTTCTTCTTCTTCTTTTTTTTTTTAAGATTTGTTTTAAAAACTTACTTATGCATACAAGAACTGGGATGTAGGCCAGAGGTGTGGCAAGGGGTGGGGCAATGAGAGGACTCATTAAAGACAGAGTGAGGAGTATAATGGATAGGTCTACTGAAATACACTACTGAGGGAAGCAATTGGTGAGACAGGAGAGGTCTGCTGCGCCATGTGGGTCAGCTCCCTGGCCAGGGATCGAACTCATGCTACAATGGCTGCTGATAACTTCATAGTACTGAGACTTAATTAACCCCTTGCACCACCAGGGATGCCCAAATTATTTCTTCTTTTCGTAATTTATGGGATGAGGACACCCCCAGACTCTGTGCACATATGGACAAGAACTGGCTCTTTTTATTTCCACCCCACCAGAGGCTGCTGCTTTAAATATGAAACATTAATATGGCATTTAGAAGCATGAAATTTCTGTTGTGCTATGTGTCTATGTTCAGCACCTACACATATACATGCAGGCACACACTTAATGCTATATGGACATGGAACAGGTATGTGTGTGCTTCTGTGTGGAGGGTGTTCGTGAAGCTTGCTATTTCAACCTGCTGGGACTTTTATTGAAAGAGACTTATACATGATTGTTGTGTGGAATGTGACACTGTTTCCAAGTACTCTAGTTGCTTAGCTTATTTCCTGGGTAATATAATCAGGAAAGCAAAGCCCATAGAATTTAAGGTGTTAAATATCTCTCCATCCCTGAGTGAGAAATCACTTCAAAAGAGACAAGAATATGTTCATTTGTATTCCAAGCAGAGATGGAAAAATAGCTTATAAATTTTTAATCCACCAAGAGGCATGCATCATCTTGAGCTATTGTTCTGGGTCAGGCTGCATTTCATACCTGCTTGTTCTCACTTTGGGAACGAAGCTGCTGTGATCGAGAGGAGAGAGCCACCCTCTCCCCTATACTCCACTCCAACAAACACAAAAATGATGAAGTTTAAATGGAGTAAAAGTACTGGAGTTTATTCTTATCCATGTCCTATTCTACTAGCAAGCTTAACTGAAGTACCTTGGGCTTTTTCTTCCCCTCAATCTAGCACTGAACTCAAAATGTATGTTAAGCTAAAAATGAAACTCATAGTAAAACAATTCATAGTAAACAGTGTATGTATGTGTCTATGTGTATAGAGATAGAGTATTTTTCAAAAGACTATAATATATTATTAGAGCAGCAAAGTTCATCACTCTAAGGCCTGAATAATTGTAATCATTATTAATAATTATCAATTATTTAAATCATAATATTTATGAAGATTAAGCATAGTCTTAATACATTGTATTTTCCTATTATGAAGTACTATTACACAAAGAAATCTTAGCTAATGAAATCCAAATGCTTATGTATAAAACTCAGTGTTACTAAAAAGATGTATATCAGATAATTTTCTCTTTCCCTCTTATGACCAGAAGTAGGAGATCAAAATATCATATGGAATCTTGCTGGGTATGAATATAGACTTTAACCAAGAAGCAAAAGCGAGGATATACATTTTTAGGGTTGTTTTTGGCTAGGTTTATTGATGTATTTCGAATATGGAGTTTACATATTTCAGATAGAGTTTGTGTATTTTTTAAATAAGCTAGTATATTTTAGTGAGAGCTAAGTATTTTAGATGTATTTAGTTAACTGGACATGTGTCTGCATTCAATAATGCACTTAAAACAAGCTCCTCTAAATAGTCAAATAGTTAAAATTCGCTAAAACTCTGTTAATATCAGAACATTAAATTCTCCATTGTGCTAGTATACTTGGTCATCAGACTTTGCTGTCGAGGATTTGGCCTGTCTGAGAATGCAGAGTAGGTTCTCTGGTAAACCAAGTGAAGTCAAGTGGGGTAGACATTTCCTGCCTGAGAGGTCTGGAGGGGTTTTGCTGCCACAGCTGATCTGTGAGCTGCGATGATGGCAGCCATTAGAAAAACCTGCTTTTGTCCTAGTGGGCTGTATGGAGGTTCCTCCGTCTACTAGGGATGGAACTACCATATGATCTGGCAATCCTACTCCTAGGGATCTACCCAAATGACACAAAAACACTGATCCAAAGAGCAGCTGTACCCTCATGTTTATTGCAGCACTATTTATAGTTGGTAAGACCTGGAAACAACCCAAATGCCCAAAAGTAGAGGACTGGATCAAGAAGACATGGCACATATACACAATGGAATATTACTCAGCAATCAAAAATGACAAACTAGGACCATTTATAGAAACATGGATGGAGCTAGAAGGAATTATACTCAGTGAAACAAGTCAGAAGGCAAGAAAAAAAATGGTTTCACTTTTAGGAGGAATGTAAAAGAACAACAACCACAACAAAAAAAAAAAGAAGAAAACAAAAAAACCAAGAGAAAGCCCAAGGAAATGGGCAATTACAAACAAACAAACAAAAAACTCAACAAGATCGAAAGGTCAAAGATAAACTAAAGGGATCATGGGGGGGTGGAGGGAGGGGAGGGCAAAGACGGGGAGGAGGGCATAAAGAGCACAAGGGACTGAGGTGTCGGTCACGGGTGAAATGGTGGTGGGAACTCCCTGGAGACTACAAATGATGTCAAATACAATTAAATAAATCTAATTTTAAAAAAAAGAACATTTCATAAGAACACCATTTGGTAGCAAGTGCAATACTTCATAATTATACTGATGAAAGGTGAAGGGCCATCCTGGGTGATGCCATTCTTTTCTGAGGGAAGTCAGTATTTGAATGGTCAGAAATTAAGACCTACTGAAGTGTTAGGGTCATGGGAGTGTCCTGGACCTCCTCAGAAGGGGGCCTCCTGCTGGCTAAGAGAACCTTTGATGTTGTGCCCTGCTGGGAGGCTCTGCCTCACCTCTGCTTCTGATCTTAGACTGGAGAACCTCCTCACTGCCTAGTTGGTGGTCCGCACCCTCCTCCTGCAGTTTAGCCCCCATCGGCATGGAAACAGCTCTGCAATTAGGCTCTTTCCAGCAACCTCATGCCGGGCCTGGCAGACAGCCTTGGACAGCAGACTGGCCCACCCAGCAGAGCCCCTGCTCTGCACTTTGTTGATGGGGCTTGCATTTAGCCTCTTCTCTAGCCTTTGCTTGGTCCCAAACCATCTTAATACTGGGCGTGCCCATATTAAGAAAGTGTTGTGAATTATACCCATGGCAGTCTTATGCATGACAGCCTTCTCTCCTTACCTGTTCACCCCCTGTGGCCCCACTTGAACAGCACTTCTTCACAGTCCATTCTTAATGAGGTTATTTACTCTGCATGCTCTATGAGACTGTGCCTGACATGTTCTGTTATCAGATTTGTGAGAAGCAGGAGAGGGCAGGCTTTTCAGCTGCTGAAAGTATTAACCTTTGAGCTGAAGTTGGCTCTTTCGTTGGGTGTGTTTTTAGCGGCTAAGTTTGTGACCATCTAAAAATGTCACTTTAATCTATGGAGATTCCTACATGTACCTTTAGATCAGTTTTGCTTATCAGAGTAGCCAAGAGTGAGGAACAGCCTATGTGAGCTGTGTAGGTCAGTACGCCAATTTATTTTTTAAGTGGTACTGTACCATCAACTTGATTATTTATGAAAATGGGAGAAAGGAGTGACAATGATAATCCCCCCATTGTTAATTGGACAAATAGCTTAAGCTCCTCTCTCTCTATTAGCATTGAGTCCAGAAAGTGGGCATGCTTGATTCTCAGGATATTGGGAGTGAGAGAAATGTTTCTTCTTTTCCTAAGTGTTTACTGAGTTGTTTAGGCTGACTTGACTCATAATCTGGAGAAGGTAAGTTATTTGTAAAATACTTAGGCTTCTCAACCTGATAGGTCCTACCTTGTCTATCTGAGTATGATGGGTGCATCTATTGATGTTGATAGAACTGCCTCCCATGTGCCTGGCACTACAAGGCTTGTCTCTCTCTCTCCTCCATCCCTTCTTCTTTTCTTCTCTGTCTCTCTCTTATCTCCATCCTTCCTGCCCTCCTATGGTCCTTCCATCTCCCTCTTTCCCTCATTCCTTCTGCCTCTTGCTAGAAACTAGGCCAAAAAAATTAAATTTTATGGGAGAAAATAAAGACAAAAATTAACAAGAAAAAAATTGTTAAAGGATAGAAATGAAAGAAATCAATACAACTTTTTCTGAAAACATACTACAGAACTATAAGCATTCAATCTGCAAACAAGAAAAAAATCAATATTATAGAAACAAACCCTAATATATAGACCAGAAATGTAATATGAGCTACATACACTCTCTCCCACAGTCTACATTTAACTACTATGCACAAAGGGGTTTCTCTTACAGTCTTAACCCCCCCCTTCTGTTCTCTTCTTCACTTTTTGTCTTAATGAGTTTTTACTTTGTTATAACTTGTTCATCCCTGCTTGTCATAGAGTAGAGGACCCAATCCTGGTGAATGTCATTGAAAAGGGAGGATAAAAGGTAGCAGCAAGAAGTAGGATAAGCCTTACAGCTTGGTACACTGAACATTTTTTATACTCAAAAGGTCCCTCTTGAATGCAGGTTAAGTGTAGTTGTAGGTTGGTACTGGAGGATACAGTTATGATTACAAGGTAAGGTGTAGGGAAGAGAAAAACTGAAATAGAGAAGATTAAGAAATACCTGAAACAAATTGTGGAAACAATGAGTTTACAAAAACGCTGCATGAAAAACGAGCATGAATCTCTAGTTGCTGATGTGGAGTCCTCACTTAGAATGGTAAAAGACACTGTGCCTTGAGCTCTCTGTTCCTTCCAATAAACAGGTTATAGAATGGAGGGTTTGCTGACAGATGCGAAGGCAGGGCTGGGAGGAAGGAAAACAGGCCTGGTCTTAGTGCTGAGGGAGCAATGGACTATATGAGCCTCCTATAGGTTCCCTCAGAAAATCTCCCACTAGCTCTCCTAAATCAGAGGGTTCTCATGCAGTATTATCAAACAATCATGGTTTCCCAAAGCAAAGTAACCTAGTAACCAGTGTTTCCAGGCTCATGAAATCTCACCTAAAAATGCTGTGTGAGATAGATAAATATGGAGCTTGGGTAAGACCTGGTTTTTCTACTCTTCAGTTCCCAAAGCAGTGTTTATACTGTTTCCTGTGTGGACAGCAGAACAAATTCCACATAAAGAACAGCCCCTGGCGTATCCTGGTCCCTCCATAAGCTGTCCCCAATCTATGCCATTGGTAATCTACTGGAAGAGTGTTAGGTGGCAAAATTCCCTTGAGGCATGCATTGTGAGAAAGGACAGTCCATCTTGAAGCAGTGAGTGTTGGGACTCTTACTGTACTTGGGTGGATTCTGACTCTTGAGGTGAAGAAGAATTTGGATATTTGCTCAACTTCCTGACCTGTAGTTATTTTTCTGCTGATAATTTGTAAACCATATAGATTTTAATAGAAAGTTCTGGAAAACTTTCTTGACTAATTGAGCTCATAGTGGCTTAACCTATGGACAGACTCATGATCCTGCCATAGAGATGGACTTTTGTACGGTGGTGTTATACCTCTACAAGAAGTGGCGATATGTTTTAAGTAAAGGCCTGATGATTGTTGACACCCAGAATATTAAATCCTTTCCATACAATTAGTCTGTGTACTTATGCATACTAACAAGTGTGCGAGTGTGTGATGTTTATTTTCTTCCTGAACATTATAAATTCCTTTGGCAGGTACTGTCTTTTTCTATTTCACTGTGTAATATGTGCCTGGGGGCAACTGTTCTTCACCAGAATGCATACTCCTAACAGAAATTAGTGTGACTAAGGAATGTCTTGAAATGTATATTTCTAATGTGTTGCATTTTCCATCACAAATATAATACGCATTGGCCACTTGATGGCTTCTCCTACATCTCCTACATTTATTATGTTGCTTTTCAAAGTAGATCCTTCGTTCTGTAATTATTTAAAGAAAAGAAATGAAGGTTGGTATATAGAATGCTGTACATCTTTTTTGTGACAAATTCTTAGGTAGTTAAACCAAGAGCCAAATTTTATTTATTTACTTATATATGTTTTTCTAAATTTATGTATTTATCTTTTATATCATTCATTTTTGTACAGCAATTTCTCCCCTCAGGTATAACTCCTAAAGTTCTCCCACCAACACAGCACTGTGAATCATCACAATAATCCCTGTACTCTTCCTGTCCCTGTTTTATCCCTCCCTTCCCTTCTCTATGCTTCAGATTATGGTCAGCTTGTGAGTTTTGTCTTTTTCTTGAGCTTTTGTTCTGTTTCTCTAGATTCCACATATAAGTGAAACCATCTGATATTTATCTTTTATTTTTCTGAATTATTTTGCTTAGCATAATCTCTTCAAGCTTTATCCATGTTGCCACAAATGGCATAAGTTTATCATTTTTGATCGCTGGTAGTATTCCATTGTATATGTATACCACATCTTCTTGATCTAACCATCTGTTTGGAGCCATTTCCATATCTTGGCTATTGTAAATAGTGCTGCAATAAACATAGGAGTGCAGGTTTCCTTTCCAATTAGTGCTTTTGTGTTCTTTGAGTAGTTTCCTAAGAGTGGAATCCCTGGGTCATATGGCAGATCTATTTTTATAGAAACATCTACATCTTTCCACAGTGGCTAGACCAGTTTGCATTCCCATCCAGCAGTGTAAGTTTCCTTCTTCTCCACCTTTGTTGTTTCCAGTTTTTTTAAAAGATTTATTTTTATTTATTTATGCATACAAGAGCTGGGGTGTAAACCAGTGGTGTGGATGGGGAGAAGATCCAGCAGAGACAGAGTGGGGAGCAGAACAGGCAGATTGACTGAAATACACTCCTGCGGGGAACAGTGGGTGGGTGAGACAGGAGAGGTCTGCTGTGCCATGTGGGTCCCCTCCCTGACTGGGGATTGAACTCAGGCTGTAGAGGTGACAGCACTGAGACTCAACCCCTAAACCACCAGGGATGCCCTATGACCGAATTTGACAGCGGTGGGTACTTTATCCTCTCCTGGCTTAGTAATAAGTGCCACATGGCTCTCTGTTGAGCATCGAGGTAAGCCTACTGCAGTAGTGGAAGGAGTGTGGGGCCTGTGTGCATTCTGCTCTCACTCGCTCTCTCCATGTATTAATTTGACATATTGGTTATTTGCTTCCTCCACCAACCTAGCCACAGTGAAAGAGAAGTGACTTGAGACTTACATGGATATCTATCTGTGAAAGAAAGCGACTTGAGATGTACATGGATATTAACAATCTGTCACCCAGGTGGCTGCTGACTGTGCTCACTCTTGAGTATGATACACATACCTGCGTGTGGTGGACTCAGTCACAGAGACGCAGCTGTGCACAACTGGGCCCCAACTGCTCCACCTGTGTCTGTATTCTCTTTCAGGGATATCACTTTTGTGGGTCTGATATTGTCTAAACCAGCACCAGGAGAGACTCATGATCCTGCCATAGAGATGGACTTTTGTACAGTGGTGTTATACTTCTACAAGAAGTGGCGATAATTTTTAAATAAAGGCCTGATGATTGTTGACACTATCCCCATTTTGTTGATTACTAAGCGGGAAATTGTGTAGAAATAGTGCATGTCATCATTATATATGTATATAGAACATACATATTTTACATGTGTTTTTTTTGCATAAATGAAAATGTGGATATAAATAATATATGAACTTACACATGCATATGCCAGTATAAATGCATGCAGACATGAATTGTATGTTTAGGGAAATACATACAAACTGCTTTCTTTGCAGTTGTATCCAGAGGTCAAGGAAAACAGAAACTTGCTCAGCTTATTAGCAAAGAAATATACTCAATAGGAATTAAGGAAGAGAATACAAGGCAAAGTTGGGAAGGTTGACTGCTGGGATATTCGGGTGGAACAGATGTGGGAGACGACCATCCCCACAGTGTCCTGTAGCTCAGGGAAATTGTGTTCCCTCTCACCTTTCTCGTGCATACTGGCAAGTTTTCTGCATCCATACCAGAAAAAAAGGTGTGGAATGGGGAAATGGTAGCAGGGTGTTACAATATACAGGGAGAAATTGGAAGTTAAATCTCTGCAAGTTGTTAAGGATCTAAGAAAAGCCTGCTAAGTGAAATTCTGGTGCCAGATTTGCAGGGGAACAACTTGAGACCCCAAGGAAATCCCGATCCTGTGTCGTAGAGGAAGTCGCAAAAGTAAAAATGACAGAGATCACAGTAGTGACAATGATAGTATGGAAAGCTGACATTTATGGAGCAATTTCTAAGTGTGGGTTATTGTGATAGGCATTTGACATGCAAAATCTTATTTAATACCCAAGTGACAGGAGGATATTACACCCATTTACAAATGAGGACAGGGAAGTGTGCAGGCTTCACTGGGTTGTTTAAGGTCACACAGCCAGTATCAATAATAACTTACATTTAATCGAGCACATGAGCAAATTGCTCAGAGGTGTTTGTGAATCTTTAGCTTTTTCTGGAAGACTAAAGCAGTACTTCTCTTCTTGGCTAGGCTCTTGAATCATTTGGGGAGCTTTACAAACTGGTGCCTGATTCTATCTTGCAGACATTCTGTAGTGGGTCTGTGGCATGACTTGGGAGTTTTCCAAGATCCCTGGAGATTTTGATGTGCTCGTCAAGCTTGAGAAACCCAAGCCTCATCTCGCTCCTGTTTCCCTCCTGAATTTCATTTGATGTCATCATTTGTGAACATTTTACTGTTTTGTCCCTTGCAACAGAGCACAGTCTCTGTGGAGACACACACTAAGTCTCATATCTGCTCTTAAATACCAAATCTAGCAGGTGCTGGGCAAATAAAAGTGAATCTGGATCATCACTCTGTAAAAACAAGTGATTCCCTGTCAGGAAATATCCAGTTTTAATTTTTTTAAAGGTTGGTTTATTTACACATATAAGCAGAGGTTTGGGGGTGGTGGTGAGAGGATTCACCAGAGACAGAGTGGGGAGCAAAACAGGTAGATTGACTGAAATACACTGCTGAGGGGAGCATCAGGAGAGGCAAGAGAGGTCTGCTGCACTATGTGGGTCCCCTCCTGGGCTGGGGATCAAACTGGCGCTGCTGTGCTGCTGATGCTTCACAGTGCGGTGCTCAACTCGCTGCACCACCAGAAGGCCCTCCAGTTTGTATTTTTAAAAATTGTTTTACATTTTATTGAGGGTTGGTTCATGGCACCACATGCTTCTGCTTTTAAAACCAATTTTTTACACTTTTGTTGAAATGCTAATGTACTGAGGTTGAGGGATGCTGGCAGTTTTCGTCAGAAGTGGACACATAAGGTGGTCAGGTAGAGGACAAGATGAGATGGGAGTAGAAGAATGGGCGCCCAGTGAGGTCGATGGTGTGGAACTGCTCTGGAAGGAGGAGCATTCTTTATACCAAGATTTTTAAGGATAATAAATGGACTTTTATGTGGTTTAAAATGACATTTTTTTGTATATAAAATCAGTTTATAATTTGGGAAGTGCCTATAAAACTAGAGAGTCGAGGTAACAGTGGTTTACGACACTGTACATGAATCAGGGGGTACCGGTTCACACCTCTTCAGATGGATATTCCCATACCCCATCTCCACACCACCAAAGCTCCCCCACAGCCTTTACCACAGTTCCCTGGGCCTCCTCTCCACTTTATTCCCTCCCCCTCCCCTACTCTGGTAGCCTCAATTTCACAGGAAGACTTCTTGGATTTGTTTTGTTTAGTTTTGTATTTTCTTTGTTTTATTTCTTTGTACATCACATATGAGTAAAATCATCTGGTGTTTATCTTTCTCCTTCTGACTTACTTTGCTTAACACAATCCCCTCCAGTTCCATTCATATTTAGAATGGCTTTTTTTTTTCATTTGAAATTTTATTATTTTTAAATGAGGTACTGTTGGTTTACCTTTATCTGGAGTACAGGTTCACAAACATCTACCCCCAAAGTGTTGATAATCCTCCAGCTTAGTCCCTTGGACCCCCACGACCCTTTGCATCCACCTTCTCTCCCCCTCTGGTAGCCTCAGTTCTGCAGTAAGACTCCAAGTGTATTTTATGTTAAACTAACATTTTAAACTTTAATTTTTTATTCAAACTCTTAAAAATCACCATAAAGGAGGAAGTTTGACAGACACGGTGGGAAGGATGAAGACATCCTGGAGAGGGAATCTTTGGTTTACTCAATTTTGCAGGAAAAAATATCTGCTCACAAAGTGCCACCTGGTGTGGACTAGGCAGGACTGGCTGGCGCTGCAGGAGGCTGTCGGCCCATGCCTGCCTAGTCCTGGACTAGCTGATGAATACAACCGAAAGGCTTATTTCAACCTGGAGACTAATTCAGGCCCTAACAGCTCCTCAGTCTTGTATCGCTTTGGAGAGAAAATTTTAATACCTAATAAATAATATTTCAGTGCCTCAAAAGGAGAGAAGAAATACTTGTAACAATCTTACCTATCTTAGATGACTCATCTTCACACCCTTAATGCTCGATCATATACTGAATTGAAATTCCAAAAACTGAAGATTTGAAATGAACTTTTACCAGATTGGTAAGTTTAGGTCTCTGCACTTAGTTCTAATACTTATTAAGGTCAGATGTGAAGGAGGAGTTGGAGGGAAAGCTAAGTGGAGTACATTGAGTCAGCACATGGATTTATATAATTAGTGTCATGGACTGTTTTAAATCTTATTTAACAGACATTTTAATAATACCTAGGATGTTGCAGACGCTGTTAGGAGCACATGATAATTATTAACTGACTAAATTATTGTGCTAACGCTATGAAGTAGATGCTATTGTTATCATTCTTATTTTTCAGACAAAGAACCAAGATGTAGAGAAGTTAAACACCTTGTCGATGATCACACAGCACACGAGTAGAACACCCAGGAGTCAAAGCTCAGGTGTCTGATTTCAAGCCTGCGCCCCTAACTTTGCTCCATCACCTCCCTGAAAAAGCATGTGCTTTCATCTTAGCGCTGCAAGGATCTGTCTTAGGGCAGCACAGACCCAGAAATATGACTGGTAAAGGATCATAGGGTTATTTTAAAGGCTATCCCTGATGGAATGAGTTCCATCATGGACACATCTAAAGACCATCAAAGTAGGGTCACTGTTAACTTGAGTGTTGGCCTGCAGATAGGGAAGCTGACACTAGAGGGTGCACTGCCCACATTTGTACATCTGGACTAGCCTAGCTCTCCTTTCCATGAACACGTCAGGATTGCATTTAAAAGACCTAGAGCAGTCCTTCCCTTAGGAGAGGTAACTGCCTAGTACAGGGACTGGCCTATTGCATGTGTACCTCCATCCTCTTCTCACAGCCCCCCTGCAAGGATGGTGGGGCCCTGTTCACTCACAGGGGTGGGGTGGTATTATTGAGAGTCTGGGTTGAAGCCTCTTAAGCCCCCCCTGAGCTGTGACAGCCATTAATTATCTATGCATTGTATTAATATTTGCTGTATACTTATCCTTATTTCAGAGATTTTTATCATGAAACAGAAGAGCTGTTTTATTTATTTATTTCTCCAAATCAGCGCTAAATTATGCAAGCCATTTAATATATACCTAGAGCTCAGTTTGGTGATATAGACTCTTGGTTAATCTGTAAAGCAAGTCTGCAGCACAGAGTTATGTTTTACAGATTAACAGGAATGAGGGCTGTTAAAAAAAAAATAGAGATTCTCATCTCCCTTTGAGGATGGGATGACAAGTTGGTCAAGGGAGGGAGAAACTGAAGCAAAATGGTGATTGCTGGAGAAAGTGATTTAGGTCCTTGCCATCTGGTATCATCAAGTTGGGGCTCAGGCATCTTTGTGCCTTCTGTGGATTTGTAGAATGAATTGTGTGAATTACACTCCATATTTGAAAGTTTATTTCCATTTTAAAGAAAAGATTTATTTATGCATATAAGAAATGGGGTACAGATCAGAGTGGCAGGAGGTGAGAGGATTCACCAGCAATAGAGTGGGGAGCAGAACAGGCAGATTGACTGAAATACATTGCTGAGGGGAGCAGCGGGCGAGGCAGGAGAGGTCTGCTGCACCATGTGGGTCCCCTCCCTGGCCAGGGATAGAACTCGCGCTGCTGTGCTACAAATGCTTCACAGTGCAGCTCTCAACCCTTTGCACCACCAGGGAGTCCCGATTTCCATTTTTTGACCTCCTTAACTTTGAGTAATTAAATGAAAATAAAAGCTATGCTTCTTTTTGTGTCTAGACAAACTTTATCAGCTTGTGGTGCTGTTAATCTTCTAGCATGTTCCTTATAGCACACCTAGGTCAAAAGAAATACCTAATAGTTCTGTTTATTAAGTAGTTAGGTCCAAACAACTTAACTACTTATACCCAACAATAGCCTGTGAAAAAAAATAATATACGAATTTTTAAAAAAAGACTATTCTGTGATTTTCACAATTTACTAATGGGATGTGAGTACCTATTTGGCATATCCCAGTTTCTTAAACTTTGGAATTTGATTCAGCCACCCTCATTTCTTGTTACATAATGATTTTCATGAATTATTTACCTTTTTTTTTTATTAGCGCAACTTCCCCAAACTGAGCTTTGTAAGTGACCATCACCCCAGGGAATATGGTGTGATCTGTGTAAAAATTATGAAATATCTCCAGCAAGAGTTTGTATTTGTCTGAAAGATGTCATATATCATAACATTTTCCTCAAAAATTTAAAACACCTGCCTGGTCACTGTGATTTCCCAAGGCATCTTAATGCTTGGCTTGGGAACCTTGACTTTAAGGTCAGGTAATCATCAATGGAATTTAAAGAAATCCTACTTCAGGAGAGAGTTAAACAAGCAATAACTTCTCTATGGCCTGTCACTAGCTAGATGGGGTGAAGTTGAAAAATCATGGTTGGAGCAACTAGGAAGGCTGGTGTGGCACTGGCAGAGCCAAAGGCTGATGGCTCCCTTGGGAAGAACTGGAGAAAGTTCTTGCCTTATTCGGACTCAGGGTACACAGTGAATAAGCTCAGGAGATAGAACCAGGGTCCATACATGGCATCCCGCCTCAGTGACTGCTGATGAGGGGAATGGGTTTGGCAGGCTTCAGGTGCCCAGACAGCCTCAGTGTCTGCACAATGTCACAGTGTCATTGTGGGGATGTGCATGACAGAAATTTTCTGTGCTTAAACTCTCTGGAGTTTGTGAGTTTGGTTCTCCTTCCTGCATTGCATTTCAGAGAGCCGGGAAAGGGGTGATATGCTATCTCTCCCCATTCCTGATGGAATTTAGGAGTTATACTTTAACAGTACTTGCTGTTATGAGGAAGTGTTTTCCAGACAGTGGTCCGTGGGAATTAATGGATGCTGCAGGATTGTAATGTTCTCAGTTAGATATGCCTGATAATGATTGGGAATTAAAAAAATAAGTAAAACGTCATAGTGCTTTTAATATGATAGTAGACACTGTCAGATTTCAAGTAGAGAAATAATAACATTGTGTTCACTGAGTCTTTGACCAAGAAAGCTGTTTATTTTTATTTTATGTTGTTATTATTGAAATAACTGCATTATAGCATTTAAGTTTCAGGTGTGCGTCATTATAAATCAATGTCTATATTACATTAAGTTCACTAGTAAAAGTTCGACTCTATCCTTCCCTGTACAATTTACCCTTTTACCTGATTCAGCCACCTTTTTCCACCCTTTTCTTCTGGTCATCACTAATTTGTTCTTAGAATCTAAAAGCTTATTTTTTTTTATTAAATTTTATTTGTTTGCACTTTATACCATATATGTGAAATCATATTGTTTAACTTTCTCCATCTGACTTATTTCACTAAGCATAATACCTTCTCAGTCTATTCATGTGTTTGCAAAGGAGAGGATTTGGCATTTTCCCTAGCTGAGTAGTATTCCACTGTGAATATATACCATAGCTTCTTAATCCACTTGTCTATCAGAGGAAAGGCACTTGGGTTGTTTCTAGCTCTTGGCTGAAGTAAATAGTGCTCCAGTGAAAAGGGGGCATATTTATATTTTCAAATTAGTGTTTTTATATTCTTAGGGTAAATACCCAGAGGAATTTCCATTTTTAATTTTTTGAGGAATTTCAATACTGCTTTCCAAGTGATTGTAAGTATTCGCATTTCCACCAAGACTAGGACAAGGACAAGGATACTTTTTATATTGAAAGAAACATTTTATGAAACTCATGTTTCATAAAACAACTTAGGGGGGAAATAGCTTTGAATTATCTTGTTAGTTAAAACCTTCATTGCTTTTGAATTATTATCTGAATGGCTATTTGTTGATCATGTCTCTGCCTTATCTGCTATCATTGTCTAGGCAGAATTACAACATCCATTTGTATCTGTGTCTGGGTATCTGTGGGAAAGTACAATCTGTTTGAAGTCAGTTCTTCTGCATACTGGTTTTCTCTGATACACTGTGGTTAAAATATAGATGACCATCTGTCTACTGTTAATTGAATTTCCAGTATACTCTTGCTGAGTTACATTTGAAGCATAATCCAGAATTTATTGACAGTCTCCTTGTAGGCAAGCAATTCTAGTCATTAGAATATAATAATACTTATTTATGGGGCCTCCCTGGTGGTACAGAGGGTTGAGTACCACACTGTGAAGCATCTGTGGCACAGCAGCGTGAGTTCTATCCCTGGCCAGGGAGGGGACCCACATGGTGCAGCAGACCTCTCCTGCCTCGCCTGCTGCTCCCCTCAACAGTGTATTTCAGTAGATCTGCCTGTTTTGCTCCCCACTCTGTCTCTGGTGAATTCTCTTACCTCCCATGCCTCTGGCCTGTACCCCTGCTCTTGTATGCATTGAAAAAAGAGAATATAATATTACTTATTTCCAGGTTCTGTAGAGTCTCCAAACTTACTAGTACATGCATGTTTTTCCTAGTTATATGTTATCTCTTGTAACATGTAAGATCGTGCCTTCCCCTCTCCTATTAAAAAACAAATACTGTTCCTTTCTATGTTTTAGGCAAGTTGGGGAGAAAGCTGAGAAAATGTGAAGAACAAAAATATCACAAAATATAGTAGATATGGTTCAAAGTTTGTTAGCTAAATGGTCAGGTTAATATTGAATACTAAAATGAGATCGATTTAATGGCTTAACTTTAGAGTAAGCAGGCTTCTTCCTCAGGGCTACCCCTGCAGTTCATGATGGAGGAGTAGAGCAATGTGGTGGGTGCAAGGCAAAGGCCCCTGCCCCTCTGGGATTTTCTAAGGCACTGGGCTGGATGAGTCAACAAGTTAACATCAGGTTCGTAAGAGACACGATCACATTTAATTACACATCTGTAATGTGTAATTTGAGCCTGCGAATTTAAAAGTAAATGGGACAAGTTGGGGTTTATATCCTGTGCTGAGGAATGGGGTAGGGACTTGGTTTGGCAAGAAGAGAAGGTTTCACATGACAAGGATTGGATGACTTCATGTGATAAAACCTTGTCCTCTAAGTGTTTGTTCTGCATTGATAGGTTTTGCTGATTAAAAAGGTGGCTTCTGGGGACGTCTCTGCATCTGTATCATCTTCGAGATTATAATAACCATTTCTCTTGAAGTCCACAGGGCCCCACTGATTTAGTTCTATAGACCAATGTGGCAGTTAACTGAAAAAAGTTTACGCTAGAAATCTTGGAAAAAGTCTGTCTGAACATTTTGGGGGAGACCAGTTCTATGTATCTTTTCTCAGAGAGAGACTGGTCTTCAAAAAAAAACACCCAAAAAATGCCTCCCTGGTGGTGGAGCGGGTTGAGTGCCGTACTGTGAAGCATCCACGGCACAGCAGTGGATCCCTGTTCGATCCCTGTTGCTGTCCAGGGAGGGGACCCACATGGTGCAGCAGACCTCTCCTGCCTCGCCCACTGCTCCCCTCAGCAGTGTATTTCAGTCGATCTTCCTGGTATGCCCCTTACTCTGTCTCTGGTGAATCCTCTCACCTCCCACACCTCTGGCCTGTGCCCCAGCTCTTGTGTGCATAAATAAATAAATCTTTAAAAAACAAAGCAAAACAGGACTCCCTGGTGGCAAAGTGGGTTAAGCAACGCAGTATGAAGTATACCGCAGCCACTGTAGCATGAGTTTGATCCCTGCCACGGGCCAGGGAGGGGACCCACATGGCGCAGCAGGCCTCTCCTGCCTCACTTGCTGCTCCCCTCAACAGTGTATTTTGGTCAGTCTGCCTGTTTTGCTCCCCACTCTGTGTCTGGTGAATTCTCTAACCTCCCTGGACTCTGGCCTGTACCCCAGCTCTTGTATGGATAAATAAATATTTAAAAAAAAACAAACCCAAGCAAACAAAAAAAACCCAAAAAATAAACAAAAACCCAAAAAACAAGGATAGGGCAGAGTATAGCATGCCTTTCCAATTTACTGATCTTTAGGAACAGTGTCAGTCTGGGTCAGTAACAGATTAGTGCTCACACCAATGAGACCCTCCCCAGGGAAGATTGAGGAAGTGTTTTCAGTGCCCTGTGCTGAGATTGTGCCTGCTTAGAGATTTCCATCTCATGACTCAGTGTATTTTTAAGGGATACTCTCTGGAAACTTGATTTTACAATTCCGAACTCTTTCAAAGAGCAGTTGTGTGTCTAATCTTTTGTTTACAATGATAAGGACCTTTTCAATCTAAATCAGAAAAGCAACAAGCTCTAACTACAAATAACTGAGATGAAAAGAAATGGAAATTACTGCCTTATGCTTTCAACAATGGTGATCATCAGATTACAGACACCAGGGAGGGAAATTTCCCTGCTTTCTCAGTTCTTCTGGCTGGTCTGGTAATCAAATTGACACAAGACAGATTAATAGACGAAAAAAGACCAATTTAATTTCGTATGTGTGGAGCCCCCACAGATATGGGAGCTGGAGAAGTGCTCAGAGAACTTTAGCTTTTATATATTTCCTAGACAAGGAATAACTGAAAGGGAAAGTTTGTAGGTTAGTGAAGAAGTACCAAAGTGTATTTGTACACCTTTTCAGGCCTACTTCCCCTAAATGGTGAAAGGAAGCTGCCTGCCCTTCTATTACAGGGAGAGCATCTCTGACATGGAGGACTCATTTCCTGCATGGGCGGCCAAGTATTCTTTCTGCACCAGCTGTTTCTTAAGTAATTTTATTTCAAAATAAGATGCCAAGGTAGCACATTTGGGGGCATTCTGGAAATTCTGAACCCCGTCGTATGTCATGACTCCAAAGGCACACTATTTGGCTTGCGTGGTTGTTTTTCCCACAGAAAGGATGTCCAGCTGGCTGTCGATTGGAAAGCTAGAAAGAGCAGCGTTTATATAAGCGGAAGTCCTCTGGTATTTGGAGTTGTGCGCCCTGGAGTGCTCTTGCCCGCGTGGCTGCCACAGAGCACGTGTCACTGCGCATGCTCAACCCTGAGCCCGGTCTCCCTTCTGAGAGCCTGGAGGCCAATACCAATGTCTGCCTCCTCATCAGGGCTTTTAAATGTTTAAACACTGCAGTTTGGGCTGGTTTAAAATAAGCCTGGATTCCTCTTTCCTCTCTCTCATTTACCCTCCGCCTCCCCTTCTTCCCCTAACGTTTCTGGGGTTTACATTCACACCTCTTCAGATGTATGTCACCACACCACACCCACCACCAAAGCACTCAGGGCTCTCCACGATGGTCTCCACTGAGCTCCCACCACGCTTAGCTTATTTTTCCAAGTATATCAGAATATGGTTACATATACGAATGAGAGACAGAATAAGAGATAAAAGATACCTTCTTCAGCGCACAGTTTTCTGTTTCAAAAATATTTAAGAATCTGTGCCTACTACATAGTGGGAATAAGGGTTTATAGAAGTTGAAATATCAGATGTGTAGTCATAATAAATGTCCAAAATTTGTCTTCTGGACAAATCTAGCAAAAAAAAATTGATTTAATTAAAGAAATGAAGAAAATTTATAAAAAATTCATTTAAGTAAAATTTTAATTTAAAAAGACTGATTTAACAAAATAGAGGTAAGGGGCTAGTAGTTGAGGGCTTGGGGAGTGTATTTCTGTGGAATTGAATTCTCAGAATGGAAGAAGGACAGACTGGGAGTTTTTTGCTGTCCGTTGTTGAATGTGGCAGCAGTTAATTTTGGAAAGTGAGGGACATTGTCTGAATCAGAGCTTGACTCTTAAAGAGGGAACTGGTAAAGAGTGAGGGAAACAGAGGCAGATCCAGCTGAGAGGACTTCAGTTTTCCTACACACTGGTCAGTGACACAAAATCAAGCACGAAAAACAGGAAAGAGTGGTTTTGAAGTCGAGGTAGTTTTAACCACCCACGATCACTTTGAAAAGTTCTCAGCATTCACCTCAGGAAATGACCCTTCACGTTTCTTGTTCACATTCTGGCTGGCAGCCCAGAAGTGGGGGATCAAGGAAGATGATTATAAAATTCAGAACTTAGCTTAAGTCCAGCCAGATTTATTTGCAAGTTCAATACTGAATTGGTTCAGTGGTATCGTGGGGGTGGAGGTGAAGGGAAGGAGAGCTGTTATGATGGTAATGATTTTCTTGCTAAAAACAGTACTTAGGAAGGGCTATAAAGTCTTAGGAGTTTATTTTGACTGAAACCAATTATAAAGTGCTTCAACTCTGGTATATGTATGGCACAATCTGGGTTCAGATTGATGGAAATGCTGTGGGTGTTGGGTACTCAAGTGATTATGAGAGTGGGTCACACAAAAATTGGCTTGGGCTGCAGTCCACTGACCAGTAACCCGAATGATATGCTTTGTAGTTGTGAAAATAATTTTTGAGAAAAGTTAAGTTTCCAAAAATCTGACCATCGCTTTACAGAACAATCAGCTAGCACCTTAGTTACTTGTCTTGCTGTCTGGACTGTCCTTAGCCTAAAAGGGCTAAAACCACATAGCATTGCTTTAGAGAGTAAGTCATGGAATCTGCAACAGAGGCCAGCGAAGTTGATCTCTTGCTGAATTTGAATCAATTTGATTGCAAAATTTCTACATCCCTGTTGTTTCAAAACTAATACTTTTACTAATAGGCCTTTTTCGATACCTTTTAAAATGTTTAACAAAAATCACTACTCAGAAAATTAGAGAAGTTTTATGGGCAAGTCAAACAGAGTAGTGGTACCTCACAGAACAAGAGAGCATTTCCCCCCAACCCAGTCAGCTTACCCTAACTGTCTTTGGTCGAAAGCAACAGCTAAATACATTTATCTGAGCTTGTGATTAGGTCATCGGGTTGTTCATTTGTGAAAATCCCTGCAGTAAAGTGTGTCCTAAGTCACAGATTTGAATTTGGCAGTCTAGACCCCCAAACCCCAACATTCATGGGGGAAAAGGACATATATTCCTTGCCAGTGGAATCTTGGCACATACAGTGACCCTGCAGATTCTTTCCCTCCAGGAATCTGAACCTAACTGCCAAATTGCAAGTTTCTCTTAAGTGAAATTTTACCTTATTCATATTTACTTTTCCTACACTTCACTTGCCTCTCAAACATTTGGTTTTATTCCCTGTGAATTGCAAGCCTATTTGTATGGGTGACTAATACAAGAGGAAGGGACTTGAGACTAATGTAGAAAGGTTGTTAAAGGTTGTCATTGAAGTCACCTGGAGACTATGTGTCCTGACATTTTGCGAGAGATGGTTGAGGGAAAATAGAAGAGGTTAAGGAAGAGGAGTGGGAAAGGATATTCGGGGGACCTGAGAAAAGGAATAGAAGAACGAAAGAGACAATTGTGAATTAATCAGAGTGCTGTTCATCAGCTATTTCTAACAGTCCTTGGCAGTTACACTCCCTCTTTCTGAAGTCAGGCATGGTCTGTGGCTAATGTGGCTAATACAACGGAAGTAGATGTGATGGGTGCCTTTCTAGGCTGAGCGGTGGAGAATGTGACTCTCTCCACTTCCTTCTTTTTGCAGTGATGGTCGAGTGGTCAGCCTGGTTCCTCAGTGACTGTGAGGAGCAGAGTCCTTCTGCCAGACTGCACTGGACGTGTCATGTGGGCCAGAAAAGGAACCTTTCCGAGGACACTTAGATTTTGTGCCCCTAACATAACATGAGCAATCCCATGTAAACCAGAATTAGGACCCAGAAAGACAGAACTGATATAACAAAGCTGTGAAATAGCTGGCAGATTCGAGGATGGAAAAGAAATTTGTCAGAGAGTAGAAAGATGGTGACCCGTATTATACAGTGACAGGTGTAAAAAAAATTTGGTAAAAGTGTTGTTTACAATAATGTTGAAGGCAAATCAAAGGCTAATAAATTTGTGACCCTATGAAAAGGGGCTGGAAAACAGACTCTTGGTATGTGTTGGTTGATGTTTACTGTGCTTATAAAGTTTAGAGGAGAGCTGGTTGATGTAGGCAGTGTGAAAGGGAGGGGGCATTGCAAAAATGTGGAGAGTTGTGGGATTGGAAGAGAACACTGTTCTCAGCCCAACTGATGGAAGGAAAAGCTGGGTCACGAGTCAGGTAAACACTCATCATTCTTGCAAGTGCCACCTCAAGAGTGTGGTTGTCAGACACTGTTAAAATTTTTGGGTGGAGTGACGTGTTTTGGAATGAGGATTCAGATAATTTGATGGTAACCCAAAAAATCCTTTCCATGGAATAGGATGTCTCAGTGAAAAGAGACTGAAGCCTCTGATTCTAGTTTATTTGTCCATATACTACCTGTAATTAAGATGAAGAAGAGGAGAAAGGGGAAGGAAGAAAGAGGGAAAGAAAGAGACAGAGACAGGGTGACAGAGACAGAGGAAGTGGAGGCGTGGTGTTGAGAAAGCAAAGACATCAGCAGGATGAAGAATGAATGTAGCAAAGAACCGTGGGCAGGGCTTTTGGCAGAAGGTGTTGTGAGGTTTCAAGCACTGACAGTGCTAAGCTTTTAGAAGAACTGTATCATCAAAAGAACCGCTAGTCTAGGATAAGGAAAACCATAACTGCTGTATACCTAAAATAATTTTAGGGAGAAGTGGGAAGAGAAAGCTTCTCAGTCTTCGCTCGGCACATTCTTTCTCCAGCACCAGCATTAGTGGTCTCTCGATGATTATTAAAAAGGAGACACCTCTCAGTGATTGACAGTTAGGACCACAAAGAATGATGGTTGAAGAGCCCCCTTCCTGAACCTCTCCTGGCTTCCCCTTATCCCCCATGGAGTGACTATAGCTGTTCAAGAAGTCTTCTCTACCCCAGGGAGAAGGACTCCTGTTGTGCCTGCCCAGAGAGATTTCAGAATTTTTGCATTCTTTCTCTCAGTGCACCTTAATATACTAGTGTAAGTTGGGTTTAGGGCTATAAGGCAAAAACCTAAGGTCAACTGAGGAAAGATGGTCACAACATAGATAGAAACATCTTTGTGTTAGGAGCACCTATAAATCCACTAAGAAAGGTCTAAAGGACAGTGAAATAATAAGCAATGGAAAGGAATAATTAGCATCCTAGCCCAGATCCTCTAAAAGGAAGACACCAAGATGGAATTAAAGGTGCATGAGGAAATGTATTTGAAAGGATATTAACTAGAGCTGGAAGAGGAAGGATATGAACAAGAGGTGGAAGAGGCTGAGACATTGCTCAGACAATAAAGTAAACCTGACACTACGTGGAGGAGAAGGGAAAGATGTTTGAGTGGCTGTGCCCTGAATCACCACCACACAGTTTTAGGAAACTTTGCAAGGTCACTGGGGAATCCTTGAGCCCAAGTCACCATCTGAGGAGTCCAGTGGAATGGGCCTGGCCCTGTATCTCCATCCTACTCAGCTATTGACTAAGGACAGAAGCTGGGCCTGATCAGGTGCAGCCTGTAGTTGGCGGTCTGCAAGTCACATTCTTCTGGTCATTAATGCGAACAAAAGAGAAATTTAAGATAATTATGTATAGTAAAGGAAGTCAAATGACAAAAACAGACCTTGGATATTTATATCCTGAAAAATGTGCCAAAGAAAAATATTTGTAAAAACTGACACAAATACATGAAGTGAGGTTTCTGAAGTTAAAGGGGGGAGATGTTGGGAGAAAGGGGAAAAAAATAAATGAAGGTGATATTAGTATGAAGCATTTGTATTAATGGACATGATGTGACACCACTTTCAAGGAAAAGCAGAAAAAGAAACATCAAAAAATTTTTTTCGAAGAACATCCGTTATTTGCCTCTACACTTTTGAACCTATAGTCTAGGCTCCCACCTGCGTCTCTGACATATGGTATTCTGGAATCACACGACTGAAGGAGTTTTTGAGAGTACCCCTGTTTTTTCCCTCTTATCTTACAGAGGAAAGAAATTGGGGTCCAGAGATATTGAATGCAGATCACAGTCAGAAGAAACCTCAAATTCTCCCACTTGTGGCATCATGGTTAATGTTTGCAGTTAACGTCAGCAGTGGCTGCACATTCACAAATACATTCTTCGAAAATGCAGGATCTCTCTCTACATCTCAGAGCCTCTGCCTCTGCCCAGAGGCTTAGGGATCCCTTCAGGAGGACACCCCTCATGTAGCCTCTCTCCCTCCATGTGCTCCGGCCTTCCCAGAGGGTCCTGTCAACATACATGTGCTGGTTGTTGGACAACAAGGTTGACATGAATAATTGTGATGGCTCATTTTTTCCGCTTTTAAATTTTATCTTGAGCTTCTTTTTCTTCCAATGACCACATGAGCATTGATTTTAATTAGTTCTGTCTATTAAGATTCCCCTTAGGTTCAGAAGCCAACCTGGTAATTAACAGTTCAGCTTTCCTCTTGCTGGCAGGTGTCAGGTGAGTTACTGCCCCCCGGGTCACAGGCTGGGATCAGCGTTCTGTCTGAGTCCACCATGCAGTGTCCATACACAGCTGCAGCTCCCCTCTCTGGGGGGTGGTCCCTACCTTGTTACAGACGTGAGAGCAGGGCAAGGAGGCTGTCACTGGGTATGTAAGAAACACCCACGTCAGAGGCTCCAAATGGTGTTTATGTTTCGGGCAAGGTGCTGTGGCGATGTCCAAATGGAGTTTCTGAAGCTTGTCTGTTACCCAGCACCGGTGATGGCATAATATCAAACTGCGTCCCGTTGTATTTTTGGAATTAACTGGGCACTTTGGCTGACGAAGTAGGGCTCAGAACAAAAGTTTATAGTCAGCATTTTTTAGATTTTCTTTTCATCCTGAATTTTAGGACAAGCAGAGGTTGTTCCTCAGTTATGAATTGGCCAGATGAAACCTAATTTTCTAGAAAATGTATGTGATGCTTAAAGTTTTTTTTCCCTGATTTTCTAATTCTTGTTCTTTTAGTTTGATCGTTTTATAAACACGATGCATAGGCACATGAACTATTTATATGTTTTCTCCTCCATGCAGCCTGGGGGTGGGGCACTCTGATGCCAGCCGGCTCTGCTGCTCTTCCCACCACAGCCCTGCTGCTTGTGGAGATGCTGGGAGCACAGGGTGCATGGCTAGGTTTGCCCACATCAGTGGGCTCCTTGACGTTGGGCACCAGGAACTTCCAGAAGCAACTGGGCAGTATGGGCTTTGCTTTCTTGTTGCTCCCAGAACCGATGCTGGACATCAAGATCTGGCCCTGAAAACTTTCGCCTCTGGGTCTGTTTCACTTGATTTTTACTTAGCTGGATGAAATTCTTTTTTTTTTTTTTAGAGATTTACTTATTTATGCATACAAGAGCTAGGGTACAAGCCAGAGTCATGGGAGGTGAGAAGATTCACCAGAGAGAGAGTGGGGAGCGGAACAGGCAGATGGACTGAAACACACCGCTGAGGGGATTAGTGGGCGAGGCGGGAGAGGTCTGCTGTGCCATGTGGGTCAGCTCCCCGGGGGATCTAACTTGCGCTGTTGTGCCGTGGATGCTTCATAGTGCAGGTGCTCAATCTGCTGCACCACCACGGAGGCCCTGGATGAAATTCTTGGTCTTCTTTTTGACAGTCTTGGCTTTCTGAGGGATCTGAGGGCAGCCTCCCTATAGGCAGTACCTAAGGAAAAAAGTCTTAGAGTTTTAGTATAAACTTTTTGATACTCGAGTCATGAGGTACATAGGTGATCCTTATGCTGATTTTTCTGAGCACATTACTATTTGGGTTTACAGTGATGGCATAGTAGATGTTTGAGAGAATATTGGCAATTCTAGAATCTGCAGGTAATCAATAATTGGGTGAGAGCCATGATGACAATTCTTTTAGCTTAACTCTAAATTCCTGCTATTTTCTGGGAATGGTTATTAAGTGCTATCCATTATTTTTAATGAAACAGCTAATCCATTTAATGTATCCCTTGCATTGTTCAAAAGCTCTGGATTTTCTGTGACTAGGATGAGATTGCAAAATGATCAGTGTTCCCTTGAACAAGTAGTGATGGTGGAGAGTGCCTGGTCCATCTGTTCCTTATGTGCCAAGTGCCCCTTCTTTATGACTGCTGTGGCCCATCTGCTTCACAGCCTCTCTCTTGGGTTCCTTGAAACTTTTGTAGTCAGAACTTGTTTCCTGGTCTTGGTGACCAGACATCATCGATCAAAGCTAAAGATGTAGTTCTCTGTGATTTTTTTTCTTCTCCCGATCAATTTGGGAGCTTTTGACTTAAACGGAAGTTGAACTCACATCTTGAGAGCTAAAACTGTAGTAACTGGTCAGGCACACAGAGTAGTCATCATAAATTAAAGTGATTTAATCAGATGATTGTCATTTCTCAGCTGCTCCTGGAAAATATTTTTAAACAACTTTCATATGGCAGGCTGAGTTGAGGCACTCTGTGCTCCTTGTCCCTTGTGTTGTGTCTGGCAGAAGATCACTAGATGAGCAAAATATAGGAATGCATTGAAGGATAGCACAGATTCGCAGCGCTACCCTAGCTTCTAAGAAGTCATAATAGACTCTCAACCTGTTTGTTGGTGCAGTTGAGCCATTTACTCAGTCGTCACTTTTAAGTGTGTAGTGTTTGCACATCGAGTGAACGATAGGTTTCCTGCCCTCAAGGAGAATCTATCAGGGAGTGATTTAGTTGATCAAAGACACAGGCTGTCTGTGAAGCAAATGAACTGGAGTGAGAACAATGACAAAGCCTGCGAGCAGCTGTCACACAAATGAGCCAGAGGAGAGGGTATTCATGTACGCAGCTCAGAAAAGACTCGGGTCACATGTCATTGCATGTAGGAACATGATGCACAGCTGGATTTTAAGGGCAATTATGCAACTATAACAATACTGTGCAACTATAACAATACTAAGCAAGATCTGATTTCCCTTTAGACTTGAGTCCTGTAAAACAGGAATGTGTTATCTGTTTCCTTTCACCACAACTCTCAGCGATGCTTCGGGATGTGTCAGTGCAATAGTAGAACAATCCTTTAAGCAAGAGAGTGTGACAGTCATTGACAAAATTAACTGGGAATAAATTTTTCCAGTTCCCTAGAGAGCACATGCATTTTTGTACTTTGACATCATTTTTGCAGATGAAAAAAAAATGAAGTCTATAATGGAATTATATTTTGGTACATGGTAAAGAGACTATTTCATACTTTCAGGAAAAAAATGTTCTTATTTGTTTCAAAAAAAGATATAGAGAGGCTAAAGTTGCTGGTAAGGAGACATTAAATGCTGGAGTATAACCCGCCTTGAGCTTGTTTAATAGTGTTACATTCTGAGGCGTGATTGCTTGAGGTGTCTGATAGACGGTTATTTCCACTATTCCTCTTCTAGAAAATGGTGCTCTTGGGAAGAATAAACAGGACTAGGAAATAAGATTTTTTAAAAGATTTTTTTTTTAAGTTACTCCGAGTTTATTCACAGAAAGGGTTGCTTTAGAGGAATAAGGAGGATCCTGTGTGCTAAGCAGGATCTAAATGCAAGTTTGCTTTACCAAAGGACCCCCAAGACTTAGAGTAGATAAAAGCATACCTCTGGCCTACCGGATTGGCTTTGAATCCTAGCTCTGACACTTATTATTTTTATGTTTCAGGCAAAGTTACTTAACCTCTCTGTGCCTTTACAAGTCTTCCTCATAAAGTTGGTGAGGATTAAAACAAATTAATAACAAGTCACCTTGTCTATTCAGTACATGTTTATCATGTGTTGGAAATAGTCCCAGGTATGCCACCATTAGAGCAAGTGGTCAAAAAGGTCTTGCAGTTGGGATTTTCATTGTCTTCACACCCTGACCATTTGCTATTGCATCATGCCAAGGGCCACCCGGCTTCACAGCTGATGTTATAGCTTAAAGTGAAACCCCCTGAAACGTTTTTAGTGGCCAGGGAGTCATTACGATTCCTTATGTGAAGGCCTAGGTTAATTCCCAAGATCACTCCTTTTTTCTCAAATACTGGATGTTGGATAAATTTCCCTTTGTATACCTTGACTATAATTTATTCCCTATTTCCAAAAAGGATTCAGAGTGTTGATGAGAAGACTAAACCCTCCAGCTGCCTTGGCATTTCCTGGGGAGTCGTTTCCCAGTTGTATACAGAGACCTCATTGTTCGCTGCCTACCACTTGGCTGAACAAATGTGACACAATCATTTTCTTGTTGGAGGCAAATCTGTGGTGAGTTTGCTGAGTGTGGAATTTCTGTTGAAAAAAAATCTAATGCATGGTCAAAGCATCCTCCTTGGGTTCACATAGCTGGGAACTGAACTGATGTCAGGATATTCTGGCATAAGACCTGCCTTCCATTCTACCTGGACTGTCAGCATTTCCTTAACCTCTGCTACGTGCAAGGGAGAAAAGTGTACACTTACCTTCAGCATATCTTTATCCAACCAGAAAGCAATACATGATAAGTTATCTCCATTTCAGATACCAGAATAGACCCAACAGAAACTTATGTGGACTGTCTTGTAAAATAGCACAACATGAATCTTCAGAAAAAGGCAACTATTTCTCAGCTCACCTGGTAAAAAATATCACCTATACCAAAGTGCCCAGAATAGGGCAGTCCAACAAAGGAGAAGGAAACATGGCAGCTGAATTCACACTGAATTAGTCCTAGAGACTGAATGGAGAGAGAGCCTATGGCTGCCCTTCATCCTTCCCCTGGGCTTGTGGATTCTGTCAGTTTTACACCCACCAGGGGAAGACTGGCTGTTGAAGACGCTGCCACCATCCTGCCCTCTGTCCTACCCCGGTTCCTGGGTGGGAATCTCATGCTTCACACTCCTTGATCCTCTCCAGTCAATCCCAACCTCATTAGGCTCTGTCCCTTTGCTGTTTTCATTTTCTGACAGTCACCAAAGAAATAAACAGTGTTGTTCACATTGACTACCTTGAGGTCACTTTAATTCCAGGGTAGGCATGTGACCATGCATTTGTATGAGCTGGGAGAGGGAAGGATCAATATTTATTTAGGGGAGAATGTAACTCTTACGCTGCTTCTAATAAATCTGGACAATTTAGCTATTAGTTTTTTTCCTTCTTATTGTTGTTCCTTTGCATAAGCTAAGACAATAGATGTTGAACTATATATATGAGATATATATATATATCTGATAAAACTTGGTTTATCCATTATTCTACTGATGGGCCAATTTGATAGTTTCCATTAAAGATTATTTTAAGAGACGTGCAGATGAAATAAAAGCATACAAACCTGCATAGGCTAAAACAAATCACTATCAGAATATGGAAAGAGGGAGGGGAGGTGAACTGTATCAATTTTATTTCTTAAAAAAACCTTATAAATCCAGTATTGTGTTGTCATTTATCATGAGAAAAAAAATTCTCTCCAGCAGTGCGTGGGACACATGAATGTGTAGAGAAGCACATTTTGGGACAGTATCTCGGGGTTATGCTAATTTACACTCTTTAGAAGCCACAGAGCCCAGGTACCATTTCTCCACTGAGGTCAAGGTAAGGTTTCCCCAGGGTCAGACCCACACAGAGGCAGCCTCTTGCCTTCACCTGCCATCTGGCCCAATGTCAAGGCCTTTTTAGCACATATTGCTCTGGGAAGATATTCAGGGAGTTGTTATACTATGGAATTGACAATCAGAACTGGTGTATTATGTCCAGAGTATAGAAAATAGGAAATGTTGGAAAAAACTGTACTGGATTGCTGCCAAACACCACATTTCTTTTGGGGGGCAGGGAAGGGGAGGACTATGATGTGACTCCTGCTTGGAGTTGGGACAGGGTTTCAGCCATGTGCGTTGGCCATCCCACGTGGCGTTGTTTACAGGTATCGGTTTGTTCATTTTGCTCTCACAGTTGGTCAAGATGTAGATACCCGTTCCTATAGGTATAGGATCTTTTTTTGTGTAGAACTAAAAGACCTTCTCTTTTTGATTTAAACTGTGTTGGGCCTCTTCATTAAATGAGAGGGACAGAATGTAGGCAGGAAACAACAGACGGGTGGGAGCAGGATTTGGATGAGGCAGCCCAAGTTTAGCTTTGAGTTCTGCTGCTCAGGTTCTCCTCTGTGGGGCTGGCCCGAGGATGTCCGAGGCCCTGTGCACTGCTGCTTTGGTCCATTCTGTGAGGTGCTCTGGGTCTTATCTCTGTTATCTTGTCAGGCCATATGTTGATTCTCTTTCTTGATTCCTTGCAATTTTGGTCTTATCCTTTCTCAAGGCTGCCAAACATGGCAAGTGGACCAATATTTCCTATCCTGGGTAGACAAAATAACTCATTTCTCAGCACCAAGCAAGGGGATGGTGTCCATGCCTTACCCCAGATGAAGATTTATGTCTGGCTTCCTTGCACTGGTGAATGCAGTGGCACAATTAACTGAAGATGGTTATTACAGTTGAGGCTAACTCTCCACCTGAAATGTTGGCGTGATTCCTGCTTTCGCTGCTTCACTGGGTGTAGGTAAAATGGGATAAGGCATAAGAGCTCTTTGAAAGTAAACCTCCATGTCAGCATGTCAGCATGTCTGTGGAAAGCCTTCCAGCCTTGGCCCTTTTTTTGCAGAGCCGGCCATCGCAAGTCTTCATCTGGAGTCCTTTTGATTCAAAACAGCAACAGCTGACATTTTTGAAACTTTCTGAAGGAGGGAAAATTGGCATTCCACCTGAGGCTCAGTCAAGGCCTGGCTGCCTGCTGACATGCTTCCAAGCCGCTCAAGCCCTTCAACTGAAATGCACTCCAAGGCCTCCATTGGATGGACCCTTCCATTCTGCATCTTTCTCTGAGTGCCACCTGGTGCTGCTGGCAGATTTATAGCTGGCTGGTGCCGTTAATTAGAAAAAAGTCTGATGCTTGAAGATTATGTAAGCCTTCAAGCACTATAAACTAAGCATCTACCAGGTTTCACAGTCCACCCAGGGAAAGGGGATGGCTGTCTTTAGATGTCTGCTGTGGTAATTTTAGGTTTTGAGGTTCACGTTAAGAGAATGTCAAGGTAAGTCTCCTGCTGTTCATGGAGCTGGAGATGCCCTACTCCTCAAGCCATAGCAGGCTCTTATTTTCGGAATGGCTCTGGGGTCTTCCATTTGGGTTCATTTTTTTTTTTCTGTGTGATGCAAAAGACATTTTCAACTTTAATGCTGTCTTTGCTGCCTGTTGGAGTCCTTTTTAGGACTAATCATTTGACTTTGCACTAATGAGATTAAACCCAGCAGGGGCAGATATTTTCCTTTTTAATTTTCATTCCTGTTATTTAATTGGCATTACACACACATAATGAGAGCAGAAAAAAACACCCTGTAGCAATCTGTTCAATACAAATAACTCAGGCAGATGCAGCCAGATGTATCCATGGTGACCTCCTTGACTCTCTCACTACCCACACATTAGAGTAGATGGACCAGAACACTTAACTCCCTGTGTGCTGAATGTATCAGAGATGCAGATTTCCCCTTCCTTCTCCCACACAAAATTTACCCAAATTCATGTGTTTCTCCCTATTGAGAGCTGTCTGCTCAGCTCTGTATGACTGGCTTAGCCTGGGGTTCTGAATGGGTGTCAGTCCCTGGTGTTAATGTTGGCTGCCTGCCCTGTGCTTCAGTAATGTAGACAAAGACATTCTCCATCTGCTCCCAAGATACCATCTACAGTATTCTTAATAGAGGAGAAATGTTGAACCACATGAGAGTTTATCAGGATAGCTAACAAACACAGTACCTTCTTTCTTGTGGACTAAGTTTCTTTATCAAAATCAGCCTTCTCTTCTGAACAAAGCTACTGTCTGTTAGGGTCAGGAGGTGTTGAGAGGGTTCATCAAGCGTTGGAAGGGTTATCTATGCTAAGCCACAGTGATGTGAATCTTTCAGTGCCTTTCCTGGATTTGGGATCCAGAGTTAGCCTCATGATCCGTGGATGGATGTCCAGCTTCCATCCTTCAGATGAGGATGACCCCAGGGCTTCCTTTACACACTGGAACTGCCTCCTTCCAAAGCAGGTCAGCTGACAATAAGTCTAAATTCCATCTCCTGTGGAGCAAATTGGGTGAATCTGAGATGTGTTCTGGAATGTTCTTTTGTTTCTGCAGCATGTAGAAAAAGCAAGTTTCCACACCTGGAAAAATATAGGACATTAAGATGACATTCTCCATTTGCCAGTAAAAGAAAGGTGCAAAGGAAGAACTCAGTGAGATGGACCAGTAATGCAGAAACCCAGGAGGCATCTTTGAAACATCTCTCTCTCAACAGTGCATGTGCTGGTTTTCATTTCCACTGCTGCCACCTTGACCAAGTGCCTGCCTGTGATACAGGACCAGGATCAGAACCCTCCAGTCAGCCTTTTTGAATTTTTTGATTTTTTGCCCCTCTGCTATTTATGTCAACAACTAGATGACTGTCACGTCAGATCATTTCTCTATTAATAGTTATGATCTTCCAATGACTTATTGCATTTGAGCAAAACTAAACCCAAAGCCATTAAATCCTTACCTCAGCCTCCAGGACCCTGTGTGATCTGGAATTTGGCTGTGATCTACTAGGATGCCTGCACCTCTTATTTGGGCCCAGATTTTACCACCTCTTTATTGGCTTCATTTAACTCTTAAATGAAAACAAAATGATTGGCCTCTCTTCAGGGCTCTGTGCTGTCTGTTCTTCAACCTACTCTCCACCCCATCTTGCTCTGTGCTTCCCTTTTCCCCCTCTGTTATAGCCATAGTTCCTTTTTCCATTCCCTAATGCTGCATCTCCTCCTGCCCCAGGCCTCTGTACCTGCTTTGGATTTTTTCTGGAATACCCTGTCCTTTGCCCTTACTCAACCTTTATCCTGCCAGCAGCTTAAGTTGTGCTTCTTCAGAACGGCCTCCTTCCTCTCGAGGTCATGTCACAAGCTTGTCACATAGGCTGTTGTGACCGTGAGCTTTCAGCTTAACATGTGCTGTCATGTACAGAAGTAAACATCTATAAAGCACCCAGATCTTTTCTTTTCTCAATGAGAAGATCTAAACAGCTTTCAAACATCAGTAAGTAAAATTTAAGAAATACCAGTGAAGCAGTGTGAGTCCAGTTGGTATATTTCATTTCAGGACACTACCTGTTTAAAAGTCACAGCCTAGAGAAGAAAGTGAATGGAAGGACATGTCTGATTTTCACTTGCATTTCCCCCTATGCTCTTCAGTTTCATCTTTGACATCGTGTCTTCATCATCACCAAAGCCACTTTTTGAATTCTCTAATGCAGTTTTGCGAGGCACGTCACCTTCACTTCTACCTAAGTTGTTTGAGATACAGCACGTTTTGAATCATTCATGAAGCTGTCACTGGAAATTTATCCCAAGCTCCTCAAACCCATTTATGAAACATTAGGATGTTTTTTTTTTTTTTTGTTGTTGTTGTTTTATTTTCACTTTTGCTGTTATGTATTTATGATTGCTACCCTCTCACCACTCACTCTGTTGCTTTAAAAGTGATCTTTAAAAGGCTTGTTTACAGTGACACCCAGCATTTGCACATTTGCAATTGGTAGGTCATCCCCAGGGACAATTACTAAATCTTCTTTAAGTTCCATTCCTTCTTTATTACCAATTATGTCCGTTCTGGGTTAATTTGCTGAAAGACAATTCAGTGAACGACCAATTTGCTTAATTTACCTGTTTCTTTTCACTATTTAATTTTAGTTGACTGCCTGTTATTCTGTCTTCCTAACAGCATTTTAAGGAAAGCTAAATTGATCTCTGCCTCAGTTCCCAGCTACTGGAACTGGACACTGTTTGCCAACTCAGCAGCTGTTCCCCCCTCCCTTCGGCCCCCCTTCTCATGTCTTCCCTAATAGAACTTCCATTTTCTCTAGGCATCTCTCCTCCCTCAGGAAATTACATTCTTAGTTTTAATCAATTACCTTGGGTAAGGAGAGGTGAACCCAGATTTAGATCAAGAGAGAAACCAGAAGAATTTTATAGTTTTGTTAGACCCTGGGGTAAAGCCTAAACATCACCCTGGGGCTCTCCCAGAAAACACTGGGTTCTCCTGGGAGGCTGGGAGAGGGATCAGAACTGTGCACAAGCACCTTCATTGTGGTGTCCACGGAGAGGACTGGAAAAACAGGGTAAAAAAAAAGTGTCTTAGGATTGGCTCTCTAAGTTTGAGAGTGGCATACATCTCATAATATGCATTTTCACCATGGCTGTTACAGTGTTTAGTCGGGGCTAGCTTGAGTTCCTAGATGTCTTTGGGTGAGCCAGGGTTTATTTGAGTATAGGAAAGTAACCATTTTATAGATATTAAGGCATTAATTTGTAGGCAGTAAAATGGTTAATACAAGCCCCATTTCAAGTGTAAGTCCTGACAAGTCTAAGCCACCTTCAGCATTTCCTTGTGCTACATGACACAGGTTTGCCAGTCCTACCTTCTCCCCAGTTCCAGTAAATTACTATAAAAATTCTCGAGATTCTATCCCAGCTAGTTCCAGAGTTCTTACCCCATTCTAGATCATCCTTGGAAACATTTCCCTGTTCTACTTACTTACTTATAGATTGTATTATTTTTCACTGAGGTAATGTTGGTTTACAACACGGTGTATGATTTAGGGGCACAGGTGCACACCTCTTCAGATGCATGTTATCATACCACACCTACCATCAAAGCCCCTATAATCCTCTAGCATAATCTGTTGGCTCACCTCACCCTTAGTTCCTCATTTCCACCCTATGCTTCTGGAAGACTCAATTTTACAGTCAGACTTCTAGGGTTTGTTTGGGTTAGTTTTGTCAGTTTCTTTGTTTTGTTTTATTATATTCCATATACATATATAAATAATATTCCATAGATGAGTGAAACCATCTGGTATTTGTCTTTCTTCTTATGTGACTTATTTCACTTAGCATAATCCATTTCACTTTCCATCGTGTGTCAGAAATGACAAGAGCACGTCTTTTTTATAGCTGCATGATATTCCTAACCCACTCATCTACCTGTGGGCCGTTAGGTTGTCTCCATGACTTGGCTATTGTGACTAGTGCTGTAGTGAACATAGGAGTGCATATATCCCTTCAAAGTCATATTTTCACATTCTTTAGGTAGATATCTAGGAGTGGGATTTCTGGATCACGTGGTTTATCTATTATTTAGAAACTAGAAAACTCTATCCGGTTTCCCTAGAGCTTGGATTAGTCTACATTCTCACCAACAGTGAATGACAGTTCCTTTTTCTGCATACCCTAATTAATATCTAGAGTTTCTGGACTTTTTTTTTTTTTTGCATAGAAGAACTGGGATATAGGTCAGAGGTGCAGGAGGTAGGGTGGGGGTGGGGGTGAAAGGATTCATCAGAGACAGAGTGGGGAGCAGAACAGGTGGATTTACTGAAGAATACTGCTCTGATTTGTAGTTGTCTGTTTGTTTTATATTGTTCCGGGTTTTTTTATGTTATATTATTATTTTTTTCTCTTGATCCCCTGTATTCCTCCTATAAGTGAGACCATACAGTATTTTCTTTTTCCTTCTAACTTATTTCACTGAGCATACATCCCTTCAGGCTCCACCCATGTTTCTGTGACTGGCATTAGTTTATCTTTTTTGATTGCTGAATAGATTCCATTATGTATATATACTACATTTTTTGATCCAGTTGTCTATTTTTGTAGAGTGGGATTGATTCCAAGTCTTACCTATTATAAATAGTGCTATGATAAACATAGGTGTGCATGTATTCTTTTAAATTAATGTTTCTGTGTCCTTTGGATAAATCCCTAGAAGTGGGATTGCTGTGTTGTATTGTAGCTCCATTTTTAGTAGACTGAGGAACCTCCATACAGTTTCCATAGAGGTCGGACCAGTTTTCATTCTCACCATCTGAGGCTATGGCAGGATTGTCGATCCTGCAAATTGCAAGATTGTGCTTATTGGGGTAAGAACTATCTACTTACCCAAATAGTCTGAGTATGTGAGGGAAGTAGCCATATCTACCTTTGAGACTGGCCCAGATTCCTTGAATTAATAAGCTCAAGTTTCCACAAAAAGTGTTTGAGAGGTAAACTGAGATGTTCAGAAATAAGAGAAACCAGTCTGTTATAGTAATCCCCGCTCTGTAGCAAATATTCTACCTTGACGTTGTCAAACAACTTTTCATCTAGAAGTTCAGGGCCATATTTCTCTTGCATAAGTTTGGTGTTGCGGTTGATTTTCCCTATACTTTGACGTGCTCATCGATATTTTTAGTATGAAGAATGAATATTGGCAAAACTGCATGTCTAGGTCAGCAGTGAGTTGTGTTACAATGACTGTGTTGAGTGACATTGTGTTCATTTGACCAAAAGTGGCCTTTTAAAATTATATTTATATTGGATTATTTGATATAACAAAATATCCAATATAAAATTATTTTATTTCTTCTGCGATTAAAAGGCCACGGCACTTCAGTGTCTGGTGGATGCCAGAGAGGGTCGCCAGTTGCCTTCATGTCCTTTCTCTTTGTCTCTCCTTTCATATACCTGGAGATTGTGAGACAGTACCCTTCAGTTTAAGTGACATCTTTCAGATTTTTAAGTTGTCACTTAACTGTTTTTCATTACATATTTAAAATTTCCTAAGGATGTAATTTCTAGGTGTTTGGAGGGGCAGTGAGGTTCCTGAAGGATGATTCTGCCATGGCTGAAAAAGTAAACTCATATATATCCAAACAGCAAGTTAAACATGATAGATTACCATTTCTTGGAGAACAACCAAACATTCTCAGGTGCCAGGAATAGCATAACTCAGTGAATGCTAGAAATCTGAACGCATATCTAGAAATCTACAGAGATTAGTTCTGATACAAAACAACTGCATTATTGTGAAGGGTAAAATGACCCCAAAACCTACAAGATATTCTGAGGTCCAAATGAACAAAATATCAGAGCAGATATCACTGGAAAATCTGAAGTGATTTATTATAGAAAGTACGAATACCTTCAGGGAAGGTTTCTTCGCCCCAGGTTAGCTAATATACAAGCCAAGTGGAGATGTCAAATGTAAGACAAATAATGGTCTTAATAGAATTGCACAACTGAACTGCTTTGATGGAACTGGATCAAGGGAAAGCAGGAGAAAGAACACATTTGTACAGGGTGAAATATTGTCTCTGAATGCAGTGTCTCATGAAATTTGGATTTGAAAATGGGCTCAATTTAATTTTGAGAATAGTTATTTGAATTGAAAATAAGTCTTGAGAGCCTTGAGAGGAATCGTAAGAGCGAGCCCTGGCATGAGCTATAGGTATGTCTAGAGCTTTATGAGGTTCACTGGTGAGCTTGGTTTGATCTGCCCTTTTCCAGCTTCTTGGACAGGTCTAGTGACTCTGCCTGCCAATCTGACAGGTGCACATGCCGGAGCGCTGTGCCAGCCCTCCTCTGCCAGGTCCCCGTCGCAGCACCTACTCCTTGATAACGTTGCTTCTGGGCAAACAATTACACAACAGCAGCGGTGGCCAGTGACCTTCTGATTTCACCTTGGTCTCTTGGCAGGTGTGATATACTGTTTTCATATAGAAAGTGTTACAGAGTGTGAGGTTCTGGACATTGCAGCAAAAATTTTTGAGGGCAGGGACTTCCCTGCTGGTGCAAGGGGTTAAGCACAGCACTAAGATGCACCCACAGTCACTGCAGCATGAGTTCAATCCCTGGTCAGGAAAGTGACCCACACGGCACAACAGACCTCTCCTGCCTCACTGACTGCTTGCCTCAGCAGTGTATTTCAATCAGTCTGCCTGTTCTGTTCCCCACCCTGTCTCTGGTGAGTTCTCCCTGCCACACATACACCTCTGGCCTGTACCCCAGCTTGTTTATGCATAAATAAATAAGTCTTTAAAAATTAAAAAAAAATTTCTTTTGAGGGCAAGGGCAAGGGTTTCTTCTGGCTTTTACTTATGCTCTGGCTTCTTGATGATTCACCTCCATCTCCGCAGAACCTACATGTCTCTGTTTCTTTTCATTTATTTTCTCATCTGTCTGGTAGTCATATTTTATTTTAAATTTTTTTGTCTTTAAGGAAGATAATTGTTTTGATACTGTTATTTCCTATCATTGGGGGCCCCTGGTAATTGCAGATGATGTCATGAAGTGCTTGGAAGGAGAGGTAGGTCATTATTTCTTTTTAAAGGGATATGCTTGAACTATATAGTAATTCTACTCAGCCTTTAAAAACTGGAATATTATATAAATATAATTCAAAATTCAGAGATTAATAAGTGAAGGAAAATGGGTTGTATTTTCCTAATATTGTTATGTTCTGCAGAATCCAGGCTCTTCTTTCTTTTAATCACACCACAAATATGAGATGTCTGTATCATTGATCCAGCTAGAATTTACTGTTTAATTCCATTAATATCTAGCTACATGCATGACAAATACACAATGCAATGTCATCATATTTAAATTCAAACTAATTATAGAAGCCCTCTAACTTGTGCCTATTGTGAATTTTCACACAACAGCTCCCCTTGCACAGGCCATTAGGGCATTCCAGTTGCTTGTGCTGCTGTACACATCACCATCTTGAGTTTTATGGGAAAACCATACAAGAAATGGGGGGAGGGATGGTGAGGATGGGAGTGGTTGGGCATAGTATTCAGCAAAATGCTGACTTGGGATTAAAGGACATTTCCTACTCATCATGAGGAAGTTGTCAGCTGTGTACTTTCTCCTTTGCAACATATACAAGCCCCAGGGAAATGAGGCGAAGTGTTCTTTGAAGCAAAACACTACTGATGATGCAATTCCTTCTCACCGTTGTCTTTCTTTCCCTGGAAGCAGTTACTGAAGATGAATCAGACGAGGCCCTGGCACAACCTGCTCCTTCATGAGTTGCTCCTATTTGTGATGTCTTTTTTTTCCCCCCACTCCCACCTGAAGCACTTTTGCCCTTCCCAGCTATAGGAGTCAGAGAAGGGGAATGGATGTTGAGTTAGCTCTTTCCATGAGAAAAAGCATGTTTTACAGTATTAAGAGCAAGTCTTTGAGTCACATTATTCTGGAGGATAGTTGTGAAGTACTTCTAAATTTCTCTCAACAAAATGCAAAGGAAGAGTGTTCACTTGTCTTGGAAATTCTGCCTCTGGGTTGGAGTCATGGGAGCTTCCGCAGTTCCCTCACGGAGGAGCCTCATCCTGACTATCTTTGAGACTCTTAGAAAAATGTCAACAGTCCAATGACCATATGAGAAACCCCCAGTGGCAGACTGTCTTCTTTCTTCTTTGAAACAATATTTTATTATAATTTCGTGCTTGTTTACACCTGGCTCTTCTCCACTAGTCAGACTGGATTTTCTCTTGCTGGACACATGTCTTCCCTTCCCCATCTCTAGCCCCTGCTCACATGTCCCTTTCTGTACTGGAATGCCTTCAGTTGTGCAAATGGCACATTCCTCCTGCTGAGAGGAGATCCCAGGGCTGGTGTTTTCTTCCTGGCCCTCTAAGCTGTCCTGGTGACTTGGTTAAGGATATCAGGGGAGAAACTTCTCCTAGACTATTATCTAATGTTGGCCATTCCCAGCATTAGATTTATTGCTTTTCCTTGGTGCCTATTCTGTCTTGAAATCATGTCCTGAATCCTTGTAGCCCTGCTTGATCAACTCATAAATTGAAAGAGTGTCTGAATGGCACTCCCTTCTAAGGCCCCTTCACACCTTAGGCAGTCCTCTTGCCTGGATTTCTCTGCTCCTAATTACTGAATAATTTTTAGAAGAGCACTCATGTCCTGAGCTGAGCAAGAGGCTGGCAACATGAAAATGTGAAGCACAGGGCTTCACAGGGCTGGTGTCCCAGGAACGCTCTCATTTCTCTCCTGTGAGTGTGGTTGGGTTAGAATGAGAGAGGGCTTTCAGGGCCTCTGATTGTGGGTGGGGTGACCATGAGGTGCGAGTGGGGTGTAGCAGAAAGGTGAGGTTTCCATAGGTAGAAAACCTCACTCTCTGCATTCCACCTACCCGTCGTAGGACCTATAATTCCATTTTCTCTTCGACTCCCTTTGTCCATGAACAGGCCTATAGGATCAAAGCTTTGTCACATGTGTTTTGGCAGATTATATTAAATGTGAATTCCTTTCTCAATAAGGAATTAGCACAAACTTTTAATAATCAGGGTTAAAAGAATACTGTAGCTAACATCTATGGAGTACTTATAGTGTACTGGCATTTGTTCACAGTATCTCATTCAATCTTCACCATGATGGAAGAGAAAGGTAAAGCTAGAGAAGTAGGAGATTTGCCCAAGTCACTTACCTTTTAAGAGGTGGGGCTGGGACCCCTTAACCTAACCCCAGAGTCTGTGCTCCCACAGGACTTTCTTCCTGGCTGGCGTAGTTGTTTATTGGAATTAGCTTAGTACTCAGATGTCTTGGGCCAGCACCTTTGCCAGATTCCCTCCAAGACAACTGGTAGCTTCAGCTGTCTTCAGATGAGGGAGACAGAGAGTAGGGGAGGAAGGCAGGTATTGTCAGATTTCCACGTAGGTCTCCCTGGCTGGAATTCTGTCACGTGACTCTCTTCGGGTATAGAGGAAAATGGGGTAATATGTATTTCACTTTTGTAACTTTTCTAGCTGAACAAGCCAGAGAACAGTGATTTGGGCTGGGTTGTGGGGTGAGCCCATAGGCAATGCCAATTTTAGTGGAAGCCTTATTGTTAGCGTTGGGGGAGTTTCCAGAAAAAAAGAATTCTCTTTCCATGAATATTACTATTCCTGGTGAAATACTGAATAAGATCCCCTGAAGATAACCAGGTACTAATCATGGAGCCTGTCCTTGGAATCATACAGTCCTTGTCCAGTAAAAGGGAGTATAAGGTGTGATTAAGTTAAGGATCCTGAAATGAAAACTTAGAAGATCCTCATGGCACCTAAATGTAAAACATGGGAAAAGAGGGAAAAGAGGGAGATTTGACTGGAGAGACAGCAGTAAGGAGATGACTGAAGCAAGATGATGCACTTCTGGTTTTGAAGGGGCCATAAGCTGAGGAGTGTTGCTCCAAAAGCAAGAAAAGACAGGGAAGTGGAATCTTCCTGTTGCCTCTGGAAGCAGTGGGGTTCGGCCAACACCTTGGTTTTGGCCCACTCAAACTGATGTTGGGGTTCTGAACTTTCTTGTTAGTAGAAGAGATCTATTATATAAGTAGGGGCTCTCCTTTTTCACTTCCATCTTAGCTCAAGAAAAGGATCCATTGACCTCAGGAGGCTACTATGATTGTGTAATCAGTCTTTTCTTCCTCTTAAGTAATCAGTTTTTTCCCTCTTAAGTGTTGTTGATGTTCCAAAGGCTGAGGGGAAAAAAAAATCATAGAATCCTGTATTTCACAGTGAGTTCCATACCTGAGGAGGTGGCTGGAGCTGTGTTCCTGGTGGCAGTATCTCTCCCGTCCTTCCAACCTCCCCGCCCCCATGTCCCTACCCTAGAAGTCATTTTGTCCTTCCTTCCTGGCAGGGCAAAAATGCACCATTTTCCCATGGGTATACAGATCTGTGTTGTTGGCGGTAGCAGGTAACCTCAGCCCAGGAAGTCCACAGGGATATGACAATGCAAGAAAGTCTGTGTGTGGAGTCCTCTGGGGACCCCCCCAGAGCACAGAGGGTCTGAATGGGTTTACTGGAGGAGGCAGCCCCATTTCCAGGAAGTCCTCCTTAGAGGTCATCAGAAGGGAATCTGCAAGTTCACTTCCAAAAGCCTTTTACAACACTGTTGGGGTTCAGAAGAACATTCCTCACCTCTCTGGTTTCTTTTCAAGCTGGGCCAGTGAACAAATTCACATCAAATATATTGGTAGGAGAATATGATCCAATTTAATAACATGCATGGGGAGAGTTTATATGATTGTATTTCTTTTTTTTAAAGATTTTATTTATGTGTACAAGAGCTGGGGTACAGGCCAGAGGCGTGGGGGGCAAGAGGATTCACCAGAGACAGAGTGGGGAGCAGAACAGGCAGATGGACTGAATTACACTGCTGAGGGGAGCAGTGGGCGAGGCAGGAGAGGTCTGCTGTGCCATGTGGGTCCCCTCTCCAGTTGGGGATCAAACTCACGCTGCAGTGGGGCACTCAACCCCTTGCTCCACCAGGGAGTTCCCCAAATGATTGTATTACTTTTTTTTTTTTTTAAAGATTTATTTATTTATGCATACAAGCACTGGGGTACAGGCCAGAGATGTGGGGAGGTGAGAGGATTCACCACAGAGAGCGGGG
>JAGFMF010011668.1:8721262-8793238 GCA_019455555.1 Galemys pyrenaicus
TCCCCACCCTGGCCGGCAGCAGGGATCGAACTCGTGCTGCAGTGGCTGCGGCTTGCTTCATAGTGCATTGCTTAACCCACTGCGCCACCAGGGAGGCCCGAAATGATTGTATTTCTAAAGTAAGTGGGACAAATGGGGTTTAGACGCTGATCTATGGAGTCAAGGAGAGAGACGTCAAGGAGAGAGGGGAGATTTCACAGGTCAAGGACGGGGTGTCATCCTATGACAAAACTTTGCCTCTAAAACTTTGCCCTGCCTTAAGTTAGGTTTCTCCAATAAAAAGGTTATTTCTGAAGATGTTTCTAAATCTAGGTAATCTGCTTACTATAAATGGTGGTAGCAGTTTTTCCCAAGGGGGCCTTGATTGAAAGGTAACATGTAGTGGTAGTGGCATGCTGTGGACCTCTTAGAACAAGTCTGTCTGGACAACTTTGTGGGAACCCATCCTTCCAGACAGGGAACTGGGTTAATGTTGACCGGATGTTGATCACAAAAGAAGCAGCCTCTCTGACTGTCCTTGCCTCTAATGCCTTCTTCTATGGGGGCTGAACCACCTGGGCTGTGGCTGAGGGAAGAGGAATGGAAGAGTAAAGCTGGGGGAAGAAAAAAAGAGGCAACCCAACCCTCCCCTTTTATGTTTCTAGGCCTAAGACTATAACATATGGAGAATGAAAGGGCTCTAGATAGGAGTTGGAGGTTTTCATTTTCATGTTTGACTGGGCAGTTATTTTCTAGAATGAAACTGTTCTTGTGTTTAAAACAGACTGAACAGTTTAGGGGTCTGCCAGTGATTTCATCCAAGGGGAGGAAGAATGAGTCTACAGATGACGTTTGAATGAGGAGTAAATGGAAGCGTCAGTCTGTTTTCTGCTTGTACCCTATGGTGTGTGGCTTGTTCCATTAAACGGCTACAGCTGTTCCTGTCCAAGGCCTGCTTTACTAATGCTGGGTTGCTTTAGATAAGAGTCTTAGGAAATTTTTTAAAATACAAAAATACACTTAGTCTTCACCAAGGTGATGCTTCTGTGCATGCTACCCTTTCCCTTGAGAACTCCCCTTGAGATTAGATCAGAGGATGGTGTAGGGGTGTTCTGATCTGGTTCCCCCATACCCACATCTGGCCTCTTTCTTCTTAATTACAGAATGCAAGTTCAAGGCCTTGGAATGCATTGCATCTGATTCCATTAGTGTTTTTACAGCCAAATTCTGCAAACATTGCTTCTCTTCTGATTTCCATCTTAACTGCATTTCCCTTTCTCACCCTTAGAACTCTCTCTGTCATTGCCTGGCCTGGTCTGTGGATACAACTGGCAGCGGGTCAGAGGTGATTTTCAGTGCCAGAACCTGGATGGGAGATGGGCTTCCCTTTACCCTGTTCTGGGTGCTCTTACTGGAACAAAGAAGGGATGATAATGGGGGCGACAGGGAGAAAGTGATCAGGATAGAAGGGAAATTGTTTTCAGTTTAAACTGTGGCTGCATCTCCCCTGTTTTCAAGCCCCCCCTTTTTTTTTTGAGGAAAAAAGATTGATTTAGTGACTCACTTCTGAAACCCACTGAAACATGCATTTGTAGGTTCAGAACTGTGCAGTGGATTGATCCTGCCTAATGCAGTTCAACAATGGTCGTTGAAGCTGTCGCCGTTCAAAGGACACACCAGCAATGCTGAAAAGCTGAGGGGCTGGAGGGACTTCAGCTTTCCTCAGCACTGAATCAGAAACTCCTCATTTGTCTTCCTTTTCTGAGAATCACCTCATGCTATTCAGACTGGCTGACAGGGACGCCTGAAGAAACTAGTGAAGCCAATTTACCTCAGGCGTGTGGCTGCTGATTTTAGAGGAAAGCTCCGAGTGATGATAGATTGTTTTTTCAGCTCAACAGAACTTCCCAGTTACCAAAAGAACTGAGCTGTTCTTTCAAATGAGTCATGACGTTAACCTTGTATCTTTAGCTTCCCTCTCCAAATCACAAAATGTGTGACCTTGGTCTGTCATTTAAGCAGACATGGCTTTAGCGGCTGCACTTAGAAACTGCTAGAAGCTGGAGGCTTATGTGAGGTGAGGCCTGTGGAGGCCTATGTATGGTTCTGTAGTTATGTGACGCCTTGCTGTGGTTGGGCCACAAGTGTCGGTACCTGGGCGATTGTAACTTTACTGTGGGCCTGGTGTGTGATGTCCCCAGCAAGCCGAGTGGCTGACAAGCAAAGGTTCAGCAGGTTCTGGCTTTTGCATCTGCGGACATGCCAAGACTTCAGCTAGTTTGCTACCCTGCTTTTTGCTGTCTATAAATGACTAGAACTGCATACAGAGTTCTTATTCAGAGAAATAAAGTGAAGAAAATATTTTTGAGTTAAAAACAGCTCTTCTTTTCCCTAAGCACTGACTATTTCAATATCATATTGTATTATTTCTACCAGTTCTTAAAACAATTCTGTAATCAGAGTGAACTGATTATTCTCAGATAAAATTTCAAGACTGTCTGTATAATTGGCTCTGTTTAATGCATCTTTTTGAGAGCAGAGAATAAGGAATCCCCGAGTAATTAGTGATAGTTTCAAGTAACCCTAGATAAATAATATACACAGGTTCCCTGTACCATAAAATGCTTATCTCACTATATGTTAAGCTATATTTACACCTCCCTGAATTCTTGTGCCTGAAAAAGCAGGGGAGCCTCTATCTTGACCAGAACTAGCATAAACTGGACTGTGGAACATGTGAAGGAGGGAACTGAGAGAACTGTGGGGCCCACAGATTTATTCTAATGCCATACTCTCCACCTCTGGGTGGGATTTGCCCTGTATTTTCTGAACACACAACATAGGAAGCAAGTATGATTTGCAACTGCACACGTGCTATCTTGAACGCAGGAGGAGTCCTGACCAAATACAGCGCCCCACCTCCCCAACACACACACACCACCACTATCTTAATCTAGATAAACTAAAATTTGCCTGTCTAGAGTCTCTTTGTTTAAAGAGATCTCCCTGGGGCTCTGATTCTTGCTCTGTCACTTTTCAATAAATCTTTACTTTAACCAGCATCTTGAGTTCTTCATTTTGATCTTTGTCTTGAAATAACTCAAAGACCAAGATTTCTTTTAGGGAAGGGGAACCAATTTGTCCAGCCACCCCTGGACATTCAGCCTGGTCTGGGGCTGCTTGGCACCCAGCAGCTGAGAGCACTTGAGTTGCCAAGGATGTGGGTGAGGCACCTCTTTTCCAGTCACATTTTATTGTTCTCAAACATATTTTGGATGTTCTCAAACAAACATATTTTGGAGGTGGAAGAGTGAGACTCCTTTGCCTCCTTTTCTGTGCTGGGTTTTATGTCATGTATTGAGAGAGATCAAACATGAATCCTGTTGTAAAAAATGACAGAGCTGGAAATAAGACATGTGATGAGGAAAGGTTTAGATGACACCCAAAGGAGATTCTTCACTAATAAATGCAGGCTCCCAGGCATGGAGGGTGGAGGTGAGGACGGGTGGTTTGTGAGTACAGAGACCTCTTCTTTATAGCCCATCTCACTACACATGGTTGAGGATTTGTTTTGCCCTGTCACTCTGCCTGTTGAGATCTGTTGGCTCAGTTCAGTGCAGAAGTCTCTGTGCTTGAAATTCCAGACCCTCTGTGGATAAGATGAGGTCCTCTCTCTGTGCACTGCAGGGCATCCTATGTGTCCCCAGGGCATTATTCCACTGCTGCTCTTTTACACAGTGACCTCTCCTCCCAAGTTTCTGTGAGTCCTGTAAGGCAGGACTGAGATATATTTAACTGTTATCTTCCCACTGACTGTTGCTTATTTATTGAGGTACTTCTTGATTGAAAAAAATAATCAGTGATAATTGAAATCTTAGTCTTCTTCTCTTGCAAGAAAGACTAATTTAAGGTTTCCAGCATGGGCTTAGTGATGTTCTTCTACTTATCCTCAGGTCTGCCTCTCCCATGGACAATTGAACATTTTAGATGCTATTTATTCATTCAACAGGAAATAACTTAAAGTCATCATTTTTTAAAAAGATTTTATTTATTTATGCATACAAGCACTGGGGTACTGGCCAGAGGCGTGGGGGGGTGAGAGGATCCACCAGAGACAGAGTAGGGAGCAGAACAGGCAGATCTACGAAAATACACTGCTGAGGGGAGCAGCGGGCGAGGCAGGAGAGGTCTGTGGCACCATGTGGGTCCTCTCCCTGGCTGGCAGCAGGGATCGAACTGGTGCTGCAGTGGCTGCGGTTTGCTTCACTGCGCCACCAGGGAGGGCCCTAGAGTCATCATTTCTATCAGGAATGGTTCAGGGCTTAAAGGGGTGAACAAGATCCCTGCTTTCCTAGAAAGCAAGCAGGAAGATATAAACAAGGGCATTTTAGATAGTGCTGTATGTTATAAGAAACAAACAAATAAAAAAGGATGTTGTTCTAGTGAATGACAGGGTGGGTGGTAGGGAAGGCTGGGGAAGGAATGTGTGAACTACCCTGAAGTGGAGGATGGAACCAGCCTTGTATATACCTTGAGGTGGAGGTGGGGAAGCAGCTTAAGCAAAGACAAGGTCTTGAGATAGGAACTGATTTGGTGTGTGTGTGGACCTGAGAGAGGGCCTGAGAGTCAGTAAGTGGAGATCGAGGGAGAGTGATTTTAATGGGATGAAACTGGAGTGGGCTGCAGGGCTTGGATCCTTTAGAGCCTCATAGGCTACATGTATCGGTCAGAGTTCTGGCAGGAAACCAAAAGCATTATTAAAAGTGGCTTATTTGGAGTTTTGATGTGGGAAGGGATTAGGGAAAGCAACAGGAGTTGGTGTGGTACCCCAGGGCTGACGGAGGGAGGTAGGCTAGAGGAGGAGAAAACTCCTGACTTTGGAGAGATGCAGCCAAGTCACAGTGGGGAGGAAGAAGGGGGGAAACTACCCTTTCATTTTCCTGCATATTTCAGACCTCCCATGGATGCTTCTTGTTGGTCACACCAACCAGAAGTGGGGAGGCCTGGGAGCCATGGAAGCAGGATAAGGATGAGCCTCTCCTGGTGTGACGAATCCATCTCGCCCTGCTGACAAATTTGGATTTGAATCCAATGCTTTATGGGAAGCCATTAGGGGATTTTGACAGGGGTCAACTAGGTCTGATGTCTGCATTAAAGAGACCAGTTTGGCCTTGTGGGGAGATGAGACTGTGTGAGGCCACAGCGGAGACATTGTGTGGCTGGTCACTACCATGTGCATTCAGTCCCGGTAAACTGACTCCTGGCCTTGGAGGATGTTGTCAGGCTGGCTGAGATTTGCTCAGGACTTCCCACACATGTCATGTTTCTGCTGTTGTTTGAGGTTCCTGGAGCAATGTAGTGGAGTTGGAGTGGGCCTGACTAACACCTCATTCTCCTTTTAAGTTGGGTCTGAAACTTAATGCTGGTTGACTAAGGACCACCCCCCTTCACCACCCCCGCACCTCAGCCCCATAAACCCACCTGAAGTGTTTGTAAGTCTTGGGGTGAGGAAGGTTTTGTGGGATACTTGGTGGAGCGGGACCTGGGACGCTCAGCTCTGTGGGGTCCTCCCCTGCAGTGTGACATGTTCCCTGGGCTCTTTGCTCTTCTTTTTTTCTTATGGTATCATGATTATCTGGGCCATTCCTGGGTGTGTGCTCCTAAATTGGCTTCAGTGAAGCAAAATTGGATCTGAAATTTTCTGAGAAAATCAGTGGTTGGACATTGTAGGAAGAAAGTGTATATTTCTGTTTATGTGAACCTGTGTGTTTATGGGGTGTGGGTAGGCGCTAGGAGGGAGAGGGACAGAGTGAGAAGATAGGAAGATGCGAGGATTTGGCATTTTGATGGGCTCAGCTTATCTTCCAAAATGTTCTCTAGAAATGCCTAAGGAGTGCTCTGCCCAAAATGAGGATAAATGTGAAATTCCTGAAACTTAAAAGTACACACATAACTAAACTTTCTTTTTATGTTGTAAGTGATGGACTTATCAGTCTGAAGCACTGAGATAATGTATATACTTTCGGATACTATTTATATTTCTTATATTTGAGTCACACAAAAAAATCTGTAAAAGAATACACTGAATCAAAAACCAACTTGACTTTAGACCTTATCTAAGTATAATACTGTGTGTGTGTGTGTGTGTGTGTGTAAGACTGAATGCTTGAAACTTGAAAAGTGTCTATTATCAAAGAGAATTTTGGAAGCATGGAAGGGGATAGAAATGGATACCTTTAGTTTCCCAGTAATCTTAAAAGGATATATTTTTAAAAGTTTCTTAATTGAAATTGTTAATGAATAAATCAAATGCTAATGATGGATAATATTTTAGTATGATGAAAGGTACGATCTAAATTGTTCAAGAATTTTTGCATTATTAGTATTCACGGGATCACTATCATGTAATGAGATGGCTTTTAACAAACTCATTAAATGTGTTCAATTGACAAAAAATAAATTGAAAGTGAACTATTTGTAAGGCAAGTGAGGGAAACTAAAATGCACAAGATATAGTTTCTGCCCCCAAGCTGCTTATATATTATAATCATTTTTGTACTTCGATGTGATCACCTTCAGAATCTATCATTCTTTTGCAGCGAGCGCTCTCCTGCTAGATGTTCAGGACCACCTTTGGAATTGTCTTTGAAATTTAACACATTTGTATGTGTGTGTGCACACACACACAGACACAATGTGCATACACAAGTGTGCTTGTCATTTTTATTTCGTTAGGATGGAATCATCAAAATACAGCCTGCAGGTCAACTCTAGATGACTGCCTATTGGATGTGACCCCAAAGCTAAGAATAGTTTTTAAGTTTTTAAATGGCTGAAAAAATGGAGGAGAATAATATATTATGACACATGAACATGATATGAAATTCAAATTTTGGCATTCATAAGTAACATTGTATTGGAACCTAGAGATGTTTATTCGTTTAAGTACTGTCTGTGGCTGTTTTCATGCACCAGTGGTAGAGCTGAGCAGTTTTGACAGAGAACATCTGGCCCTCAAAGCCTGAAGTATTTACTGGCTGGTCTTTTTACAGAATCATGCCTTTAGGTTCATATCTAACTTTATTATTATTATTTTTTAATACTTCAATGTGATTCTCAATCTTCTTCCACAGATTTGACTTCCTTAGAGTGCAGAGATTTCATTTTACTTTATGAACCTTCAAGGGCTGTGACTTAGGCTTTGAAATCATCCCTGTGGAAATCCTCCAGAAAGTGGGCAAGGCTCACACAGAAGCGGGATCATCCCTGAGTTCATGAGGATGTAAGGAAGAGGGAAAAGGAAAAGCCGTTTCAGCAGTCTGCCTCAGAAGAGAGTCCTCTCTCTTTGCCCAGATATCTGCCTTTGGGCCTCTGCCTCTCTGTTGTGTTCATTGTGACTCTCTAGTGAAGGTTAAGGACTCTTATCACTTCTTTTTTTTTTTTTTTTTTTGCGTAGAAATGGTGTATAGGCCAGAGGTATGGGGTTGGGTGGGGTGGTGAGAGGAGTCACCAGAGACAGAGTGGGGAGCAGAACAGGTGGAACTACTGAAATACACTGCTGAGGGGAGCAGCGGGTGAGACAGGAGAGGTCTGCTGTGCCATGTGGGTCAGCTCCCTGGCCGGGGATCGAACTCAGGCCATAGTGGTACTAGCATGATAGCACTGAGACTTAACCGCTAGGCCACCAAGGAGGCTCTCTTATCACTTTTAATAAGCCCTACCATGTGGTCTTTATTTGTTGGCGACTTCCATTGTCTCGTTACTTCTGCTCCTTTTCATGGGTCTCATTCCTTCCTGCTGCCCTCTAAGCATGCCAGGAGAAGCACTTGCAGGCTGATCAGTCACAACTCAGTGATGCGCAGAGTGCTTGACCTGGATCCCCTCCAGTCAGCAGGACAGCCTGTGGATGGCTGTCAGGGGTCAACATTCATCTGTTATAATATTGGGAAAACTTGGGGAGGTCTTTGCTCTCAATCATCTGTTGAGGTCTTAGTCAGCTGATAATCACCCTCATCAGGGATACTCCTCAGACTCCAGGGCCTCTCCATTACTTAGGTGAATGACCAGATGGTATCAACTTAGTGCACTGCTATGAAATGCCAGCTATAGCCCACTCACTGAAAGCCAATGGCAGAAATTCTCAGAGGGTAATTTTTGAACTCCTCCAATTCTCTCTGTTTTGCTTCATTTGTTTTTCTTTCCCTTTCCTCCATTTCTTTTATTTTCTTTTGTTGAGACTCCATCTCATTCCTCATTTCCTTTATGGTGATCTTATCCTTTTCTGCCTTGTCTCCTATCTCTTTTATTGTGATCCTATCCTTTTCTGCCTTGTCTCCTATCTCTTTTATTGTGATCCTATCCCTTTCTGCATTGTCTTTTTAACTCTTTGATTGTGATCCTATCCCTTTCTGCATTGTCCCTTAACTCTTTGATTGTTTTCATCATGGCCTTTAAAAAGAAATTCTCAGAGGGAAGACATGCAAGTGTCACCAACATTATTCAGATAAATGGAAGGAGGCAAGTCTGGAATACTCAGTAACCAGCATCCTAGAACTCTTGGAGCCCAAGAAAGCTTAGCCCAAGCCTGTTTACATAGTTACAATTTTATGTCTCTGCAGCAGAAATTTGATTTCTGGCAAGTCCATTGGCATATACAGTGACACTCATTTGATATCAAGAAATTGGAATCTCTAAAATAAGCAGCATCATGAAAGCTTCAGACCTTCCTGCAGTCTCCTAGACCCCTCCCTTCCTCCATATGTTGTCATTGTCACGTGTGTCTTTTCTCCCATGGTTTTATGTCAACACTTCAAATAGTGTCAGAACAAACGAGAGGATGCTAGAAAACTTCCAGAGACAGTTTGCTTTGTTCTAGTGGAGGGTCTAGGACACAGAAATAAAAATGACCTCCCTCCTAGAGGCCTCTTCCAGTGTTTCTGCATGGCTTAGACTCCCTTGTGACTGACTCCTTGTGATAGCACATCTTCCTTTTATGAATGTTGAGGGCATCCCACTGTAGTGTGAATGGAGTTGTATCTGAAGACTTAACCCCTTCCCATTGCCATGTTGATTTAGTTTCCTCCTAAAACTTGGATCGCGAGTGCTGAGAAATAAAAAAAGGGGAAGGCAGTGACCATAAATATGTTGGCCTTGGCACTGCCCTGGGACAAAGAGGCTATGATGACAATGTGAACAATATTAAAGGTCTGTAACAGGGTGATCCTCAGGGAAAGAGGAGGCTCCAGGTCCTCTGCCACAGCCAAGGGAGGGTGGAACTGAGCAGAGAGGAGAAGAAGTTGGAGAGGAGGCAGGAGGAAGGAAGGAAGCAGGATGGAGAGCAGCAAGGAGACCTGGAGGAGGCACGTGGAGAAGGGGGACATGTGAAGAAGCTGCACTTGCTTCTTGGCCTTGGACTTGTACCGGGGACTTGGGGGACATAGAAGGAGAAATGTGAAACAGATGTTGGTGAGAGACCTGTGGGGATCTTGATAATGGCAGCCTTTATCTTGATTTAGATTTTCTTCCTTCCTACCAGACTTGCCTGGCACCTTCTGCCCTTTTCCTGTGGGTCCCCAGCAGATGGTGTCTTAGACTTATGGCAAGCTTTTGTGCGTCAGTTGCCTCACTTTGGGCCAACCCTGTTTGTTTTGGGTGTTTAATTGGAAACCATTTTAGCTATATTCTTTGTCTTCTCTCTGTTGCACACTAATTTCATTGAAGTTTCTTTCCATTGAAGGTCTTATGCACTAGTGTATATTTGTTTTGATGTGGTGGATGGCAGAACACATTTAGAGCTTGTAGATTTGGTCCTGGAGTGTCCCCACCCTGCCCTGTAACAGGTCCACCAGGATACTTGCATATTAAGAATTAAGAAATAGAATGCTTCTCATGGTTTTAGCATAGGCAGGTATGTGCATTAGGAGAAGGGTGAGCAAAGGGATTCTTTATACTTTCTTATATGAAGTAGTTTTTGATTGCTTCTTACATGCCTGTTATCTTCTCCCTTTTTACTGTTCTCCCATCCTAACTTCGCCTTTGGTATCAAATGCTTGAGTCAGTTCAGTCCATTGAAGTGAACTTTGAGTGACTATCACTTTCTTCCTCATCAAGTTTTAATCAGTTGCTCCTCTTCATAAGTGAATACAAAAGAAACACACAGAGTTGTGTGTGAGCACAGACCCCACTGCAAAGCCCCTTGGTCATACCTGCATGAGTGTGAATAGGAACATGGTGGAAGGCACCCCCTGGGGTGAGGCTCAGTGCCTAGTTTATTGCACAGCTTAGCAGCATGGTGGGTGGTGGTAATTAACTCATCCAGCTAAGGGACAGAAGCAAGAAGCACTTTTTAGAGCTCCAGACAGTTTTGAGCATCCAGATAAATTTAGAGAGAATAAGCTATTTTGAAATTATACAGTGATCTCTATTAAAGTGCTAACAGCTGGTACCAACTTGACAAATCATGGAATTTTATAAGAAAGATAAACTGCACACTCTCTGTGCAACCCAATCAGATGATAGTCAGGGGTTATAGCAAAACTCTTGCTACTATCAAGTTAACACACTGCCTAGTGGACCTTTTATAAATGGATGAAAATAAGTTTAGCAAAACCCAGCAAGATATATGGAAAGACTGTTTGGAGGTGAATGATAGGAGTTCTGAGCAATTTCAGGAACCCAACCAATCGGCAATAATTGGTAAACTGCTTTCTCCCCTGAGAGTCTGGGGACAAATACAGTTGCTTATTGGTGAGCTTGCTCATTGCTTGGAGAGCACTTTATTGACTGTATGTGCCGTTCGGGGGTGTATTTCTATCATGAGCTCTAACAATAACGCCCATGAATCTGAACCTCATGACTGGTAATGTTCTCTGGCCTTGACAGGAAGTGTTTCAGCACTGCTTCAGTGTTTGTGTGCTGCCAAGGCCGTGGCCCCAGGCTCCGCAGTATTTGTCTTGCCGCTTGGGGCCATTATCTGAACAGCATATTTCCATTTCCTTGAACAGTCTCTCTCCTAAACACTTCTTCCTGAAAATGAGCCATTTCAGGAGATTATACCATGGTCAGACTCTTTTTTGTGGGAGCCATAAGCCATTTTGTCAGCCTGTGTCTACTTTCAGCCCTCGGTTATTGCCCTGTTCCTTCCCTGTGTCAGGGACACATGCCTGGCTGGCCTTGCTCTGGTACTTAAATTCTACCTTAAATCATGAGTTGCTTTACTTTTCCTTTCCCCATTCCTAGCCAAAGACAGTCACTTAATAGGATCTACTGGTAGGAAGGCCTTTTCTGAAAGGTGAGCCAACACCCAGTACTTCCCAGAATTCCCCAAGGCACCCAGCAGGAGACTTAACTCCAGAGACAGTGAGGCCACCTCTCCAGGTGAAGTAGCTGCAGAGACCATCTCCTCTGGGCTCAGTGAGTAAGGAGGCCCTTTGACACGCCCTCTCTGCTCCCCGCCCCGTTAGCATTTTTTCTTTTCAATTTGGATCTTAGCCCACATTGTGGACCTCTCAGACAGCACACACCATTTTGATTTTAAAATAATGGGAAGAACGCCATGGCACTGCTCATTGGCGAGATGACTCTCAAACTGTCTACAGATTGCCGAGTAAGTGAAATGTTTTGACAGAGAGAAATATGTGTTGTCAACATTGCTTTCCCCATGGTTGAGAAGGGAAATTGAAACTGTACTTCAGCGGGGTTTAGATGTTGATGACTAGAATGATCTCTTCCAAACAAATGACTATAGACCATTTTGTTTTCCTTTATGCCTCATTCTTCTCTAATGAAATGCTCAATTAAAAGCATAGCTCATGTGCTTTTAAAAAAGGCTTAGAAAGGATTCTGGGAAGGAGTAGTGACAGGAGCAATTCCTCACCTCGGGAGAAAATCACAGAGCCGTTGTGAAGAGAAATGGTCTGCGTTGTGACCTCCAGTGTCCTGTGTAGAGATCTTAAAGGGACCTAAAAATAAATGTAACCTTTCAAGGTAGAAGGTTGTGTGTGTGTGTGTGCATGCGTGCATGCGCATGTGTGTTAGAGAGAGAGAGACAGGAGAGGAATGAATTATTAGTGACACATCAAACAAAATACACTCTTTAGAAACAGAAAATAAAAAAATTCCCAGTAGAATGATATGTTTAGGACAACTTGTGAATTTATCTCTGGATTAAGTGGAATATGGAACTGCTGTGCAGCTGTGCTGTCTCTGAGCAAAATGAGGTTCTCTCTGTTTCCCTGTATTTAGAGAGTGTATTTGGAGCAGGAACTTGGGCAGCTCCCTAAGCTCCACTAACCATTATCTTCACGTTCAGGTTTACATTGTGGAAGCTTCTCTCTATTTTCTCACTTAGAGAACATCTTTGATAAGAGGAAATGTTGACAACTTTCCCTTTCTTGAGACTCACTAAAGAAACATTTCTTTCTGTCAATCCTCTTTCATGTGCGGTGCAGGAGAAAGGAGAGAGTATATTGCTTTGGTAGATAACCTTGACTTTCAACTTGTAGTTCACCACCAGTATTTTCTAGCCTACCTACCATGTGCTAGTCATTATGGGTCATACAAAGACGAAGGAAGCTCAGAAAAGTTACATAAGGGGTGCAGGTGAACTTTCTGTGGCTCACCCTAATGGTTTTAGAGTTAGGCAGGATCTGACCACACAACACTGGTTGGTATTTTAAACTCAAAATCCCATCCTCTCATTTATTGAAACAGGATGGGGCCTCTCTTGTGGTGCAAGGAGTTAAGATGCAGCACTGTGAAGCTATCTGCAGCCACTGCAGCACGAGTTTGATCCCCAGCCTGAGAGTTAGCCCACATGGTGCAGCGGCCCTCTCCTGTCTTGCCCCCTGCTCCCCTCAGCAGTGTACTTCAACAGATCTGCCTGTTCTGCTCCTCACTCTGTCTCTGGTGGATCCTCTCACCTCCTGCACCTCTGGCCTGTACCCCAGTTCTTGTATGCATAAATAAATAAATCATTTTTTTTTAAAAAGAAACAGGATAATAACACCTATGTTGTATAGTTGTCAGGATCTATCACTGAGATGCCCTGAGCAAGTGTCAGGTGTAGTACCTGGAAGTCAGCTTCTCCCCCCATTTCCCTTCTTTTATGTCTATTACTCAAACTATCACAGGCCAGCCTGTCCCAAACAGGGGACCCACTTGAATTATGGTGACTTCTTCAACTATGTCATAATTTGCATATAGAGAAACCAACATAGGTAGGGGACATGAACACGTAATACTGTGGGTAGTATTCTGAAAAGCAGCTCTCTGAAGTTACAAGGCCTAGTGATTCTTGTGAACTGGGGAATCGTGGTCCTTATATGTCTGTTTACCAATATCCTGGCTGACCTCCTTCCAGAATGGGCAACGTTTTACTGCTCCATCCCCTTGGAAACTAAGGGCACTGTCTCCCTTGGCTGGGGACAGTGAAGTGGGCACTCGGGTCACTTCAGGGAGGAAGCTATAGAAGATCCATTCTCCCTGCCACCAGGCAGTGGGAAGAAGTGTTGAGCAGGGGCCCTCTGATCACCCATGCTGAAATGACTGCATGACTGAGAAGTTAATTTGTTGCATTGTCTCACTGAGATTTCCTGGTTGTCCATGACCAGGACTCATAAAGGAGATTGTGTATATATTCCAATAATTCTGCTTTTGCTCAAGATATTTTAGTGACTCTCCTGGTAGAATTGCATTCTGCACCAGAAGATGACCTTCACAGTACCAATCTTAAGCCATCCTTACTCTCTGCCCTGTGGCTGTGTTGCCTGGCTTGATCTCTGTTTCCTTCATTAGACTTGACTCTGACTGATATCTTCTGTGAAGAATCGATCGACTACCATTGAGCTCACAGGAATGCCTGTGCCGGCAGAAGCAGGGCATGCAAAGGAGTGGGGAGAATGAGAGCTCACTAGTTCTTTCAGGGTATAAGTAGTAAGATGATGGCTTGTTTATAAAAAATTAAAAAAAATAGAACCAACTCAGATACAGTGTACTTCTTACTATCACTGTGGAAGTGCCAGCTCAAAACAATGTTAGGGACAAGTTCTCCTCCCTTCCCCACTCCCACTTCTCCCTTTTGCTGTGTAGCTGTTACCAAAGGAGTGACAAAGAGGAGCTCTCTAAACTTTTGCACCGCACGAATGTGACTGTAGTGTTGCCCACTACGATATTTTAAAAGAGATTAATATTCATTGGGAAAATTTACTTAAAAGGAGAAATAAAAGTCACTCCCCTTTGTTTATTAATTTGGGTGTTGTCTTATAAACTTTACCTGATCACATATGGATATGTCTAAATATTACTCAATAATTGTCAGGTCCGTGGGGGCAGGTCTGAGTCTCATATTTAGGTATCCAGAGCGTCTGACCAGTATCTGCAAATAATTGGGCTCCAGTAGATGATGGATGATTCAAACTGGGTCAACAGTCCAGTGGCATTTTCCTCTAGTTTCATTAGTTAGGTGTAGGAGAATCGGGATGGGTCTGACCCACTACTTTGGATCATCTTCCTGATGCTGATTTTGAGAAAAACCCAGGAGTCTGCTGCTTGGGGAATGATGCTCCAGCTTTTGGTGCTGACAAAGAGCTGGACCTTATATGCACAATTTGCCACCTGAACTATCAGCAACAAGGAAAACAAGAGGGAGCCATGCGCCCTGCATGGCTTCTCACTGAATCTCCCTATTTACTTCATGTTCTTTCCACACCTCGTTGTTTGTGTGCGGTGATGATCAGATGGGGAGAAAAGAGAACCACATTCCTAAGAGAGTTCTTAGGGATTCTGCAGAAGATGAGAAGGGAAATGGGTTGGAGAGCAATGTGAATAGTGGTTAATATTACACTCCAGTTCAGGAAATATGAATGAATATACCACTTATAGAGACTATGTCTGGGACGAGCACAAAATAGTCAGTAATCATGGCAGCTCCTAGATACCAATCATAATTGAGCTTGGCCATAAGGAGAAAAGTTACCTTCCCAAACTCTTATTGTTTGGTGATGGTGTGGGGTGTTTTAGGGGAAGCATGGGTGTCGAGGGAGTCTTTGACCATTTTGAAAGCCCACCTTAATGTGGCCTGGGTGAAGGTCTAAAGTGGAGGGGGCCTGTGCGGACTCTGGCTTGTCTGGAGTTTGTCCAGACTCTTCCAAGACACCTTGAGGATGGAAAGTGGTTTTGGTCCAAACTTCCTGTGATCTGGAGCAGGTCCCCAGGCCTGGATGGGTGTTATCTGGAGCTTTAAGGTGTAGCCAAGCTTCTGGGATTATGAGTTGGGGAGAAGACAGACAACCCAGTGATTTGCTGCTTTTTGTTCCAAAAAAGTGTAGGGTTCAATTTAGGTCCTGAGATCGCATGGCAGAGTGAGATAAGCTGGGAAATAATCCCAGTTCCCTATTGCGAGTTCCGTGTATCAGGGTTTGCTGGAAAGAATGCTGTTACTGATGTGCATGTGCTTTGCCCTTGTAAACTTGACCTCGGTCCAGATGATGGAGGGTCCCAAATGTTAGGCTTTCTTTTTGCTCCCAGAGAAGAACTCCTGGACTTGTTCATTGTCTCGTCTGGGAAGAACAACTGAATGGACAACCCTGATATGTTACTGAAAAAAAATCATGCATACCTGGCAAAATATTTGAGTTTTATTTTTATTTATTTATGCATACAAGAACTGAGGTAGAGGCTAGAGGTGCAGGAGGTGAGCGGATTCACCAGACTCAGAGTGGGAAGCAGAACAGGTAGATTTACTGAAATGCACTTTTGAGGGGATAAGCAGGTGAGACAGGAGAGGTCTGCTGTGCCACGTGGGTTAGCTCCCTGGCCAGGCATTCAACTCATGTTGCAGGGCTGACAATAGCTTGATAGCGACAAGACTTAACCCCTTGCACAACCGGGAAGGCCCTGAGTTTTAAAAAATATATCTTGCCCTAGGAGACATTGTGTATATATGTCCCTGGGATTTCTGAGAATATGCTGTGGTGAATAAATGGATTTAGGAACTGCCATTTTTCTTAGAGGAAGTCATGGGTAATATGCTACCTAATTTCTTGTACCCTTGTGCTTTGGCCACGGTATTTGAATAATAAAAAGACTACACTTCCAAGGGAGACCGTGGGCCAGTCACTGAGCAGTTTGAAGCCTGTCATCTGTGCAATGTCAGGGCTGTATTCAGTGACTTCTGATGTCCCTGTTTGCCCAGAAAGGTCCTGATCTGGATGTCAGCAGGTGAAGGGGAAGCCTTATGTATTTCTCCATCATTCCCTTTTCATAGTCTGTGTTTTCCTTAGGAGCTAAGAAACTTTGCATCACAGAGAAACAGACTTTAGAGCAGTGTTTTCTTCTTTCACCCTGAAGTAGGATTTTAGACTTTGCAAAAAAACATTCTGGATGAAAGGGAGCAATTAAAAGTGCTATTGAAACAATTTTTTAGGTCTGCACAGTATTTCACAAATCCGTTCCCTTTGTCTCTCTCTTGCTCTCTTTTTTTTTGGTCAGAGGATTTAGGCAGCTTGTTTTCTGGCTTTCATCAAATCATTTTTCCTTCCTGTTCAAAATAAGCTCTCTTTGCTTTTTCCTGGCAAGATGAAAGCCTATGTGTTCTGCTCTTCCTGATATCAGCCCAATCATAGTAGTACACAGATTCACGTCACTCCAGACTGTCAGTTTCAAAGGATAATGCGGAGACAGAGGGATGAAAAACAAGCTTCAGTTTTCCTCTTAAGATCTCTCCAATAACCACTGTCTGTGTATTATTTCAGAAAACTCATTTGAAAGTCGACTGTTTCTTTCACTCACTCGGCACCAAATCACGATGTGGTGCATAATGTAGTGTTGTGTTTATTAGACCTCATTTTGCTGCTGACATTGGGACCATCAAATATTAGGAAATTTACAGCCAGGGAGGTCCAGTCATTGTGACTGAAGCAAAGGACAGAGGATTCTGTCATTCCTCACCAGCCCTGGCTCTTTATGATCAGACAGTGAGCAATATACTTATCAAAGTCACAATAACCTTCACTTTAGAAAACACGCTTGTCTTTAATTGACAGTATAAGAATGCAGAAGCACCTTCTCTCTTGGTAATGGAATCTGAGTTGATGTAAGTTTTTTTGAGTATTTTGTAATTTCCCAATGGCACTGTGCTCAGTTAATTCACAAATTTTGGGTATGTTATTAAAAATTGAAAAACTTCTGGAGCTTAAAAATATTTATGCAGTTTAAATATGTGTGTCATGGTTATGATATGTACATACACATAACTATGGTATACATACTTGTGTTATGTACATTTTTTCTTTTTCAAAAATACGTATTTTTAAAGTTTTTTTAAAATTTTTTTATGCACACAGAATGGGGGTATAGGCAGAGATATGGAGTGAGAGGATTCACCAGAGACAGACAGAGGGAAGCAAAACAGATGGGTTTACTGAAATCCGCTGCTGAGGGGAACAGTGGGTAAGACAGGAGAGGTCTGCTGTACCATTATGTGGGTCAGCTCCCAGGCTGGGGATTTAATTCAAGCCTTAGTGGTGATAGTGCTGATACTTAACCTTAACCTCTAGGCCACCAGGGAGGCCCTGTAATGTGTATTTGTTTTTCTTTTGAGTAAATGTTAAGTCCACTCATTCTGCTCTATGCTTTAGTGTATCAGAGTGATGAGTTGGGGTGCTGAGGCAAAAGAATGTGAATTTGAATCTCATTTACTCTGTGGCACAGGAATATGCCTCTGTTTACTCCTCTGTGAAGAGGTGACGGTTATAACACCTACCTCAGAGGAATTTTTTAAGGATTAAATAAGATGGCATATATGGAAATATAGTTACTGCAGCGCCTGGTACCTCATAATAACTTGAGCACTATTTATCTTCACTGCTTTCCTCCTCTTATTACTCTTAAAAATATTAGTCCATTGGGCCCTCCCTGGTGGCACAGTGGGTTAAGCAATGCACTGTGAAGCAAACCACAGCCACTGCAGCACAAGTTTGATCCCTGCCGCCGGCTGGGGAGGTGACCCACATGGTGCAGGCAGACCTCTCCTGCCTTGCCCGCTGCTCGCCTTCAGCAGTGTGTTTCAGTTCATCTGCCTGTTGTGCCCCCTGCTCTGTCTGGTGGATTCTCTCACCTCCCTGCACCTCTGGCCTGTACCCCAGTGCTTGTATGCATTAATAAATAAATTAAAAAAAATATTAGTCCATAGAAAACACATACTCGATGTCCTTTTTACAGTCATGCTCTGCGGAACAGCATTTCAATCAGTGATGAATCACTGGTGTCTGTGTATGAACCTGTGTAGGCTGCACGTCTGCGCTTGCATTCGGACGAGGATGAGACCAACTAAGGAGGCATTTCTCAGAATGCATCCCTGCCATTAAGTGATACAAGAGAGTAGAGAAGAAGCAGGAGGAAATGTTATTCTCACTTTATAGTTATATACATGTATATATATAAAACGTGTGTGTTTGTGTATGTGTGTATACTGTGCCATGTTGTGCCACAAGATGCTCCTTAGGAGGTGTATAGGTTTTTTTTTTCTTTTCTTTATTTATATATATTTGATATCAATTGTGGTCCCCATGGATTTCCCACCACCATTTCATCCGTGCACCTTCACCTCAGACCCTTGTGCTCTTTCTGCCCTCATCCCATCCACTACCCACACCCCACAAAATGTTTCTGATTTGTCCTTGTCTTTTTGTTTTTGTCGTGTTGTGTTTTTTTAAAATTATTGTTATTATTCTTTTCCTAGGTCTCTTATTTGGTTCCCTTATATGTCTCCTAGGGGTGAAACCATCTGGCATTTTTCTTTTGCCTTCTCACTTATTTTGCTGCAATCCCACTCTTAGGAATATACCCAAAAGACACAAAAACACGGATTCAAAAGAATACCTGCACCCCCATGTTTATTGCAGCACAATTTACAATAGGTAAGACCTGGAAACAACCTAAATGCCCAAAAACATGTGATTGGATCAAGAAAATGTGGCACATATACATGATGAAATATTATTCAGCAATTAAAAAAGGAAACTAGAGTCATTTGTAAGAACATGGATGGATCTAGGAGGTGTATAGTTTTAAGAAACTGACTGAGATGATTCAGAAAGTACAGCAAAGCTGTGGAAATAATGAATACTTGTTAAGACATTTTTTTCCTGTGCTTAACCTCAAGTCACACCAACCCTCTTAAAAAGGTGTCACTCTTTAGATCTCATGTAATCTACATTGGGCCACTGGAGTGTTAAAGGTTGGGTCTTCACTTGCAACTAGGCAGGTTTTGGAATGTGGTAGAAGCCCCTGTGTCTAGGAGATGCCATCAACCAATTGTAAATGACAAACATGATAAAAATAAGACAGCGCTCTTCTGGGAAAGATGGGGCTTCTAGGCATGTGGTCTTTTGTCCTAGCAAGGACCATAGTTGCTCTTCATGGACTGACATCCTCTGAGCAGTGAAGTCAGAGTTAGAGCATTGGCTTTCTTGAGTTGTCAAAATTCCTTTGTGATGATGGTGGGTGGGTTGTTAGAAGGTGAATCAGAAAAAAAAAATGAGCTCGAGAAGAGGACTGGGGAGCAAGTTGCCTTTTTAGTGGCAGAACAGTTGGTCTGAGAGTCTTTAGTTATTATTTTTGGTGTTTTCTCTGGTGTCACTGTAGGATTAAGTTTGGGCAAGTCAAGTGTTTATGGACTGGAATTTCAGACAGATAGTCTATTCAGAAATCATGAGGCTTGCGATAGAGGACTCTATTTAAAATAAAGATTACAGTTTGGATATTTTTATATCTTCTCTTGCTCTCCTGAATAAGTTGAATGGACAGCTAAAAACCGCTAGAGTGGATAGGTAAAACTCATTTCCTGTGCGCACATATATGAGCATAAACTCCAAAAACACACAGCAGAAGTCTTACCTAAATCTCCATTCTAGCTACATGTGGCTCACATAAAAATGGCTTGGCTTTCACAAGAACTACTGTTCCGAGAAGAGGAACCATAATACATGTTAATATGTGAAAAAAGCTTTCTTGGGCAGGACCATAAAACCTTGGAGGTCATAAACTCTGGAAATATATTCCAGAATGAAAGTGTTATGAGAGCCCAGAGCACGGGCTAAGTATGTGTGGGCCGAATAAATAAAGTGTTTTGTCCCAAGTCACAAAGTACAGTTGATGCCTTGTCTTTTGGCCTCTTCATCTCCCTTCTTCCTCATCCTTTGAGATCACTTGTTGCTTTCAGAGGGTGACCCTGCAGTTAATGGAGAAGAGAACATTAAATGAAATGGTGAAATTGTGACTAATTTTTGAAAGAAGATTTCATTATAAATTTCATTTTAGCGAGGGCTTGGCTAGCATTTTGAATGCACAAAAGGAAACCATCATCAGTTGAGCATGTTCCCTTCTGAGGCTCAGCTCTCTCCAGGAGTTTGTGCCGTGTGGACACAGATGTGCCTCAGGGCTGACAGAGAATCCCAGCCCTGGTTTATCCTCTGGAAGCAGAGAATAAGTCTGTAGGGTAGTCAGCTTTCCAAAGGGGCCTCCCTCTTTCCTCACAACACACTCTTGAACATGCTTGTGTTTTCACAGTCCTTGTAAGATCGCCAAGGAGTGTTTGTTACTGGGTCACAACTCTGATCGGTGCATATCCACACGCGGTCCCCACTGGAGTTTCTGCTGAGTTCTAAGGCCCCCCAGACCTCCCACAGTGCGACCGCAGCACATATGTTTCCTGAGCAAACTCAAGGCTGCTGTCTGTGTGCACATTTCCAGCAGATAAATCCTCCACATTCCTGGGCTTGTTTGCCAGGCCTCCAACCAGCACTATACCGTCTGTGTGAATGGCACATTCCCAAGAGGAAGCTGCGCTCCTGTATGGACGCTGTGGATCAGCCTCCAGGTGCTGAGGAGGACGGGCTCTGGCAGTGACTGGGGGCTCCTCTGCTTTAGCCTGGGAGGTGTTTGTGTGTTTAGTTTGCTTCAGGTTTGATTGAGCCACAGACAGTTTTCTGCTTTTCATTCTGGTAGGACCTTTGGGCTTTCCAAGGTTGGCAGTACCAGCAGACACACTGGCTCCTGAAGCAAGTCAAGGCGCCGCTTTACTACAGAGCTGGGGATTGTGAATATGTTCTGGGAGATAGAAGAGCAAAATGGCACAGCTATTGCTTTTAACCGCCTGACTCGTTTTACCACAGGGAACTTAATAATTATAGCATCTTAACTTAAAAATTCTGAAAGAGAAGTAAGCCATTGAGGAAGTTGGGATTGCAGAAGAAGTAGAACAAGCCACATTCTGAGTATAGATAAATTGGTGGTAACATGTCATGTCGTAGAAATCAGTACTGGGAGTTAGTGAGGGTGGGATGAGGGTGCAACAGAGTGGTCCCCAGGGAAAGGAGAGGTTCCAGATTCCTTGCCCCATCCAAGGGAGGGTGGGTGGAGCTTAGCAGAGAGGAGAAGAAGCTGGAGAGGAGACAGGAGGAAGGAAGTGGATGGAGAGCCAAAAGGAGGCCTGGAGGCACATGGGGCAGAGCCATGTGAAGAAGCTGCACTTCCTTCTTGGTCTTGGACTGGCTGAAACAGACGTGGGTGTGAGACCCACAGGGAGGTTAACAGTGGCAGTGTTGACCTGGATTTTGGTTTTGCTCCTTCTGTCCCAGGCGTGCTGGAGGTTCTTTTGCCCCTTTTCTCTGTGCCTCCACCCGGAGGTGCCTTAGACTTTGTGGCAGGCTTTTGGGCCTTGGCGGCCCTGCTTTGGGCCAACCCTGTTTGGCTTGGTATTTACCCAGGAAAGGTTGGGTAGCTTCGGGTGCTGAACAATATTCTTTCCCTTCTCTTTGTTGCACATTAATTGTATTAAACTTCCTTTCCATTGATGTGGTGGATGGCAGAATCTATTTAGAACTTGCAGGTTTGGGGGTTTTGGAGTGCCCCTAACCCTGCCCTGTAACAATGGTATCATGAGGGGAAGTTGAGGTAACACTGCTTCGCCAGGCTCAGGAAGGGAAGAGGAGGTGGAAGGGATAAAGGTTTTCAGGGCAGAACTTGGAACTGCAAACAGTATTGTCCTGAGTAAGACAATAGAGCTCCTCTCCTCCATTCAAAGCATCTTTATAGATTGTTACTCAATGTCAGGGATTGTGCCCTGGGGACATTAGCACATCTACATCTTTATTAAATGTTTCCATCAGTTCTTGCTTGCAAGGTGCTCCAAGGGGGTTAACTGGAATCAACAGTGGCCTCCCAGGGTTCTGAGAAAAGACAAGTTGCATATGCTTCTTGTATTTTGTTCGGGAATGAGCAGCCTTGCATTGTTATGCAAACACCAAGGTAATAGAATGTGTATAAATTACACTAAGTGCAATTACTCACAGGAAATTTGTTAGCACTTAGTTATGTTATTGTGTTCACTGCGGATTATAGCTTGTTATGTTCTGTTCTCCTAATATACTTTACCCACTTAAGTTTTGAAATAGAAATGAAATGCTGGTGTATCATCATTTTACAAGAAAGATATATCTGTTTCTTCTATTGCATTAGACAGGTTAATATGTTTTTGCATTTTATAACAGGGAGTTTTATTAGCACAATGAAATTAATGCATACAGGACAATATCTTCCGAACCAGTTGTTACCAGTAGATAAAGTCTCAGATGGTAATTGCTAACAGAATGTTAGATTGTGGTTATTACTCAAGTAAAATCATTCACTGTGGGATTATCAGAGCTACAATATTGTGAATGATAAAAGAGCTGCCTCTACTCCCAGGTTTTAATTAGCTGTTTAAGAGGTATCCTGGGTGATTTTGAAAGGTTCATCTTATCAATATTGTTATTTAGACATGATTTACAATATTGTTAAGGAGTCTGCTAATGGTTCTATCATTAAGGGTCTATCATTGTTTCCATTATAAGCGGTTACTTGAAGGCTTCTCAGACATGCTTAACTTTTCAAAGCTTCCTGTGGACCTGTCTTTAAAACACATTCTAAGGTCTTGAAATTCCAGGAGTTACTATTTATGGATGGACATTATTATTTATTCATATGGCAATGCTTAGCTTCAGTCCCATATAAAGATGTAAGCCATATTATATAGGTGGAAATGACTTCTCTCCTTTATCCATATTTGTGTATGGAAGTGTGTTGCAGTCACCCTGGAAATCTGCCAGTGTATACCTTTTCACATAATGAACATTTAATTATTTAATTACCTTCTAGACTTATTCTAATGCTAATGCTTTGAAGCATTGTTAAAGCTTCCAGAAGATCTGATTTATGATCTAAGGTGAGCAAAATTTTTAAATCAGTCATTTTTAAATAAGTATAAATGAAAACCGTTTTCAAAAAAATGTTTGGAACTCACAATAACTATATTCCTGATGAACTGTTTGCAAAATCATACTTCTCTTGGTTAAATCATTTGTTGGGTTCTGCATTTCCACAGTTATATCCTTTGTAGGTACAACTTAAGGATGTGAGCACTGGGTCTGTAGTTGTCCAATCTTTGGATTTGGCTTTACCAGGCACCCATAGTACATAAAAATCATTTCTAGGGAAATAACAAACTTTCACAGGAGTTTTCTTTTGCAACTGAGGGCACCATAGAAATCACCTACCCTTGTTTATGATATACAGATGAGCAAAATAGAGATCAAAAGAGAAAATCTGTTTGTCAGGAATCTATTTTGTTTAAAAGTGATGGTAGGAATATCTAGCCTGACTCAAAATATTTCCTTCTGCTAATTGCTTTGCCGTCCATTATTTTTTAAATATTCAGGATGCTTTCTCCAAAGCCCTTCTAGTTCAGAGTGCCATAAAAGTTACTATTACCTGCTACTGGCTTTCCTTAATATTGACATAATATTATCATCACAAGCCCCCTTGTCTTCCTGGTGCTGAGATAGCATCTTTTCCCAGAAAAGGAATTTTTTTCTGAATTCCTTAAACTTTCTGTTGAATTTTAATGTCTACATTTTCTTTTTTTTTTTTTTAAGCCTGTTGAGCATTTTTTTTTTTAAAGATTTATTTATTTATGCACACAAGCACTGGGGCACAGACCAGAGGTGTGGGGAGGTGAGAGGATTCACCACAGAGAGCGGGGAGCAGAACAGGCAGATCAACAGAAGTACACTGCTGAGGGGAGCAGCGGGCACAGCAGGAGAGGTCTGCCGCACCATGTGGGTCCCCCCCCCCCTCCCGGCCGGCAGCAGGGATCGAACTTGTGCTGCAGTGGCTGCAATTTGCTTCGTAGTGCATTGCTTAACCCACTGCGCCACCAGGGGAGGCCCTGTCTACATTTTCATATAAGAAAAGTGTCTCACCTGGTAAGAGGCAATAAAATAGGAATCATTTATGTTTCCTAAAATGAATCTTTATAAGAACAACTCTGTGAAAACACCTGAGAGAACATATAGGAGGAATTACCTATCACATCTTAGAACTAAAATGGCAAGATGATTTCTAGTTAATCGAAGGCATGAAACTGATTTTTCTTTTTCAAAAGTTGACTCAAATTACTAAATTCAGTTTACTTTCATAGTTCTCATGTATTCTCTTATTTATAATAATTAGAAATACATAGTTCATATTATATCTGATACAATGAAGCTAGGTATATCATTTGTACCCGGGTGCCTGTGATTCCCAATGTCTGTGCTTAAATGCATGAAGACAGGAGAAGGGTGAGAACAGGCAGGGAAGGTATGCTGATTCCTGACTCCTTCATCTTATTGCCCTTTCTGGCTTTGCACGCATCCTGTTGGCAGGAATGAGTCATATGACCCCGCCTGGACGCTAAAATGTCATTTTTGGCTTAAATGCTGCTTCTCAATAGCAACTCTGCATTTAGGAATTGGGGACACGAATTTAACAGAGTCAGCTCCATCTGCCAATATTGTCTCCTTCTTGAGACAATAAAGACACAAGATAGTTACAGAATAATTGCAGAGACTAATAAGAAAATAGATAATTTTGCTGTAAGGGTGTACAGATTCATATTCATTTTTATAATACTTTTTGGCCAGGACTTGGGATAGGTTAATACACATGGACACTAAGTATGTGGTGTTCTTTTAAAATTGTCATCTTTAAATATTTGCTCAATAAGTATTGAGTGAATACAATAAGTATTGAGTTAAGTATAAGTGAAAACTGTTTACATGTAAAAATGTGTACCTGTTATACATTATATGTGTACCTGCATATAATGTGTATTACATGCAGAGGTAATAAAGTAAATTAGATAGTAAGTTACTCATTGCAGGATCATAGCTCCATGTCATGATTGTTCAATGATGGAATGTGAACAGATTGTGACTATTAGTATATGTGACTCTCAGTGGGATGAACTGGCAGGCTTCCAGGTTGGTGTCTTTTCTCAGGTAAGGTACAGTATCTATCACAGAAATTCTCATAGATAATGGGTCCTAATAAGATGAGCTGAATTTTTCTTGTCACTTAAGGGTGCCATCAATTTGAGTGCCTGTGTCCATTTCCATTTTAGTAGTCATTATAAAAAGATGTTGAAATCCAAAATGCCTGGTACCATATTTTCAATGTATCCCAGTGATATGTTGGTGCCAGAATTTCCCACCAATTATTCCAGTTTGGTGTATTCACATTTTTTTCCCCCAGATGATTCCACAGGTTTGCAAATTGACAAGGTTTATTTTGGACTCTGGAGAGGTATGTTACCTCTAATGCTAAAAGAGCTCATCAGTGTCTGAATGATTTTTTTCTTTGCACAGCCAAGTGATGCCTGGAGGACTTTTTGAGGTCACTGTCGTTTTGTAGTCCTCAGGTGCCTCAAGTGATGTAATGCTGGTTAGCTGCGTTGTCTTAAGCATTGCTTCTCAACTGTGGTGGGCCCCGCCCTTTGTGACTCCAGTTGTCTTAGGATGAGACCTGAGCATCAGTAGCCTTTAAAAGCTCCCCAAGTAATTTTAGCAAGCCCCCCTCTCTTTTGTATCAGATAATGCAAGAGGGGTTGAGAACCACTGATAGAAAGTGATGACCCCTTTGTAGCATCCTTTTTATTAGAAACCACCCATGATTTAGCTGTCTTAGAAACCACTGTGAGAAAGAGTAGAAGCTGACATTTTTATTGCAGAAGACTTCATATTAGTTTATATTTAACATGACAGCAGCGAAAATATGAAAATCAAATTGACCCTGGCAAATGTTAATGTTACCCAGAGAGTTTTGTTTTTTCACTGTTTCAATGCAAGGGGTTTAAACAATATTAAGAATGCCTTTTGCTGATGTTAGTAAGTGGATGTTTCAGCATTCCATCATTCCTTGATTTATTTAGAATATTGACTTATCCTGTCTTACATACAAGCTGGTACTTTTGTATCTTCAAAACTAAGATTTTCATTTATTTATTTATTTAAGAGCTGGGGTATAAGCCATAGGTGTGGGGGTGAGAGGACTTGCCAGAGACAGAGTGGGGAGCAGAACAGGTAGAATGACTGAAATACACTGCTGAGGGGAGCAGTAGGTGAGGCTGGAGAGGTCTGCTGAGCCATATGGGTCAGCTCCCTGGCCAGGGAGCCAACTTATGCCACAGTGGTTGGCAATAGCTTGATAGTGCTGAGACCTTAGCTAACTGTGCCACCAGGGAGGCCCCAAGACCAAAATTTTCCTTGAAAATAAGCAAATTATCTTGTAGAGTTACTCTTGGTACCGAATCTTTGTTATAAACTGAAGCGTGAAATGATAGGCGATTGTGTGACCCTCCAACAAAGGAAGTGACCAGTTTTTACTTTTCTTGGACAATGGCAAGAACTGACTGTAATGAAATGACAAGTAAAGACTGCAGTTTCTAATACTACCAGCAAACTCTGAGGTAGTCTTCTTATTCTTTGGTACTTAAGGTGAAAACTCCCAAATCAGAGAACTTTAAGCAGATCTAAAAAGGGAATAAAAGGCAAACAATGAATTAAAAAATGAACTTAGAATTATTTCTAGTAGATAAAGTCAAAGAAATGGAAATACCCAACAAAAAGGGTTTTGTCAGATTGATGGCCTACACATAAAATGGAATGTTATAATGCAGATCAAAAATCTTGGGAATATGTTCTTATATGTATAGAAGCATTAAAGGTGAAACAATGGCAGTGGCCTGATGGTCCCTAGAATGCTCTTGTACTTTTGTTGCTTCTGCTTTGCTCCATCCCCTGGGTGCTTTGGAGTCGCAGCAGTGTCAAGAGGTCTGCAGATAACTCCAGTTTCCTTTGGACGTTTATGCTGGCACAGGGTTTCTCAGGAACTGGTTTCCCCAGGTCTGGATTCCCTGTTTCTGGCGGGTATATAATGAAAGGTCTGCTACCTACCAGTGACTTACCTGGAGCAGCAGCAGGTCCGCGATGCTGCCCCTTTACCTGATGTGGCTCATCTTTTTCACTTAGTCACAACATTCTTGGTCCTCCAAAACAAATTCCTTTCCCTGAAGGAAGAACACCAGTCCAGATACATGTGCACCCCTCTTACTGTTTCTTTCCACGTAGGTTGGGTTTTCTCACTATAATTACAGAATATAAGGCAGAGGTTCTCAGAATGTGGTTCCCTGGGCCTGTGGCAGCAGCGTTACCTGGGAATTTATATTTTAAAAAATTGGCAAGTTAATTTTTTCACTTGATAATTTATAGAAGTATGATAGGTAAAATATACATAGTTCTTACTTTGTGTCAGACATTAAGTGCTTTCTAAGTATTAAGTCAGGTTTAGTCCTTAGAATCACCATGTGATGTGATGCTATTACTTCTTTATTTGACAGAGGAGGACGCTGAACACAGAGAGAAAACGTAACTCTAAGATAAGCAAAAATACCGGCGCTGAATGTATAGAATGTCAGCAGTAGTTATTTCTAGCTGTGTAGCTACAGATAATGTTAAGTTTGCTCTGTGTGTTTTTGTGTATTTTCCCATACAAGTACTTATTATACTTATTATCAGAAAAGTATGAAAGGTATCATTAAAAAAATCTAAGGCAGATTGTTTAGAAAAGACCTGGAGTAAAGATGACCCAGGACAGGAGAAAGAGGAGTTGTTCTTTATTAAAAACCTTCTCTCGCAGGTAGGGGGATCTCCAGGATCCTGGCAGTTAATGGGAAATTGAAGCAGTGGAGAGACCACGTGTGGGTATAGTGAGCATCTGAACAGGAAACCCTCACAGGGAAGTCTGATCTTTGCAAGTCTCAACTGGCTTTCAAGCTTATTATTTTTGTAGGTAGGCCATAGAGAAGTGCATTTTATTACAGCGCAGCCAGGAAATATTTGATGAAGCAGAATTCAGTTCTCTGAGTACAAGGTATAAGGAAAGTTTGGCCATAAAACAATGCCATGTCTCATCTTTAATTAAGTGTGCAAATGTGGGAAAGAAATTCATATCATCCAGTATATGGGAGCTTTGGAGAAATAGCTATCAGTTTTCAAAATAGCCCATTATTAGCAACCTACTCTGGATCGATTGGTACCACAGTTCAATCAGCCCTTAAACAAGCTGGACAATAGGTGAAGTAATTATTTGGGGTAAATTATAGCCATTGCAAAGTGTAATCAATGTTTTATTACAGCAAAAAGAGATGTTTTTTTCTTAATTTCACTCCCCACTCCACCTCGTCTCAGCTGCCTCTGTTTGCCAGAGGTCCAGAAGAAAGATTTTTTGTTTGCTCCCCCACATTGGCAAAAGAGGCTCAGGCTTCCAAATGCAGCAAGACAGGACACATCTTGTACAGGTTTTCCATTTTAATATACCTTAATGACCAATAATGAATTCTTTATAGTTAATCTGCTGTTCTCATGAAAACAATCTAGATGGTTAAAAAAATCAATCATTAATGAGCAGTAAATGACAGCTCCCCAACAACACAGCTGTATTTTTGTAAAAGTGATTAAGCATTGTCTGCATTCATAATCGCATGGTTAATAAGAATGTTGAGCACCAAGTCAAGCATTGTTGCTAATGATGACAGATTACGATGCTGTAAATGCTTTGGCGTTATGGGGAGAAATTTTCAAAGGCAGTCCCTGGAACCAAATGCCCACAGACCCACTAAGTATTCAATTTGCATGGCCCATTACCAGGTTTGTCCATGGCACATGGGAACTTTGCAGTTGAGACTCTTTTGAAAATTTGGCCCATTATGACAGAAAGCATCTGTAATTACCAGTAATGAATCCTCTGCCAGTGTTGGGGTAGGCGCAAAATGCTCTGTGTGTGGTTTGACAGTGCCCCTTTGATGAAGAGTCCTGAAGGCTGAATCTCTAGGGATGTCCCTCCGCCTTCGAGGTGGGTGTAAATGTCAGTTTTGCAAGAGGATGAGAGAACGGGGCAGTTATTCAGAAGAGGACAAGGCCATGCTGCCTTTGGTTGTTGGCTTCTCTCATTTTGGCCCGAGACATGCTCACCAAACCTTGTGTATTTCCAGATTGTCATTCATAGGTTTAACTATTTAAAATCTAACTGTCCTGTGGTCTGTGGTGCATTGGTAACCGTGCCAGGGGTTGAATGTCAATCCTTCTGAAGCTGTGGGCAGGACTAATCCCTTGGTGAGTGAAGAGGCTGCACCCGCCACTCAGCCTGTTTGTGCTTTGATCAGGTGTGACACAGTTCCACCCATGAAGCCAGAAAGAGCCACCACTTCAGAGGGAACTTGTATGTTTACAGGGCACTTGTGAATTGGAACTTTTGGAAATATCTTGTATATCTTTGGGGTGTTGAGGGTACAGTGGACAGTTTGGTACCACTGGCTTATGCACACTGGCTTATGCTGTTACTTGCTTATTCCCGTTTGTATGGCTTTCTTGACAGTGCCACAGCTGAGAGAATAGGGACCATTTGCATCACTCCTTTCACTTCGTTCTAGCATCTCCTTCAGTGATCTTCTCTGGTCTGAACAGAGGGTCACTGAGTCTCACAGTCTGTAAGAATGAGCTGGCTTTCAGATGCCTGGGTTTGAGTTCCCCCTTGTGACATTCTACACCTCTTGGGGGCTCACTTCCTCATCTTTACAATGGGATTGATATTAGTAGGTACTTGTTAGGATTATTGTGAGGGTTCAGTGACTTAGATATTTGAAATTCATGAGAGACTGGGGCTTAGTTTGTACTCCATAAAAGTTGCTGCAGTCTTTGTGATTGCTAAGGCCAGAGGTCTAGGTCCAGGGTGTGTGAGTGCTGTCGCTGCAGCTAGGAGCTGTAGTGGGTTGGCTCATTCTACAGATCTAAGAGGCAGTGAGGCACTGACCTTACTACATGTTAAGGGCTATTGTGGATGAGCAGTCACTCACACATTATAAGCTGAAATGATTCCTCTTACACCTATGAAGTTATATGCATATTATGGACAGAGGAAAGGGATCCTAGTTCAGCTGGATAGGCCGGAGCAGACACCACATTGACACAGAGGGTCCCACAACCTTAGACCCAGCATCTGAATTCAACCCAGAGCTGCTGCTGGGCCATGCTCAGGACTGAGGTTGAAAGCAATGGGGCAGAGATTTCTGGACCTTATGACAGCAAGGAGATCTTCGAGGATGCTTGTTCTGACTTTTGCCAAGGTCTTGTGCTTTCTTAAAGAGCCCTCCCTCATTCCAGCTCTAGCTTCTGGTGCCTGTGTTTCTTTTTAAGGGAGCATCTTTTCTTTTTCCACAGCCTGTAGCCAAGTTTATTAATTTTGGGGTTTTCCTTTCATTGTCTAAAATATGAAGAAGTAAGTATATATAGATTGTTCCCCACCCCATCCTGTCACATAAATGTGGTTTACTTACACAGTTTTTCGTTTGCTTTTGTTTTCTTAATACTATATTGTGGAGATGTTTTGTAGAAATATATAGTAAAGGTTTTTGTTCCTTTTTATCATTGTATCCTGTTGGGCAGATGTAACATAATCTGGTCAGCTGATCCTCTGATTGTTGGACATATGGGAGGATAACCTTTCTTGATGAAATAACAGAGCCTGGATGGTAAGTTGAGCACCCTACAGGCTTCAGTTACAGCCTGCACCCTACACACTAGTGCTTGGAATGTTTGCCTTCTGAAGAGTAGCAGGTCCTTACAGAGAATAGTCAAAACATATTTTTTGAATAATCTTGAACCGTGAAGGAAGAATGGGCTTGTGCCTTTGTTTTACTACTTCTCCCTTACCTATTCCAATATTCTATGTAGTATTCATCTATACCTTAAAAATATAGGTATATTTTTGAAAGCAGAAATGCTTGGTGTTTTAATGCTTAACTTTTAAAAATATTTTAAAAATGAAGTAATGGTCTAGAAAGTATGTGTGGTTCAAAGGATTTAGTGAAAAACTGGAAATTATAATTTTTTATTAGATTTAATTGTATTTGACATCGTTTGTAGTCCCCAGGGGTTCCCACCACCATTTTAATGCCCATCTTTATGTTCAGTGCCTTCAGCTGGCAAATAAAAAAAATCATACTGGTTTGTTATCCATTTTTCTATGTGGATGGAGGGTAGTAACTGCTAAATTATTGCCAAATATTTTGTATTTAGGAAATGTTAAATCACGATAGCAATTTTCCTGGTAATGGCCAGGAACCAGGTCTTCATAGCCCATCAGCATAAGTGATTAACAAGAAGATTAGGCAGAACAGTCTGTGTTTGGGAACTTATACACAGATGGGCAAATGCCAAGGTGGCCGAGTGTTCTTTTTCTCTGATGAGGTAGAGTTATTTGTTATCACATGTAGGCCTTGGTGCACTGGGTGGAGGAACCATTGGTAACTCTTTTCTTCATATCACCCAAGTATTTACCCCTGCTCTGCCTCTGTCATTCTTATTCATCCTATTCCTTTCCACTTCTTGTATTTTTCTGTGTTATCTCCAAGCTTAGATTTAGCTCTTTGTTGCTCTGAGTAATGGCTCACTGTACACAGAGAGCCCACCTCCAATCCCAGTTCTATCTGATGCTGCCTCCACTCGTATGACATTGAGACAGGTCTCTAACCACTGAGGTTCAACTTTATGTCCTATAAAGCAATGACTATGATATTGTGAGGATTAAATGAGATAATATGAGAATTTGTGGTCAGCACATCTAGTTCCACTCCATGATGTGCTCTTTGACTGTTTTACCCTTCAGTGATTCCTCCTTTCTTTGAAATTCAATTGCATTTATGAGACACACACATCTGTGACAACTCACCTTGAGGCTCAGAGAAGTGTTCTGATGCTGTGTCGTGTGTATAGGAGTCCCATATATTATGTTCTTCAGATGGCCTTCTGGGAAAAAAAGAAGCTAAGTTATAATTTGTTTACTAAGAGTCTAATGAAAACTTAGAATGAGAATTGCAGATCTCTGAGGGAAGGTGTCACATGTATTTCCCTGGATGGCCACTACAACTCCTATTCTTCATGCTCTTGTGTGGTGTGACCTTGCCACTTTCTCCATCACAGGGCAAAGTCTAATTCTTCTCCCTTGAATCTGAGTAAGCTTGTAACTACTTCAGCCAGTAGAATACAATGGAAGGACATTATACGGCTTCTAAGATTAGGTCATAAAATGTCATCTAGTTTCTTTCTCGTTGAACATGATTGGTCAGGTCTTCCATAAGAAGTTCATCTTTCCTGCAGCCGTCATGTTATGAGAAACTTCAGGCCACCTGGAAAGGTCACTGGACACATGAAGGAAGAAGCTGTCATGAGTGTAGATCTCTCAGCCCCTGCTGTCCTAGCCTCAGCCATTTGGGTCTTCTTGTGGACGTTTCGGACATGATGAAGTAAAGAAGAGTCATCTCCAAATTCTTGATTCACAAGTAAAGCAAAGTGTTTGATATTTTGTGACTTTGACTGTAAGGTAGTGTTTAGCTAGTAAAGGTAATTGTAACAAGGGATCATGACTCGACTACCATACTTTGGAGAGTAAAGAGGCCAAAAGAATTTAAAGAAATCGTTTCATTCAAACAGGCCCTTAGTGGTAGGATAATTTCTAGGCACTGGATTTCTGGGTTGAACCTCTGCTCCCTATTTGTTACATCTTGTAACTTCCTAGCTCTTGATGTAAACCTTCCATGTCTGAATAGTTAGAATCTGATTTCACCCCTGCTCTCCATGAGTACATATCCCAGGGAGCATCTGATCCTGTAATGAACCATGGGAAATGAGTTGCCTTCCAAATCCAGCAGAGAGTATTATGTTGGAGACATTACATGGGGAGAGATATTAAGGGCTCCTAGAGAAGGGACAAAGATGAAGAAATGGAAATGAAGAGGTGGGGAGACAGTCCAATGAAGCTGGATTCTTGCTGGGAAGGACATGGGAAGTAGCACAGAGGGGGGTGAAAATCATGAGACATTCATGAAAAAGAAGGTTGAAATTGCTTCAACTTTGTTGAGCCCAACAACTGCGTGCTGAGAAGAAAGAGTGGATGCACAGCTTTTACCAAACTCTTACTGTCTAGCTAAAGAGGAAGGGAGAGGGAGGCAGCATATGGAGCAAGAAGGAGCAGGGGAGCCAGCATGAGAGGAAAGAGAAAACTGCAGGAAGAGGAGGAGAAACTCATGAAGTCTGGGGAAACAGCAGGTTGATTCTACTGAGGAGGGAGATGGGGGGCCCATGCAAAGAAGCAGAGGAACAGTTGGTCCTTAGTGTCCCAAAAAATCTAGGAAAAATTGGAGACAGTGGGGGATGACGAGGAGAAGAAAATAAAAGCTTATACAAAAAGTTCAGAGGGAACATTTAGGAAGGAAGTTAAAGCAATAAAGAGTGGAAGATATGGGAAGAAACAGGAGTTGAAACATATGATTGACGAAAACAGTGAGTTGATTCACTTATTGATGGGTGAAAATAATTTGGATAAAATGTAAGTGATATGGCTTATTTTGAGTTACCTGCTTACAAAGAAGGACATTCTGTATTTTTAAGATGTTTCTAAAAAGTTAAGTTTATATGTTGTGTATTACAAGAGAAGTTATATACAATTTTTAGAAAATGCAAGGACTGTGAATTACATTTTCTTGGGTTACTAGGGGACAGAATTGGCATTAGGGAGTAAAAGTCTGTAATTGTGATGAAGTAATAAAGAACCAGTAAGAGACTGTTCATTGTCTAATCAATGCCTGTATTTGAGACCATATCTAGAGGTATGGCCCTTATATTTTGACTTTTTTAGTACCTACAGTCTGAAACTTTGATGATGATGATGGTGGTGGTGGTGGTGGTGCTAAGGTTGTAAAGATGCTTTCTTTATGCCAGGCACTGCTCTACATGCTTTATAAACATCAACTAATCCGATAATCCTTTAGGTTAGTTATTTACCTTTAGTTTCTTTTCCTCATACCCACATCTATTCCTAACTAAGTAATTGGGCAGGATTACAAAGAATTCTAAATCATCATTAATAATAATAATAATAATAATATAATAAGGACTCCCTGGTGGTGCAGTGGGTTGAATACTACACTGTGAAGCATCCACACAACAGCAGCATGAGTTCAATCCCAGATAGGGAGAGGACCCACATGGCGCAGCAGACCTCTCCTGCCTCACCCGCTGCTCCCTTCAGCAGTGTATTTCAGTTGATGTGCCTGTTCTGCTCCCCACTCTGTCTCTGGTGACTCCTCTCACCTCCTGAGACTCTGGTCTGTACCCAAGCTCTTGTATGCATAAATAAATCTTTTTTAAAAAATAATAAGAACAATAATAAAACAGCTGTCTGCAAGGGCTGGTGATATTGTGGACCTTGTCATCCCTGCTCACCAAGACTGTTTGGGAGGGAATCACTATTTGCACATCAAATGCCTCTGGTGTAATTGCTATTGAGGGGGTGGTGGATATTGTTAATGGAGTGTTTGTTATTTCTGTTTATGTGGGAGTAGATGGTCACCTAAGGATGGTATTTTATTCTTTCATGAATGTTGACCACAAAGAAAAGAATAGGAAATTTGGAGTTGGACAGGGATTTGAATTTTTTTTAAAGATTTATTTATTTATGCATATAAGAGCTGGGGTACAGACCAGAGTCTCAGGAGGTGAGAGGATTCACCAGAGACAGAGTGGGGAGCAGGACAGGCAGATCAACCAAAATACACTGTTGAGGGGAGCAGCCGGCGAGGCAGGAGAGGTCTGCTGCGCCATGTGGGTCCCCTCCCTGGACAGGGATCGAACTCACGCTGCTGTGCCATGGATGCTTCACAGTGCAGTGCTCAACATGCTGTGCCACCAGGGAGGCCCCAGGGATTTGAATTTTAATCTTGGCTATGCCTCTTACTATCTCTTTGACTTTGAACAATGTATTTATCATTTACTCATTTGTAAAATAAGGATAATACTATTCACTTTTCAGGGTCATTGTGAAATTTAAGTGAAATGACACAGAAATACATGTGAAAATGCTTGAAAATTTATAGAGGTTTAGTTTTTGTCACCTCTGCTATTTTTATAGAACAGATAAAATTGGTAATTGCAAATGTTTGCTATTAATCCAGTCAGATATTGATAAGACCTTTGTAGGTGAGTCTGAAAACGTCATATTTTCCTTTCAACATGGATTATGTATCTCCATTATGAATGATCACTAAATGAAAGGTTGGAAAATAATTATGAGATTTCGGCAAATGGAAAAAACAAACTGTAAATATATCTTAATATCAAGAACCCTTTTGTAGTAGACAAAATAATGACTCCCCAAATGTGTCCATGACTTAATGTCTGGAAACTGTAAGCATATTACCTTACAAAGCAAAAGGAACTTTGCTGCTGGAGTTAAATGAAAGTCCTTGACTATGAGGGCCTGAAGCTTGGGTGTGGTGTGATAACACACATCTGAAGAGAAGCAGATCCTGCACCTCTGAATCATATACAATGTTGTAACTCAGGACTTTTTTTTTTTATCAAAAAATAAAGTGCTTGAGACAGAGAGTTTATCCTGGATTATCTGAGTGGGCCTCATCTCTCATCACATGGGTTCTTAAATCAGAGAACCACCCTCTCTTCTCTCAGAGAAGAGGGACAGCGATGGGAGAATGGCCAGATATGCAGTATTGCTGGCTTTGAGCATGGGAGGAGAAGCTCTGAGGCAGGAATGTGTGGAGCTAGAAGATGGAAAAGGCACTGTATTGTCCAGTGGCATCTACAGAAAGGAACACAGCTCTGCTGACATACTGATTTCAGCCTAGTGAGTGTCATGCTGCTCTCCTGATTTGAGGACATGTAGATTAATAAAGTTGGATCTACGGTAATGGCATAGCTGCCTTTCTTTTCAAGATGCCTGTTGGGATAGTCTCAACTACTGCAATTCTTTGCTTCAATAATAAAAAGCCTTCTTCCTCATAGAGTTGTTTAAAAGATATAATATGGCAGACGCTTTTTGAGTGTCTTAACAATGACCTTAATTATCGGTGGTCTGTCCCCCTTAGATACATGAAAGAACCCCTCACAGTTTTGTTTGCTTTATAGGATTTGCACATTTGGTCATAGGTGGTTTGAACAGAAGAGTTTCCGTGACATGATCTGGACCAAGTGAGATGTCTTTCCCAGAGGTTTTGGAAAGGGTGGAGGGTGGGGCTGGTCTCAGCCTCACATGTGATGTGACCTGAAATGATACAATCCTGGGGCTGTTGCAGGCCATGGGCATGGAGAAGGTGCAGACCAAGTCTAAGTAGAGAAGTCAGAGGCTACCTGACAGAACAGGTGTCTGAGAGAAAGACCATGAGGGTACTGGCTTTGTTCTTGCTGGATATTAGTCAACATTTTTACCCCAACTGCAGTGAGCTCATCCTACCCCAGATTCCATAGATTGCATTGTACCATTATATTTAAAAAAAAACCTCTCCTTTGCCTAACCTCGCTAAGAGGCTCTTTTTTACTTGCAAACAAAAAAGCCTTGACTAAAAAAATCCACTGTGATGGAAAGGAATCAAGAGGATGGAGAGGAGACTCTCTTATGTCAATCTGGGTTCTCATTCATGCTTCATTCCAAGGAAACCTATAGAAAGATTCAGAACAATGTGGTTATTCTGTTTGGCCAAGGGATAGTTTATTCTTCTCCAGCTGTCTCTGGAGCTCATGGCAGGGCCTACCTGTTGGAGCTGGAGGCCCCTGACTGCAGAATGCTTCTTTAGAGTCTGGTCAAAAGCAAGCTGATTGTCACATTCAAAATTAATGTTGGCAGTGTGATGCTTTTAAATCAAGGTTTTGTAATTCCAGCTGACCTTTCTGCAACAAGCTTAAACATGCAAACAAAGCACCTTGAGGAACCAATCTTTAGTGTTTTTCTGTAGTTATTTAATTTTGGGAGTGTGTCTGGTAGAGATTATGGTTTGTTGGAGACAAACTTGCAGCTCCAAATGGCAATTTTCTTATCTGTCACTAACTCGTAGACTTTAAAAAGCAACCACAAAAATGATGTTATTCAACTCTTTAATTATACAGACAAGAAAATAGAAGGATTAAATGACTTATTTTATAATCTTGATTGGGTCTGTATGTGTATTTATGTGCAGAATTACCAAAGCCATGATTATTTAAGAGAAAGATTCAGTATCCAAGAACACAGAAATCTTTGGACTGAAATATTTTTGTGAATACCAAGTAATTTTTTTTTGTAAAGCATGGAAAATATGACCTTTCTTTTCATGAATTGGAATTACTTCTGTAAACCCAAGTTTTCCCAAAGAAATAAAATTTTTTGATGGACTGGATGCTTTATTATATATGTTATATAATGCAATAAATAATAAATTATATAATACATTATATTAAATATAATAAATTATTATGTACTATAATGAATGATAAATAATAAAATGCTGATACTTTCATTCATTTTTCCCCACTCTCTCTTCTTTCTTCCCTCTCCCTTTCAGTTCTTTCCAATTATTATTTATTGAATACCTACTATATAGCTAATGATTTATAAATTGTGGCTACAATAATAAAATAAAATAGAATGCCTATCTATATGGTATTCCTCCTCTCCTGAATACCCTGCCTTTGTGGTGTTTATATTTGGGAGAACAGGCAATAAGCATGCAAATAAATATGTAAGATGATTTTGGATAATTATAAGGTGCTATGAAGAAAATGCAAATATTAATGTAGTAAAGAATAAAAGGCTCTTTTATCTCAGGATATGATTCCTTAGGGCGAGGAGGTTCCAAGTAGCTCATTTCTTCTAGCCATCTGTCATCCATCTTCCTACCCTACCTTTGCATACATAAAACTATATGATGACTCCTGTTTTCTCTTAGACGACAGAGATTAAGTTACTTTCCCTGATCATGGAACTTAGGATTTTAAATCCAGTTTTTTTCCCCATTGACTTTACTGTTACCATAAAAGGGGAAGTTGTTCTCAAAGAAACCATATTCAAGTTGGAGAAAATGCAAATATGCCATGGGGTAATATTTCAAAGTGCTAGTTGGTTTCTTCCCCTTCTCCACAGTCCTCACAAAATCACTTCACTTGTATTGAGAGAAAAACCTCCAAGATCTCCTATTCTCTCCCCCAGAGCTCCCAGACATAGATGACTGAAATCAGTAACATTTATCAATGCAAAACCTTGATCATCCTGTTGGGAAGCTGCTATGGAAGCTTTGAATGCTCATCACCCCAGATCTGAGAGTCACAATTCTGAAACCTCAGCATTTACTGAAGCAATCACCCTCTGAATGGGAAGGGCTGAGTCACTGCTGACTTTCTGCTTTCACTGGTATACCTGGGCCATCACCAGGAGGCTCTTGGTTATCTGCATGAGGGCGGTTGAGATCTGAGCCAGTCTGTCTGCTAACTCCCCAGTAAGTAGGGTGCAAGATTCGGGACTTTTTGAGAGGGTGGTAACATGAAGGCTTCCGTTCTGATGACAATGAAGCTAGATAACCTCTGATGTCACTTACTGGATATATTTTGTTCTCTTGGTTGTTTATGACACCATCATGCCTCATAAAAACCATCCACACACCAGTGGTTTAAACAATAGGTATTTATTGAGTCTGTGGGTTGGTGATGGGGGCTGGAGTTGGAGCTGTCAGCTGGACTTGTTCCTGTGTGTGGTGTTGGGCTGTTGGCCTATCTGTCATCACCCCTGCTGGGACACTGGGCCTTTCACGTGTTTTCATGTATCTCATCCAATAGCCCAGCTCATGCATGTTCTCATGACATATGTCTGACTAGACGGGTTTACTTTCTGTTAAGCTCAGTGTTGTGTTTTTCCCCACTATCACTTGTTTTTTAAATTGAAGCAACATTACATTAAACATTGTAGAAGTATCAGGATTCCATCATGAAACATTACCATGTGTATTTGCTGCATTAAATGTTTCTTGAATAAGCATTTTGTTGACCAGACACGTCCCCTGATAAGGGGGACAGTCAGTGGCGAAGGGAGCAAAGATTGTGGGTTCAAGGAGAGGTGAAGCACTGGCAGCGGATATGATATCAGTAACAGCATGGCTTATGTAGGGTTGGAATGGTAAGAGTTGCTTGTTGATCATATAGGCTGGATGCAGTTTGACAGGTAGATTGGAGTAGGGAGTAGCTGAGGCAGGGAGCAGACAATAGCAATTATGTGCAGAACAATAGCAATTCTGAATCAGGGGTGATCGGGAACTGGGGGTGGAGGGGTGGAATGCTGCCCAGCTTGGCGATGCTGTGATGTGGGTTGCAAAGGAATTGCAGACTCAGTGCCATGGAGATGGCAGTGACCATAACAGGCAAGTAATTTGTGCCTTGTAGGTGAAGACCTGGAGGTAATGGTGAAAGAAGCGAGGAGGCTGGTGACGTGAGTAGGCCAGGTATGTGGGGCACGGCAGCAGAAAGTAGCGTGGTGGGAAGGCTCTCTTGCTAGCGCTACAGGGCAGGTAGGAGTCTCATGGCTGTGAGTAACAGAAGTACCTTGAGGCCTTTTTGGGAAGCTAGAAGTTCATGGACAATTCACCATTGGATTCACCATATTTGAAATCTGAGGAGGGTGTGCATGTCTGATTGCGTTGCCCTCCCATGTTCCTGGGTCTGGATCTTCAGCTAGAGCATCATGACATCTTCAGCAACATGAGGTGCCCACACCGTGATTTCACAGGCTTCACGGTTTCTGGGCCTTTCTGCTGCTCCCATCAATTGTATTGCTTTCAATTTTGTCCTCAGCTCACATTCAGGAACCATCTGAAGGTTTCACTTTCTTTTACCCAATCTAGTTTCAATAAACAATTGTAAAGCCTGGCAATCAAGATGAAACCAAGCCTTCTAAACCTTATTTTTCTGTTTTTCCAATAAAAAGGTCTTTCCAAGACACCCAAAGTGGAAAGTACTTTGAATTACTTTCTATGGTTCACTATTCTTGACTTCCTCAGGATCTCTTGTTGATAACATTCAAAACGATTTCTGGGATACAGCACCAGGCTTAAAATAGGCTGAAGGCTTCTGGGGCAACCACCTGATATGAGTGGTGATTTGTTACCCATATTAAGGAAGAATCAGATGTCAAGTTATACAAGGTTAATGAGCAACAACTGTTTGAGTGGAGTGCGGCCCCTACTCATACCCTGTTTCTCTCTGCTCTGGAGAGATCGGCTGTGTTGTAGGAGAAGCAGAAGTTATTAAATACACACATGATTTTTTCTAGGGCTTGGATCTGCCCAATCCATCTCTGTCTACTTTGTCCTTGGGAGGCAACTCCTGCCATTTGAAGTAAGCCGAGTCTCTGGGAAGGGCCAAGTTATTTCTGCATTGTCAAGGAGACCAGAAAATAGAACCTGGACAGCAACACAAACCCTTTGTGGGAGTGGGTGTTGCTGGAAAGTGGAAAATCTGAAACTGCATAGATTTCCTGCTTCTTCTTGGGGCTGACTTGTGCTGGGCTTTTGCGAGGGGGCTATAGGAGACAGATGCTTTTTTCTTCTCATCCCATCTCACATGAAAGCAGCCACTGTGTAACCACAGTCCTAAAACCATGGTGCATCTCTGCCAGTATTTCACAAGTGTGGTCTGTGGGCCCAAAGTTGAAGTCACTCAGAAAAATCTCTTGTTCTGGGCGCAGGCAATCTACATGCTTAAAACACACCCACACCCTAGGTAATCTTATGCTCTACTGCATTGACTTGTGAGCTTCCAAAGAACACAGTGCAGGAGACCTTGCTTGTGGCTGTGTCTAAGCTGACTTCTGACTTCAAGGGAGTGTCTATCACCTCTTTTCCTGCTATTATTGGTGGCCTTAATAGGGGTGGTGCAGAGAAATAGTTCTATAGTTCTATGCTGACAGTTCATTCTCTCATCCACAGCCCCGCTGTGGACTACGTGACCCTCTGTGTCCAGGAAGGGCTTGGGACTGGCTTCCCTGGTGGAGCTGGGAGCCTGGGTGCAGAGGATTCTGAGACCCAAGTGAGGGGATGAATGGTCCCTGGGCTCCTGCTTGGCCCTGTCCCACGAGTGCCTGCTTTACTGGAGGGAGCCATTGAGATTGTGAGGTGTTCACAGCTTTTGTTATCCTGGGTAATATACAGAGCTTGGCCTGTTACTTAGAAGGTTCTCATAAGATCTATGTGGTTCTCCAGCCTATTTAAAATACATGTGGTTTACTCAAACCCAGTGCTCTTCTGCAAAAAGAATTGCCTCTTAAGGAAAGAGCACAGGTCTCAGACTAGGGAGGTGGCTCCAAGTTGCAAACCTGCCCCTGAGTGGCTGTGCAACTGTAGACAGATCACTCTGTGTCTCTGAACCTCAGCTTTTCCATCATTTAGTGATGGCCTTTCAAGGTGGCTATGAAGGTTAAATTAGGGGAATGTTCATGAGAACATTGTAAATCCTGCAATGCTATTATACTTTTTTTCCCTTTTAACAGAGCCAGAGCTAAATGCTGATTACTAACTTCAGTACTTTCACTATGTTCCTGTGTCTCAGTTTTTGCCTTTAGAAAATGTGGGATAATAAAGCATTCTTAGGTCATTTTGAGAAAGAGGGAAGATACATGGTATGTTCTAGTGCAAGAACCTACATACTGCAGGTACTTGGAAAATGTCAGTCCCCTTTTTTTACAGTGCTGAGGGGGATGTTTGGGAGAGAGTCAGTGTAGGGTAATGCTAGTTATGAATAGACTTCTGTCACTTACATTGTACTTAACGTCTGTTTGCTGGTGGGATGGTTTCATTGTGTTGTCCAGCCCTTTCCTCCCCAAGCCCCAGTGCAGCAGGAAAGATGACTGGATGAATCTGTGCCTGTCTGCAGTCTTACCTGTTTCCATTTCTTCGGTTATGGAGACTCTGCTTGTTGTGGGTCTGATGGCTACTTCCTGGAGCCTCTGGCTGGTCCTGGCCTTGGCATTCAGACTCCTGGCATCCCGGGGTGTTTTCTCACACATGATCATGAATCTTGAATTCCATCTTCTTCTCTCCCCTGTTTCATCCTTGCAGGACCTGTTCTTTGCCCTGAGTCCTCTTTCCTTGGATTCTCTCAATTAACTTGATTAGAAGTTCAAGAGATAGAAACCCGTTCTCCAGTAAGTTTTACAGTTGCAGTGGTAATTCCTTTTGTTTATTTGTGTGCTGTGTGACCATTTTCAAAGTGGAGAAACTTTGCTTGTTCATTATTGGTTTTCATACACTCACAGCCACTATTCATTCTTTTGCTTACCCTCTCTGGTGCTTATTGGGTGAAATACCAGGTAACTTGGAGGGGGCAGGGGACAGAGAGCTCGTATTTGTTAATGTACATTTTTTATTTTTTCCAAGTGATTTTTAATAGGAATTGCTAATAAAATTTTCTCAATATTTTTTTCTGAGGTCTCTTCATTGCCTGGTTTAATGTGGTGTTTAAAATTTTATCAACTGTATGATACTGTAAAGAGGTTAAAAGTCACAAAGCTTCTTGGAGATGGAGAACGGAATTTAAATTCTAGTCTCTCTGGTTCCAGAGTCCATGTACTCTCTCAGTTGTTTCTGTCGCTAGCAGATGGCTCAGGGATAAAGTAGCACTTATCCTATAAGTCTCATATCCTGTTATTTGGTGAGCAAGTACATAGGCATACGAGTAGTAACACACAGAAGTCTTCCTCTCATCTTCCTTTTCAACACTGATGATCTATTATGTGGACACCCAACATTTTAGATTCTGGGGTCTAGCCTCCCTATCTTTCAGTTATTTGTCTAACGGGCAGGAGAAAAATTGATAAGTAGCTGGATAAATAATCTTCTGCAAGGTGATGGTAATGGCTAGGAACAATAAAGCAGAGCAGAGGTAAAGGGATGGGGCTTCTGTGTGAGACACGGTGATTGGTGAAGGTCTCATGAGTGGGTGACAAGTGACAGAGACTTGGTCGAGGAGAAAGCCTGAATGAAGGTGGAGCTGTCGGGGAGTTTGGGTTGAGTCTGGGTTGGAGTACACCCAGTGGGGTGTTGACAGACAAGTTCAGAATAAGGCCTCCCTGGTGGCACGAGGGGTTGAGTGCCACACTGTGTAGCTTATGCAGCCACTGCAGTGTGAGTTCAGTTGTCGACCAGGGAGGGGACCCACATGGCTCAACAGACCACTCCTCTGCTGTTCTGCTCAGCAGTGTATTTTGGCCGATCTGCCTGTTCTGCTCCCCGCTCTGTCTCTGGTGAATCCTCTCACTTCCCGCACCTCTTGCCTATACCCAGCTCTTCTATGCATAAATAAATAAAATCCTAAAAACAAAACAAAACAAGTTCATAATAGCTGGTCAGCCTTGGTGAAGACTTGAGCTTTTGTCCACAATGAGTTGGAAGACATTAGAGAACTTTAAGCAGAGAAGTGATAGGATCTGACTTAATAGCTAAAAAGAATCAGTGGGGATGCTGTGTGAATCCCCTGTTAGGGAACAAGGAGCCCGGCTCAGGATCTCTTGAAATCAGCCATTTGGAAAATTCAACATGAGTTTTAGATACTCCAACATTTCATTCTTGCACTTTCTGATCTAAACTGTGGATGCTTTATTTCAATTCTTTGCTGTTCACTCTAAATTTATTAAATTCCGTCAGGGTACTGTGAAAATTGTCATTTGTCTTTATCCTTTTCTTTAAACCTCTTCCTACAATCTAGATTTTTTTTTAAACCTAAACCAAATTACACATTGTTCACTTATCTCAACAGAGGTAGAACGAAATCAATTGTTTTGATTCTGTGATAGCGTAAACCTAGCTGCAGATTGGAAACAAAATGTACTAGCATCAGAGTGATTGAAGGCAGCCCCCTTCCCTGTGAGAGGGAGTTAACGTGCCCATGGTCAGGACAGAGGCCTGAGTTTATCATCATCTTCACATTTGGCCTCTTTTCCATTTGGATAGCATTTGCTCTCCTCCAGCCGAAGTGGGCGATTGGATTGAGACTACTGCACATCAAATGCCTCTAACAGTTACTAAGAAGGGGGGAGTTGTTGAGCAGCCAGACTTGCTGGAAAATGTAAGTACTTTACACATCATTGTAAATTGTTTTCCAGGCTATCCTGGCCTCCCTTCAGCTATGAAAGATTTCAGATGTCAAAAACAAAAGTTTCTTGAACACTTAACCATAAAAGTAAACGGGATTGCTTTAGACTTCTCTGTTAACACTCTAACTGTCCACACATGGAAATTGTTATCTACCCTGTTAGTTTAAATGTTGGTGGATGCTGTTGGGCCAGCTCTGCTGTCTGTTAGTAAGGCGTTCTTCTGTGTGAGTGAATGTGAATGCACAGTCTGGTACCCTCTACATCGTTTGGGGAACATGCCTCCATTAAAGAACACAGCTTTCCTAAATACATTGTGACTATCTTATATCTTTTCTCATTTACAGTATTCTTGGGTTTTGAGGCTGGATTAAGTTCATGTGTAATTACTCCTACACTGCTAGAGAGGCTGAATTATGGGGAGGATGTAGCAGCTGAAGTTTGGAGCTTAGTTCCATCTGGGAAGAGTTCTGAGCAGGTCAGCGGCCTTTGCTCAGGCTACTTCTCTTTATATAGACACTTTGTAGCTGAGTGTTTTCTGTCCAAACTGTTTTTGCTTGAAGGTCAAGCGTAAATCTCATGTTCTTGAAGAAGTTATACTTGAGTCATTTGGCACTTATAGTTACTTTCCCTTCTCTGAGAAAAGGGCTGCTTTCTTAGCAACTACTTACTGTGTTGGGTTGTCAGGTATCTCATCTGTATACAAGCACTCTGGGAGGGGGTTACTCTGGTTTAGCTCAGGGAAATGAACTGACACATCCCATCAGAGGAACTGGAGAGTCAGGATGTGAATTCAGTTGTCCGACAGTAAAGTGCTTTCCACAACTCCTTCTGACTTCTTAAAGCTTTCAAGGTGCGTAGAACAAGATACGCAATCCTTAGCACTTCACTGTGTGCTGTTGCTTGGTATTTGAAGTTGTTTCATGTAGGGCTCTTCTATTTTCAGTAATGTGCTAATGTCTTTGAAGGCAGTTCCGGAAAATACAAGGAGGGAAATGTGGCTTCCGTCTCATAATAGCTTGGCTCAGAATTACAGACACAACAAAAAGCTGTTTCCTAACCTATTACTGGGAGGCAGATGAATGTCTACAGAGGAAACTGAGGGAACACAGAGGAGGGGATAGTCTCTGCGGAAGTCAGGGTGAGGGTAGGTGGGAACAGAAAGGATTTTATAGAGAAATGATATATTCATTCTAATTGATGAGCAGGCATTTGCTAAGAATCAGGGAGACTTGGATCAGGGGAAGAGGCACTGGGGAGAAGCTCAGAAGGCAAACTATAGGTAGCAACAACAGGACATTGGCTAAGAAATGCTGTGGGATGTGCTGCATGTGGGAACTCACCCAGTATGACTGGATCTTGCATTAAAGGGGGGAGGAAAAGGGGATGCCCAGGGAAGAGCCTAGAAGGAGAGGAGGGCAGAGGTCAGGTCATGGATCTCTTCAGTGCTTTCTTGGTGAATTTTATTGTTTCCCACACTACTGAAAAATTTGAAGTAGGGTGCAAAGTAATCCCAAAACAAACATCTTGTTTAAGACTGTGTGTGGTAGGAAATTATATGAAAGGCATTTATGTAGTATCCACTAGGGCTATTAGGGGACTAGTGTGATTATCCAAGCAAGAGTGACTCTGGCCTGGGTGGGGTTGGAGCTGTGGGAATGGAGGGGATCTTTGGAGTCACCCAGAGCAGTCCTCTCCTGTGGAACCCACCCAGATGCTTCTTGTAGTAGGCCCCTCATATTCTGTGAGCCTCACAGCACAATCCCATTTTCCTACATCCATACTGCCATAAAAATAATGAAAAGAATCCAAGTGGATTTGACAGGCAAAGCATAAAGTCTTTTAGTATTTATTTATTTTTTTAAAGATTTATTTATTTATGCATACAAGAGCTGGGGTACAGGCCAGAGTCCAGGGAGGTGAGAGAATTCACCAGAGTGGGGAGCAGAACAGAGAAATCAACTGAAGTGCACTGCTGAGGGGAGAAGGGCAAGGCAGGCGAGGTCTGCCACGCCATGTGGGTCCCCTCCCTGGCCAGCAGCAGGGATCAAACTTGTGCTGCAGTGACTGTGGTTTGCTTCATAGTGCGTTGCTTAACCGACTGTCACCAGGGAGGCCCTCTTTTAAGTATTTAAACTGTTCTAAGACAGGGAGTGAAACTCAGCCCTCCTATCTGCATTGTCCCCATGTGAGGAGAATTGCCATCATATAGCTGGAGTTGGAAGCAGTGATTCATACATGAAAATAGAATTTTTGAGAAAAGCCAGAAGGAAAAAAATCAGATTTATTACCAAAATAATTTTCCAATCAGGGCCCTGGCTATTTTTCTTCTCATAGAAGTAAAACTGATATATATTAGCAAGTGTTAAAGCAATTTAAGTGTTTCAAGTCCTTATCTGTTATGTCCTTGAAGCCTGTATTATTTGTGGGAGGTAGTCTCACTGCTGTAAATCTGTGTTGACAGGTATAAATTTACACTAATAAATTAATAACACAAGTAAGAAAAACAAACCCCAGATCCGAGGCTGCTGAATTAGCTGTAGAGCAAACAGAATCAAGGAAACACAGATCAAATGTCTTCTGATTGATTTTTGTTCTTAATTGGACTAAGATGCATGCAGATGACATTGTAACACTTGTTCTTTTTCTCACCTGTGTTTTTTACTTATTAAACCTACTCATCATACCTCGCCATTTCCATAACTAGGTGCACTAAAACATTCAACAAATACTCAGTGTCTTTCGGGAGGGCTACAGCAGGTTTTCTGTTCTGTGTACTGTGACTCTTCCAGCCTTAGCAAGTTGTTTATCTTCCAGTTTCCAGCAAGTAAGTTTTCTTCTCAAGACCCGTGACAGCTCAGTAAGTGAATTTTTTCTTGTTTTGGGTCCTGCATTAGGTATCTCTTGAATCTCCTTGAAAGAAGGGATGGTATCTTGTATATCCTTCACCACCTCAGCTCCTAATAAAACGTCTTGGCACCTAATAGAGTTCATTTAGTCTATGCTGGATGAATAAGGACAAGAGTCTGCCCTTGGGGAGAGGAAATGATTGTTTTTGGGGTAAGATAAGGTAGAAGGAGATCCAAGTAAACTAATATATTTCATTGTATATAAACTAATGGATACAATCAGTTCACTTATCAATGAATTGGTATAATTCATTGAGAGGTGGGAAAAAGCCCAACATGACATGGGATATTGTGAGTTTTACATAAGCTGAGTTCACCAAAAACATGGATTACAAAACTATCTTGGTGTGGGCATTAGGATTTTTGATTTAAGCACTCAACAAGTAACAGTTCTTTTTTAGAAAATAACATTCACTTATGAATTTATATTTAAAAAATAAATCTTTATGTACTTTCCTAAAAAGAGAAACCCTACCAAATCCTAATCATGCCAGGTAGCTGTACCCACGTGCCCCTAAGTGGTTTAGTTACAACCACTGCCTCTTGGCAGGTAGATTAAACTCGCCAGGACACTGCGCACCTCTGTGATCTTCAGGGTTTCTCTGCCTTTTCAGGCAGAGTAGATGAGCTTCTCCATCTTCGGCTGCTACTGTCCATGCAGCCTGCTTGTGCTCGTTTGCTGACAGTTGCCATAACAATGTACTGCATACTTGCTGGCTTAGAACAACACCACAGTTCTATAGATTGGAAGTATTTGTGGGTTCAACCAGGTTCTTTGTTTAAGAGAATCTCCCAGCCTTGACTATTGCTTTCAGGCTTCAGGGAAGAGTCTCTTTCTAAGCTCATTCTAATTGGCAGAATAAACATTTTTTTCAATGGTAGGGCTGAAGTCCTCTCTTCCTTACTGGTTGTCAGTGTGTCTGCTCACTTCTATAAGGGCCTGCATTTTCTGGTGTGGTCCCCTTCATCTTTAAGGCAGCAATGGGACATGCAGTGGTTATCTTGCTTGCAGTCTCTCCCACTTCCCTTATGCCTTCTTCTTTCACTACCAGCTAGAAAACATACTGTTTTTTAGAGCACAGTACTGTGCGAGTCCAGGATTCTCTCCCCAAGTTAAGGTCCACAGGCTAGTAACTTGAATTACATCTGCAAAGACCCTTTTGTCATGTCACAAAGCATATTCAAGTGTGATACTCTATATTCCCAGTTTTGTAAAAGTAAGGCAGAGTATCTGTTTTTCAGGAATCATCTTAGAAGTTTTGTCTACCATACTTTGCAAAAAGGAAAACATTGCCAAATAGAAGTTCCTCAGTTTTCTGTAGGGGATAACTCTGGCCACCAGTACTTTACCAAACACTATTGCTTTGCATATGACAGGAGAGTTCCCTTGGCTCTCTTTAGAGTGGTTTCAGAAATTGCGACATTCTACTTAATAGCAACAGAAACTAGGTAGTCATGATAGCAGGGCCAAAATGTAGGACACATTCATATGCCTGTAAGAACTTGCTGGTGCACAGAATGAATCATCAGTTCAACTCACAGTCGCTCAGCTATGTATTGGCAGAACCACATGCCACATCAATACCTTTGGAAACATCATAACTATGGTGCAGCCCTGAATAAGAAGTAAATACAGATGACTGTCAAATTCCCATATATGCATGATTATGTAGTGGAAATTACTGTTCTCTTAAATGGAGCTTCCTTTGTCCCCCCAAAAGCTAGGGCAGCTTACAGGAACAATTCATAGGCTATAATGTACATCACTGGGTATCTGCAGCCATCACCAGTTTCCATGTAAATACTCATGAGAAGTGATTCAACTTGTAATCAACTCACTAAGGAACATCACTAACCCAATAAGTTTAATTAACAAGTAGCACTGACGTACACAACAAAGGAGGGGTGGGAGGGGGCAAAACACGGGAGGAATGAACACAAGGGAATATGGTAATTGCTCATGGATGATACGGTGGTGGGAGAACTATGGGGACTACAATGATGTAAGGACTTCCTAAATTAATGAATAAAAAAGGAGTTGATAAAAAAGAGGAAGTACAAATTAAACACTGCATTTATACCCACAAACCTAAGGTAGCTTTAGATAAGTTGTGAAAGTGCAGGTAGAAACTCGCACAGTACTGTGCTCTAAAAAACAGTATGTTTTCTAGCTGGTAGTGGAAGAAGAAGGCATAAGGGAAGTGGGAGAGACTGCAAGCAAGATAACCACTGCATGTCCCATTGCTGCCTTAAAGATGAAGGGGACCACACCAGAAAATGCAGGACCTTGTAGAAAACTATTGATGCTGGAGCCTCCCTGGTGGTGCAGTGGATTGAGCACCGCACTGTGAAGCATCTGCTGCACATCAGCGTGATTTGATTCCCAGCCAGGGAGGGAACCCACATGGTGCAGCAGACCTCTCCTCGCCCACTGCTCCTGTTGGCAGTGTACTTCAGTCGGTCTGCCTGTTCTGCTCCCCACTCTGGTTCATGTGAATCTTTTCACCTCCCATGATTCTGGCCTGTACCCCAGCATTTGTATGCATAAATAAATCAATCTTTTTTTTAAAAGAAAACTATTGATGCTAAAAATGATGCCAGGAATCTGTAATCTTTTGAATTAGACCAGCTGTTATCCTCAAACTGATTTTTCTATTGAAGAATGAAGTGGTTACTATCTGTAGTATTACTTTTTCATGTGCCTGTATAATTTTTCCTCAAAGAAGATGCTGTTAAATTCATGTTACAGTGGACAGAAACCAAGAATTAAGGAAATAAGAGAGCATGGTGCTAAACATCCACAGATCCCCAAGACAGACTGCAGGCTGTGTCTGTGTTTCTTATTTTATACTAAGTGCCTATTTTATATATTTACCCCCTTTGTCTGTTTTCTAGGTGTGTTAGTGTGCTCATTCATTTTAGTGTATGTACTTTTATGGAAGAAAAACATGTAATGGTTTGCGATGGAAAAGAAATGTGGTAATAGTAAAGAAGGCATTAACTAGGTTTATTACAATGTAAAATAATTGGGAAGTAGTATACTTTGCATATTGAAATACTGACCCTTGAAGCAGTTTCCATGTGTAACTTTGGATGACATTGTCTGAGATTATGCCCAGGGGAGAGAGGCCATTTCTGCAGACCTCTCTGGGTGTGTAAGGTAGCTAGGATGGCATCTTCTTTACATTCCTTGCAGGAGACCACTTGTAACAGCAAAGCTGTTACTTAATGCCCTGAGCTCGCTTAATGCCCTGAGCTCCCTTGCAGGGCACCTTTGCAGCACTATTTTGATTTAGTTCTGAATCAGCCATATTCCTGAGTTAGGGAAATTAAATTTTACCATGAACTTGCAGATAGGCCCGACTGCTTCATTGCTAGTTCATATTCTAACTACCTTCACCGAAGTAAGAATCAGGGTCAAGCTGTTGTGAGGAAGACCGCATCAAGAGCTCAGAAACCCTCCAGGGACCCCTTTATCACTGCTTCTCAAAGAGGCCTTTATTCTTCTCTTCTGCTGTTTCCTGCGAAACATGAGGACATGGTGAGGCCAACAAGGGCCTGAGTACTCCTCTAGGAGCACGTCTTCCGATTATGACATCCGCCCCGCTGCCTCTGCTCTTCCTTCCCACTCCACCATGTGGATGTTTCCTTTCATGCTACTGTTTGGTTTACTGTCTAATCATAAAAATGGCCTTTTCATTCTTAAAAGAAGGCATTCTCAGGTCAGTTGGCATTTGTTTTAAGTCTCTTGTGTAAAGCCATCAATTCTTATTAAAGTAACATTTTTAAGCTGTGTTATCTACTGGAAGATCTTAATTGACATGAAAACTCCCTCATTAATGGGACACCAAAGAGTGTTTTAATCTAAGTCAAAAAAGTTCACTTCTTTTATTTCAGGTATGTTAGACTTGATTTTTTTTTTTCTGTATAAAAAAGGCTAGTGATATAGTGGTTAAGAAAAAGAGAAAAAGAAGGAAAAAGGAAAATCAAGAAATGAATACTGATGTTACTTATTACAGTTATGAGTGTAGTTATTAGGTCCAAAGTTAGTGTACATTTATTTCCAGTAAAATTAGGAATAAAAAAACCTAAATAAAATAATTCAACTGTACTTCTAAACTGTATTTCATTTTATTTGAGGTACCTGGCAAGCTTCCCTTTGAAAACTTCAACAAGCAGCTTTTCAACTTCACAAAATTCTTAGGGAAATACAATACAGCTACCCTATTTCATAGAGGGCATAGAAAGAGAGAGGTTGTTTTTTTTCAGGCAGCTAAAGAAAATAGACTTTCTTCATCATACATATACTTAATTCAGTAGATAATAACAGTTTCTTCTGTAATGAATATTAATCTTGACTACATGCTTTATCAAATTCTGGTGTGACTACATGAAGGGGAATATGAATTTCCTTATAAAGGGTTGTGTGAACCCACAGAATAAATTAAATTCATATTCTTAAAATGAATTAAACTAAGTTAAAACAAGTTAAAATTCCTGTTTGATGATAGTAATTAAATATTTTAAAATGCACATTTATACTATGGAAGCTTGAATGTATATTTTTAAGTTCAAGATCATTTATAGCTGATAGGGAAGCAATCTGACCTAGAGAATGTGTATTTAATCTTCTCAAGAAAGGGCTTTTTCAGTGGCAAAGACTGAGAATGCTGTTCTGCATGATGGAGAAATTAGTGTTTGCACAAGAAATAAACATGTTCTTTTACTGTCTAAAAGGGAAAATGGTGTTTGGATTCAGATACTTAGAAAAATAGACTTACAGTCAGATGACCACTTTTCCTCAATTATTTGAGGATATGAAAACAAAATAAATACCATTATGGAGTGCCTGCTATGGAGATGCTAGTCCTGTACATGGTGAAGGCCAGGAAAAGCAGCCCTGGCCAAGCTTCAGGGAGAAGAAGGGATCTAATCAGATGGTTGGAACCTAGTGCCCTTAACATAATATAATTTCCAAGCAGATACATGTGGTTTCTTAGCAAGTCAGATGCCTCTGGTTAGTTTAGAGAAGGTAAAAGAATATATTGATTTTTTATATCCCACATTTGAATTCAACCATTGGTATTTGCTTTCCTCCTTCTGACTTACTTTGCTTAGCATAATCCCCTCCAATTCAACCCATGTTTTTGCAAACGGCAAGACTTATTTTTACTTTTTTTAGGTGAGTAGTATTCCACTGTGTATATATCCCACATCTTAATCTACTCATCTGTCTTTGGACAGATTTCTGGAGAAGGTGTGGACCTTAGACCTGTACCCCCAAATCTTTATAGTGATGTAAACCATTGTTGCCTCAGAAAATATTATTAATTAAAATGAATATGTATAATATATACTCAAATGAATATATATGAATATATGTCTGTGTATAAAATGGATATATATGTATATGAAAAGGAATATATTGACAGGTGCATGAAGCAGAACACTGCAGTGTCCTGGAGGCAGCATTTAGAAAGCATCAAGGAGATCTGTGGGGAGGAAAATTAGTCCTCAGGAGCTGGGGAAGTGACTGGCAAGAAAAGACAGGCTTCTTACTAGAGGGATTGAAGCATAGTGCGTAGCACCAGCACGGGGCTCAGCCGGATGAACCAAACAGACATCCGGGATCAAGTCTGCTTACTTGAGTGGCATTATGTTTATGGTTCTCAAAACCTGCTCACTTGATGGGGTTGGGTGGGGTTGAAGCAAGTGTGATTTGATTCGATCATCCAGTACCGACCCGAGTGGTACCTGCCAGTTTTTGTCACAGAAGTGGACTGACTCCAGGACTCAAATAGGGCAGAAGAGACAGAGAAGGTTAGAGCATCTCAAGCAGAGCGTAAAGACAGTCATGGCACTTCTCTAGTTGTTCTACAGGTGCAACAATTATTTAATACTCTTTTTCTGTCTTGAATGAATATGTCACCTATTTGGTGGCATGTAAACACATTTGAATGAAATCTTGGTACATACTTTAATATTTTAATCAAATCAGGTGACTTTATAAGAGCATAGCACTTTCCATAACAGAATGAAACATTACACTTGGTGGGGTGAGTTATTATTTGGACAAGGAAAACTAATGCACTGTACTATACCATATTTTCAGAATGAGATGACTATATTTTCCAAAACAATCTAGTAGTATAAAACCAAAACTAGTTAGAATGAGAATGTCCGATTCGATTTCAGCAAAGTGTGCGATAATGGCATTCAGACCTTCTCTGGAGAACTGCGGGATGAAGTTCACTCACCAGCGACCCAGGGGAACAAAGGCTGCCTTCACCCAGGAAGCTCAGAGAATCAGACACAGCAAGGGCAGAGGCAGAGGTTGCGGTAATAAAGAGTGTTAGTGAACAAGACCCTCTGATAATTGTTTTTAAAGCTCCCACAGCCGTAGATGAGAGCTTGCTTATGCTAGATTTGAATTTTGCATGGGGATTATGAACTGGACACAACTCCCACTAAGTGGATGTTTTGGGGTCTAGCACGTGGCCTGCTCACATGAGGCTCCTTTGCCCCTCCTGCCAATAGCTGCTTGGAGCCTCGCCTCTGACAGCTGATGATTTCAAATGTCCACACTGTCAGGACGCTCTCTAGGAGCAGCCATGGGCTATCACCACCCACTAGGCAGCCCCAACTCACACACAAGGCCACGCCCTGGGTGCCCTTCATCCTCAAGTTTTGAATGGCATCTTTTGCTAGAAATTGAGATAAAGAAACAAGTTCTGAATCCAAACTGAGCCTCCCAGTTGTCTTCTACCCACTTGGACTAATTTGCCCAGTCATTCCGTTGCTGTTTAGACAGTCTGTATAATTTTGGCAATTTCAAGACCATTGATACAACCATTGATTTCTTGAAAAGATGGTCCAGCGGAGCCAAGGAAATACATCGGCCAAGGGTTTTAGTAACTGGTTGAAGCTAATCTTTCTTACTCTGGACTTAGCTTCAGCCTACTCTGCTTCAGCGGACTGTTAGGGCTTGCCTTTGAAGAGCTCTTCTTGTCATGGATGGGGTGATATGACCATACCTTTAGCAGAAACAAAGACAAATCCTGACCTTAATATGAGGGAATTATAGCATTTTACCTGAATCTCTTCTTGCTGTTACTCTGCTACTGACCTACTTCTCTGCTGTGATGACTAGGATTCAACCTGGTTTATAATTTTAACAATTTTTCTCTCCTGCTCTTCTGGGTGTTCCTATCTTTGCTCCATGTCTGCATATGGAATCTTTTAGAATCAGGGTCCGATATGTTTTGCTGTGAGTCTATATATGACTAGTCCTGGGCCATGTTGCTTTCTTTGGTAATCACATCCAAAATTTCTTCAGGGGCCTTGCCTTCCTCAGCTGCAGGAATAGAACGTTGTTATAAGTCATGTTTCACCAGGCCTTGTCCTTGGTTCAGAGGTTCAGCATAGTACTCAAGCAGGTTCTGTAAGAGAGAGAATTAGAGCAGTTTCATAGCCCTGACTAGGAAACAGCCTTGGTTTTTGCAGCCTAAGATCTAAGGAGCTGTATGGTCTGGTACTGACCCAACTACTTAGACCCCCATGGAGGGTGAATGTGTTAAAAAGTGAAGCTACTGGATAGGGCCCACCCAAGCACAGGACAGGTGGAGAGCTTCTGGTGACACGAAGTGAGTCCTCTTGGGAAGCCATGCCTTATGCCAACTCTTAGTCAGTTTATTCTCTATTTTGCTAGAACAAGTTTGTTAAAAATTGACCGAGCATTTCAGTCTCATATTGGAGCATGCCTGCTTGTGGACAGCCTTTTTAAAGACAAACTAACAAACATACATATAATTCAAAAAGGAAAAGAAGTCACCAAAACAAACAAAAAATAACATGAAGGAAAAATCTCATTTGTGATGAAATGAAAGATGAAAGGTTGCTTTTTAAAAATCATTAGCAGAATAGGAAAAAATTGGGCATACCTAATGCTGGTTAATCTCCCTTCTTCTATATTAGAAGTTACAAAATGTAGAACATTTGCTGACAGGCCTCTGATGGTGCTGATGGCCTGGGTCTCTGCCTTCACCACCTTCATATTATGTATGCTGTGTTTACCTTCTTTTGGAACATCCTGATAATTCATATTCATTCCTTTGTAAGTGTGCATGCAATTCCAAGGTACAATAACTGTTTTTCCTTGTGCATATTTGGAAACCTTAATGAGTCACCAAATAAGTGATCTCTTCAGAAACTCAAAGTGAGGAGGCTTCAAGAAAATTTTCATAATTGACCCTTGGATCCATAACTACATGAGGGTTAGTGACTCACTAGTCTTTCTGTTGTGGGCATTGTTATATCACTTTGCTTTCTCTGAAAGTGATCTTTGTGACAAAGTTGGCAGGTAATAGGCTTATAAAGGGAAAAAGGAGATGAAAGGGATTTCTGTATTAACCTTTTCATTATGGAACCAGAATGGCAGGAAGGCTAAGGAGGAGCTCGAGGCAAGGCAGCCTTACAGTTCTCACTGCCATGCCTCTTTTATTTTTCTGAGAAACTAAACATGAGCTGAGAATTGGGGTTTAAACAATGCATACTGAGACCAGGAAGCTCTTAAGACTCCATTCATACAGTGAACAAAGACAGGCCTGCGGTTCTTCTCCCGTACGCCATGGACAGTGTGAGAATGGAGTTAGTTCTGGGTACTGTGCTGAAGTCCAATCTGTGTTTCCAACTCAGGGTCAGCTTTAAGCTTTTAGGAATATAAAAAAGCCCTGTGAGAAAAGTTTCCTTTCTGCTTGTGCTATACAGGACCTTTTTGACCCTAATTATACCCTTTTAATTGGAACTTTCCCCAGACTCTTCTTTTTTTGTGGGTCATTCTGTGATGACTGGATACAGTTGCCTCTGTTCTAAAACAAAATAAAACTCCTCACAGAAAACTGAGGAGCAACTGAAGACATGTCTCCTTGATTGCTTTCACCTCTTCTTCCTTCCACTAGGGTCCTCTACCTTCCTTTAGATTCTGACCCATTATGTAAAACATTTCAGCATCAGTGTTGAGAAAGTAGGAGAAATGGAAGCTTGTAATAAAAGGCATAGAGGTTCCAGGGGTAAGTGGGTGACATGGGCTTCTGTTCTTAATTTGAGAAGTCTACATTGATGAGATAAGATATAAACTATTTTGAAAAATGTAGTATCCTTTTGATTTAACTAGGGAAACCATAATGGCTTACTAGTAAGGTGGACAAGCTAGAGAAGAAAGTCTGCCTCTCTCATTTAAAATTAGATTCAACTGCTAATAGGAAATAGACTTAGAAATAGTTTTTAAAAATTTTATTAAACACTAGTGCATGTTAGTATGCTAGTGTAACACATTTAACACTGGTATGATGTTTTGTGGTAATGAGGGACCCAGGTCCTCTCTTCCCTTACCATCTAAGGTCCTGACTTACATTCTCAGAGGTATTATTCCTTGGCCCAAAAAGACTTGAAGCTCCAGTCACCATATCTGTTTTGTAATTGGAAGGAAGGAAAAGAAGTTTACTCCCAGTTGAGTTGGTTTGCTTAAGCCATTTTTTCAAAATTATCATGCAAGTCTTCGCTTATGTCATTGTCCAGAGCTTGGTCACATGGTCAAATCTAGCTGCAAAGTGTCTGGGAAATGTAGTCTTTTAACTGGTTGCATTGCCGTCCTAAGTAAAAGCTGGATGTTGTAACTAAAGAAGGAGGAGAGATTGGCTTTTGGTTAGCAACTTGTACTCTGCTGCAAAATTCCTTAAAACCCATGGTACTATGTTAGGAGATTCATGTGTTAGAAACTTGACAGATCTATAAGGAATATGATCTTACTATCAATGTGTGGGCTGGTATGGGAAAGTCTTAGTAAGAATGTTGAACTTAGGCTTAATGATTTGGATATAAGAGGATAGAAATTATAAGTTTTGACAAGGGGTTTATAGTATTTGATTATGAGTAAAGTATAGAAAGAGGTAAAAACAAAATTTTAAAGTCTTGGGGAGTAGAAATGTCAAAATGGTAAGTGGACATTAGAAAGGGTTGATTAGCCCTATTAAAGAAAGAAGTTTATTTAACAATGAAATATTTAAGGTACATTTCAGAAGTATGTATATGGTACTAGACTAGGGTGGAGAGAAAGTCTGAAGTAAAGTAAGTAATGAGCTTTATTTAGAAGTAAAGCTAGTACATTTTAATGCTGAGGTTGGCCATCTGCTGGAAAGATGAGTCATCTAAAAATGGGTGAGGGGAGATACTCATGACACAGTGGGGAATGTTGGGGATTGTAGGAAATGGTCTAAAGGGCCAGCTGTTGCTTGTTTGCAGCCAGTTATTTCCAGTAAAGAAATCAGACTTACATCTCCTTCTTTTCTAAGAGGAGTCAGAAATCTAGATATTTACAGTCTTCGAGGTTTCAAAAATCATCATGCAGCTTTTCATGAAGATGGCACTGAAACCACAGAAGGAAGTCTCTGCCCCTCCCAAAGCTGACACCAAAGCAAAAGCAGTGCTGAGAAGAATTCACAGCCACAAGATAGGGAAGTTCCGTACGTCACCTACCTTCCAGTGGCCCTAGACATTGCTCCTCTGAAGGCAGCCATCTCTCCTTGGAAGAGCATCCCCAAGAGAAACAAGCTTGACCACTGGGCCATCATCAAATGAAGAAGACAGAAGACAACACCAGACCTGTGTCCATGCTGGATATCAAGGTCAATATGCCTGTGAAGAAGCTCCATGACATTGACATGGCCAAGGCCAACCCCCCTATCAGGTTTGACTGGGAGAAGAAGGCATGCATTCCGCTGGCTCCTGACTAGCATGCTTTGGATGGTGCCAACAAAATTGCAATATTCTAAACTGAGTTTGGCTGGCTAATTCTAAATACAGATTTTTCACCATTAAAAAAAAACACATCATGTACACCAAACAAATATATCTGAAGGCTGAATTTGTCCAGTGGACCACCAGTTTGCAATTTTTGACCTAGTTCAACCTCTTTATCTTTCTGAGATGGGAAAGGTCTATGGGCCTTCCTAAGGTCATATAGCTCATCAATGATAAAACTTGCCCTCTTGATTCCACTGCCTTCCTATTGCACCACAATTTGAACAGCTTTCTAATAGAGCTAAGAAAGTCACCAGGAACAATTTTTTGGAAGGAAAATATCAGAGAAGTTAGGTGTGCCACATAACGCTTGCAGTTAATATGAAGACTACCTGCTTATCATAGTGTATAGCATCAGTCAATGTTAGCTCAATCTTTATGTGAAATGTTAAAATCATATAGGTTAATGCTTTACAAAGAGGGAAAAGAAAAGAAGCAAAAGCATTATTATTAAACCTTGGAGAGCTTTCATAATTAACAATGGAAGCAAGGTAATGAATTAGCAAAGGGCATCCAAGGAGCACTCAGAGGTAGCTAGGAATGCATTGTGAGTTTTTTGCCTTTACCTTTGCCCTAATTACCACTTTAGGCTGTAAATGTTTTAATTTGAGGATAATTTCCAGCCCTTTAATAAATTTCTTTCCAATTATACTGCCTTCTTAACTTACAGCCTCATAAGAAAGTATGGTCTTCAGAGAGTATTCTTCTCCCATTAGCTAAAATTAGATAGATTGATTAATTTTGGCTGAAATTTCTAAAAATGTGTAGTTGTATCTTGAGATTATTCCACCATTAATGGTTAAGTGTCTCCAGAATAAGTAATTTTTGCCAAAAAAATTGAAAGAAGAATGTCCTTCAAAAATCACTTTTCTGTTATAAATATGTCCTTGCATGTCACCAAAATTTGCTCCACTATCTCAATACCATAGTTTACAAGATAATGATTTTTGAAATGACCGATTCTGTTTTATGTTTTAATATGCATTGTGAAATGCATTTTTAAGACACTATTTAAAGTTCTGAGTAGAGAAGTCCCCAGCAACTAGATTTTTTTGATTTAATGCTCACATTAGAATATTGACTGGTAAACACAATGGAAAGACCTTGGGGATCTGGTGGATTCCTAACGCAATTTATCTCAGCACTAACTGCTTTTGCAGTGGATTTTGTTTACAGTAGCAATGGGCCTATATTTATAATTTGTTCTTTTGAAAATTATCTCAACAGAACTGAAATACCTACAAGGTCAATGGTGCATTATTCGTGTGGCAGAATGGTAACTCCAGTGTTGAGGTTTGTCTTTACAGAACTTCCAACTTACAGCACTAAAAAGAACTGGAAGGTGATCGTTAAAAGGAGAAAAAAAAAAAGCAGCCCATCCATTACTTGACATTTAACCATGTCCTTTTGCTTTTTTCCCTTCTTTCTTTTGTTTCAAGACATATATTAAATATCTAAACATCTCACCAGAAAATAGGTCTGAAGAAGAAGAAATCAAGAAAAATATACCCTTTACAATTGAAACCAATAAAATCAACTACTTGGGAATCAACTTAACAAAAGAAACAAAATACCTATATAGAGAAAATTATAAAACACTGTTAAAAGAAATAGAGTAAGACACAAAAACATGGATAGGAAGAATCAACATTATCAAAATGGTCATCCTACCAAAGGCAATTTACAGATTCAACGCAATACCAATAAAAATCTCAATGAAATTCTTTAAGGAATTAGATCAAATATTGATGAAATTCATATGGAGACAAAAAACCCTGATTAGCCAAAGCTCTACTAAAAAAAAAGGAGAATGGAGGTATCATACTCCCAGACTTCAAACTCTACCACAAAGCACTAGTAATTAAAACAGCATGGTACTGGAACAAAGACAGACACACAGACCAATGGTACCATATAAAAAGCACAGAAGTAAAACCACACAACTGTGGACAACTGATCTTTGACAAAAGAGCAAAGAATATGCAATAGTACAAAGATAGCTTATTCAATAAAAGGTGCTGGCAAAACTGGTCCACCATATGTAAAAAAAAGAAACTGGACCACTATCTCACACCGTGTATGAAAATCAACTCAAAGTGGATAAAAGACCTAAATGTAAGACCTGAAACTATAAAATATATAGAGAAAAACATAGGTAAAATGCTGCATGACTTACACCTCAATAGCACTTTCGAGGTCACCAGAAAATAGGATGTTTCTCTGCTCTCAGCTGAAGCTTCTATGACCATAAAATTAAAAAATCGTATTTTATCTCCTTGCCCATGAAGAAGACCCACCAGATTCATTGTCTTATCTCTCCGGACAGTGCTGGTTGCTAAATACAGTCTGATTTTGCTGTCTTTATTCAACTCCAGTTTCCACCATTTCAGTAGGGGGAAGATTCTTATGAAAGGCCATTAAATAATCCACATTTTTGAAATTTGTACTCCATGTCAGTTGGTATCCACTGAGATTCTTTTGTGCAACCTGAACAGCTTTCTGTGTTGCAAGTTGGAGGGGTGAAAAGAGAAAACTTGACTCCACCACTGAAAGAGAACTTCTGACTTTGCAAGGGCAGAGATTCTAAAGAGCACAAATATGATTGATTATAGATCTTTGGAAAATGTTCACTGGTTTGCCCCGGCCTGTGGGGTGACAACGGGGGGCGCGCGGGAACCACCTAAGAGAATGAAACAGACAGGGGACGCGAAGAATGGAGGCAAGACAGGGATCTGATCAAGCCTTCAAATTTTATTTAGAGATCATCAGTATATGAGCACTCAGAAAGGGAAATGAGGGATAAGGGAGGGGAGCTTCCTCAAGGTAATTGGTTGAATGCAGGGGATGTGTGCTTTAGTGATTGGTGGTTCTGAAATGGGAGAGTCCTAGCTTTGGCGCCGTCTGGCTCTTGCTTAAACGGCTGGGGTGTGGGCGAGGCTTATTTTGGCGCTCTTACTTTATCAGTAAGTGAAGCTGACCAGGAAGTGAAACCATGGCTCCTGACACTGGATGAAAACAAGCCTTTCCCATCTCTACTGGGACTTGAAAAATGAGGTGTATACTTATGCTACAATGAAGCTGCTGCCTTCCAAAGCAACTCCCTGGGGGGAGGTGGGGGAAGCCTCCTTCCTTTAGAAAGTCTCTCCAACTATGACTGCTCATTTCTGCCCCCTTCCCAGCAGACCTTGTGCTGGGAGTTCAGTAGTGGGGTTCTGACTAAGGAATTGCACAGGTTGCCTCCCATTTGGATGGTGTCAGAAGACAGGGCGCGGGTTTTTCATCAAGTGAGTTGCCCCAAGGGCCAGCAGAGGGAAAGCTTAGCTGCCCCTGGTGCTCCTGGCAGTACGCTTCACCCCACCCCCACCCCACAAACCCCCCATCTCCCAGCTAAAAACTGCTCCATCCTCTACAGGATTTCAGTTATTCCAGGTGGTGTGTCAGGGACCTTTGGGTGGTTTCTAGAATTCTGATTTAAGGTCTTTAGCTTATATTTAACTTTACCTTGCAATTCTTTCCTCCTTGAGGTGAAGGGTACACCTGAGGGTGGTCCTCTGTTATCTTACTGACTGAGGTTTATATCAGCCCAGTTATATTTGCCAAACTCATTCTCCTTTTGGGACTCATGAAATTGCCACCCCTGGAACTGGAATTAATGGGGGATTAGGGCTGTACAGAATTGCTGCTCAGCCAAGAATGGACTCAAGATACATTTGAACTGGGAAATCCAAACATATCAGCATTTAAGGTGACCTTTGAGGTCACTTTGGGTCTAATCTTTTTAGGGGACATTTTAGAGGGCTCTCCCAGATCTCCATGCTTTCCCTGTAAAGACAAACTCTTTGTAATTCTATACTATCTTGCATCCAAGCCAGTGCAGTACTGTGAAAAATGCATTAACAAAATTCTGTGCTCTTACTGGAAACAAGCATCTTTTTTTGTAAATAATTTCATACAGCACCTGTAATAAGTTAGAATCAGAATGATCTTTCTGTCATGATTTCACTTCTCATACAACTGTACTTCAAATGCCACAGGAGTCAATAAAATTTGATTCTGAAATAATGCTGAATTTTAAAACTGACTATGCAGTGTGTAAGGGAAAAAGCGCCTCCCATTTTTCTTGCAGTCATTTGAAGGCATAGATGTAGATTCATCACAGCATTGGAAACATGTTTTGAAAATGCCAATACCTCCATCAGTTACAGATTCGTCGTAAATGATGCGGACAGCTCCTGCTGTTCCCTGATCTTCTTCACCCATGCCATCCTCTCTTGGGCACTTTGGACTGCAGTGCAGCCACCTTACCTGGTTTGGTTCACCCGAGTTCCTCTACTTCCACCCACCATGCCCACTGCCCATCTACAGCCCAGATTTCCCAACCAGTCTCCATCTACGTTAGTCTGCTTCCCTCACACTCCAAGTCAGTTGCACTTTCTTCCATAAACTATAACATTAAGAACTTTTTTAATATATGAGACTTTCATAGATACAAACTTTCATAATATTTAAACAATATATAAATATATGTAAAGGTATATGTATGTATATATGTGTATAAAGGCATATACGTAGAATCTTAGAATGGAAATTTATGGAATTAACCTGCATGTGGAAATAAAATGGAACTCTGTTTTTTTCTGCCACTGATCTCATTTCTTCTTGAGGCTTTTCTCCTTGGGTGTATGTATAGGGTGGGGTGGACATGGTGGAAGAGGGGGGGTTCTGCAATGACAAAATTATAATTTTGCAGTACTCCTTAAAGATCGGTCTCCAATGGCATTCTCATTTTTGGAAAATGCGAGTGTTTCAGGCTCTCTCTCCCCGGATCCTTCCTAAAACCACATCTTCACATATGTAGGAGGGGGGGTGGCCTGATACCACCCAATACACTGATTGGGTAGAGGCTCTTGCCCTGCCAGGCATCTCCGTTCTGACAGGCTTGGGCACCGAGGTCTTTTGGAAATGTCTGCCTTCACTGACTGCTGGTTTGTGACTCTGGCCATTTTCTTTTGATCAAGAAATCCCACCTGCTGCATGTTCAGCTTCATCCCTCTACAGTCCAGCACTTCCCTTAGAGACTCTGCTGAGAGTGCAGCTCCCAGAAGCCAAGCATAGGGGTACACAGCTGGCTCACTTGCCCTGCCCTCCAGCTGCTGGGACTCCTCCCTTCCGTGCATGCTGGCTATGACACTGACTGTTTGCCATGCTTCTCCCTAGATACTGCAGGTTTTCCTGCGCGCCTCCAGCCTGGAAGCTCTGTGTTCTCCCTCCTCACTATCAGTATAGTCTAGGATGTTCACCTGCCGCTGGAAGTAGAACTTAATGGTGTCTCGATGCATCTCCCTTTTTGCCTCCTCCTCTCCTTCTGCCAGAGAGGTCTAGTCCCTTTCCCCATCTGGAAGGAGCTTCCTCTGGGGTCGTGATGGCAGAGAGGCTGCCAGATGTGATGATTCGAGATGGTGCTGAATGGTCAGAGAAACACAGAAAACACATCATTTTAAAAATTTCAAAATAACATCCCTGAAAATAAAATTATATACTCGTAACTAGTGTTTTCCCAAACCACATATCATCCTTGAAGAAGAGGGAGCATGAGAACAGCAGTGAGTATGCAGCTTGGTTCTCATCTTTATCCCTTCTTCCGGGACTCTAGTCCTACTTGAAGTTTGCTACATTCTTTTCTGTGCTGCTTCTTCACATCGTTCTCAAGACGTTTGAGAGCATAAGGCCTGTCCTCCTCTCAGATGTGTGCCTGCAGGGAAGCCCCGCCCATCCTCTACATGGGAGTCTGACATTGATATGGAGGGTGTTGAGGCTCCACCGTGGATACCGTCTCTGATTACCTGTAAATAGATTTTTCTGGAATGCACTCCCTAGGAGCAGGGTCCTTGAGCCACTGAGCACTGTGGTTGTGCAGCTACTGCTCTCCAGGAGGGCGACAAACCGTTAACTCTCTCCCCACCCCAGTTTCCTGTCCCGGGGGAGCTCTTGAGGTGCCTGAGCCCCCAACCCTGGGCCATGAGCAGGGGCAAGACAGTCTCTCTCCTGGTGGACTAGTATTACCTCTTAAAGTCTTTCAGGGATCTCTGAGGGCGAAAAGCGTATTTCCTGACACCCTCCCGCTCATTGCATAGCTCCATTATGGGCTGTGATGGGCCACGGTGCCCAACCTGTTGCTCCTCTTCTACTGCTTGGGGTGGGGGTGGCCAGTGGGCCATCCATGAGCCCCTGATTTTGTCTTCCAGGGTACTTTTTGTGTGTCTGGTCTTTTAGAGTTTCCTTCATTCCTTATGCAAATGTGTCATTTGTAGGTTCTTTCAACATGGTTTTCAGACACTGTCATAGTGGTGGTAAACTTTATGCTTAATCTGGAACTCCTACCTCCATGTATAATTTAAATAAGTCACAGACAGAGTTTTCTGTTTAATTCTGTAAATGTGCCAATCAATCTCTTGTAATCTTTTGGTTTTTTAATTTCCTGCATTGCCAAATAGTTTAAAAAAAATTAAAGAGATCCTTGAAATGTTTGAATCCTGCCTGCACTCACACCCCATTCTGTAGTAATGGAAGACATTGATTAAACATTCTCTTTGCGTGAAAGTCTCTTTTAGATGAAGGCTTGTCTTTCAGATTTTTCTCCTCCTGCTGCTTTTTTCAAAGCTGGCATCTTATATATCTCTTTTTGAGTGTTGGTATAACTTTTAAAAAAAACTTCTTGCTTTACAGTTGGGAAAAGTGAATTAAATGAGCGAGATGGGATGAAATGACCCTTCCCCACCCCTATTTGGATCATAAATCTATTGGGAGGTTGCGCCGTCCATTCTGGTTGACTCAGACAGAACATTCTCAGCTGCTGTGTGGGCTCCTGGTAATAACAGCAGGAACAAGTAGGAGTCAAATGTTCCTTCAGCAAAGTGATGTCAGTTATTTCTCAAGGTTCCCAAGAAGTAGCTTTAACATCATTTTAATAGGAGGAATATATTTCATGTGAGAATAGAATGTCCCAAGGATAACTAATTAATTACCTAGGAATTAATTAATTCCTACTGTGATGAAATGTGCTTGTCCTTTTTCAGGGAGGAACCTAGCATGAGATTCTGTGGAAATAAAGGAAGATCCACCAAATGAGAACAAGCAAAGACTATTCAGAGCCTGAGCTAGTAAGGGAGTTGGCTGCTATCATGTGTGTTTTCACATAACCTCAAAAGCAGATGAAGGAGTAGGAAAGCTCTAGAGTGGGGCCTACCCAGTGGCCTAAAGGTTAAGTTTCAGCACTATCACCTCTGTGAGTCCAAGCTCCCACCAGGGAGTTAACCCACATATGGTGCAGCAGACCTCTTCTGTCTCACCTGCTGCTCCCCCTCAGCTGTATATTTCAGTAAATCCACCTGTTCTGCTCCCTTCTCTGTCTCTGGTGAATCCTTGCACTGCACCCCACATCTCTGGCCTATACCCCAATCCTATGCAAAACAAAACAAAACCCCAAAAAACAAAACTCTAGAGTAGAAAAGGGAAGAATTCTGGTCCAGCTGGTTGGCAGCTCTTCATGGGGAAGGGGCAGGTGGACTGATGAGAAGCAGGGCACCTTATGTATTGGTTGAGAGGTACATCTAGACGATTTCTGATTGGTCCCTAGGTTGAAAGTGGGATTCCAAGCCATCAGAGATTAGCCAACTGTCCATCAACTAATAATCAGCTATGATTAAACAGCTGAATGTTTGGGGCTGGTTGTGACAGGAGTTATGTTTGGCTCTCAGGATCAGTTCCTAGAGACAGTTTTCTGACTTCCTACCAGTCTGACTTAGCGCAGGCTGCTCTCCTGGCTGGTTTCTAGGTGGAGAGTCAATCATAATCAGATTCCATTTCACTTTCCTTCACATATGAAACAGGATCAGCACTTAGCCATCCTTTTGAATCCAGTAGGATCCTTAGGCATAATAACACCTAAGTTAAACTTTCAACTGAAATTGTAGCCATAAGAGTTTGCATGTAACAGTTGGGAATAGAGGACTGACATTGCTCCAGTGGGGGAGAATGGGACTTCTTAGACTGGTGAGGAAGAATACTGATCAGGAGGAGGCCTTCCTGGTGATGCAAGGGGTCAAGCACCACACTATTGAACATTCACAGCCACTGCAGCACAACTTCGATCCCCGGCCAGGGAGGTGACCCACCTGGTGCAGCAGACCTCTCCTGCCTCTCCTGCTGCTCTCCTCAGTAGTATATCTAAGTCAGTCTGCCTGTTCTGTTCTCTACTCTGTCTCTGGTGAATCCTCTCACCCACCACATATCTGGCCTGTACCTCAGGGATCTTGTATACATAGATAAATAAATCTTAAAAAAAAAATACTAATCAGGAGCCTAGCACTTATAGACACAGGGAAGAAGAGGGAGGAAGGAAGGAAGCATCCACATAGGCCATTTTCCCAAGGTCTAAATTCAAAACTTTTGGATCCTTGTTAAGTACTGAGAAAACCAAGAATAGAGCCCCAATTCCATATCTTCTCTATTTGCTTTGCAAAGCTAGGCTGATGTATCAGAGTGCTTTTATCTGCTCCTTAGTGTGGCTGGATGAGTAGAGTGATGCTGCAGGAGGACACAATCCTGATCAGCTGGCAGGACCCTGGTTGAGAAAGGGTTTAGGGCTTCCTGCCAATGAAGACTTAGGTGGAAAAGTCTCCAGGCAAGTAGGTAACCGTGCTTAGCAGGAGACAGCAAGGCCCCTTGGCCCGATCTTCCTTACGGACTCGGGGCAAAACAATGGGAAGCCCAGAAACACTGGGGCTCTTTTATCTTCCATCTCCAAATAAATAATTATGCAGTAGGACCCTCCCTGATGGCACAGTGGGTTGAGCGCCTCACTGTGAAGCATCCGCGACACAACAGTGCAAGTTTGATCCCTGGCCAGGGAGGAGCAAGTCTCTCCTGCCTTGCCCACTGCTCCCCTCAGCAGTGTATTTCAGTTGATCTGCCTGTTGTCCTCCTCGCTCTGTCTCTGGTGAATCCTCTCACCTTCAGCAACTCTGGCCTGTACCCCAGTTCTTGTATGCATAAATGAATAAATCTTTAAGAAAAGATAATGACGCAGTAAACAACAAAGCAAAATCAAAGCTAACCAAAAGATCTGAGTTCCCTGGCACTCACTTGAGTTCAGATTATCCATACACATAAATAATTTTTCTATTCAGACTTTGATATAGGAATTAAAGCCAACAGTAGGTAGCCTTTCTTTGATGAATATTTTTTTTATTGATCAAAAAATTTTCCCTTACAGTGGGTATAATATCCAAGACACCATACTTCTCATAAATTTTGTAGGAAGCATGTTCTTTAATGGGAAGAACAATTAAGTTTCACTTATTTGATCAAAAGAAGATTTTACAGGATTAATTAAAATTACATCTTTTAGGGTGTAGTACAGTAATTTATAAAAATGAAACCAGATCTTCTGCTACTTGAAGGCTAATGTTTATGCTTTCAGTAGATCTGATACAATTTTGTATAGTCCATCTGTGATATGGCTACATATACGTAGTCATACTCATTCTGACTCAAGAAGTTTTGTGCCTTGATATTAGATTAAGTAAAGATTAATTATGTTTTTATGTTATTGTTGCTTTATTTGGGTAAGTTGATTCTTACAAGGGCAGCTGTAAAATACAGAGGCCACTACAATAATTACTTATTTTTTCTTGAAGTGAAAAAAAAAAATGGGTGGGATCCAAGAAAGTAGAGCAGCAGGTGGACAAATCAGTAGCATCTCCAAGTTATTTTCAGGAACAGCAAGAAAATACAAAGCTAAAATTTACCAGCAAGGAATTCTAAACTTAGCTTGACTACCATCCCTCACCTTCAGTAGAAAGAGTGACTTATTCCTGCAAAGCAATTATTGCATACAAGAAACAACTTAGAACATAGTTTTGAATTTTATCTGTCTACCTGCAAAACTCAGGAATGGATTGAGGCAAATAGCCACAAAAACCCCACAAACATCAACCCAGTGACAAAATCCTTCAAATCAGGACAAATTGCTTGGACTGGAAAAGCTAGGGCACATAAAATATTAAATACAACTGTGTATCCAAGACCCAGTTTGTGTTAATATGTGAAATATTTTATTTCTGTGGCTAAATGCATTTTTCTGTTTACACAGACAGAGCAAGCACTGCTCTGTTAAGAATTACCCATACACTGCTCTGTCTGATAAAGTTTAATCTTGATGATGAAGTTGAAAGTTCGAAGGGGACAATCCTATTTGAATAGTACTGTCAAAAAGAGAACTAAGGGGTCCTTCCTGGTGGTGCAGTGGGTTAAGTAACGCACTATGAAGCAAACCACAGCCACTGCAGCACGAGTTCGATCCCTGCCTCCGGCCAGGGGGAGTGACCCACATGGCACAGGCAGATCTCTCCTGCCTTGCCTGCTGCTCTCCTCAGCAGTGTATTTCAGTCCATCTGCCTGTTCTGTTCCCTACTCTGTCTGGTAGATTCTCTCGTCCCCCACACCCCTGGCCTGTACCTCAGTGCTTGTATGCATATATAAATAAATCTTTAAAAAATATATTTATTTAAAAAAAAGAGAACTAATCTATATGTGTGTGAGGAGTAGAGAACAATAAAAAATATGACACAGATAACTGGGAACTCTGAAATTCACAAGAATTTGTGCTCAGGGAAGGACACAGACATCTAAGGAAAGGCAGCTCAGGACTGTGTTTTGGGGTACCTCACCAAGTAGGTGTCTGTCTCAACAAGTTTGGGATCTCCAGTGCTAGCCACTCAGCTCCATCCTTCTTTAGGTGTGTAAGGACACATGGAAACCCCTTTTTAGATTGCACTGTTAGAAGGAGTGCATGCACTCCTTCATTTTCAACCCTCAATTTCAAACTCTCATCACATAGCCTGTAATTGGTTAACCTCTATCTTCCATTCTTTTCATATCTATCATCTGATTCACTAATTCTCAGTCATCTACTTATTATATCTGTTCAACTTGCCCTTTGCAATTTGTAGTGGAGAAAAAAATCTGCCACCCCAAGATAGGTCTTTTTGATAACGATAATTTCATAAGAGGGCCTTTGACGTCAGGTGATGTTGCTTTTGCTATTTATGTATAAATTTCTCTCTTAAGGGCATATGCCAAGGATAGCCACTCTTACTGTAGAAGGCAGAGCTTAAATCTACATACCTTTGTCTACTGTGCCCTCCTGGTAACCTCCCTAATTGATCTTCCCTTTCTCTTTCCCCAGCATGCCTGTCTGAGCTAAGCTATTTAAGATGGCCTCTGAAGCCATGTGGGTTTGTTACTCAATCATACTGGGTCTCTCCCATGTATGCAGGAGGTATGCATGTTGTTATTAAGTTTATTTTTGACTTCTGTTCATATGTTGCTTGCTTAATTGTTAGTCCAGAGGAACCCAGAGGGATACAGGATAATTTCTTGTGTGCCTGATACTGTTTTCCAACTGATGGACTCTGGTAACTTGTCTCTTTGCTCTTAGGTTATTACCCTGGTCTTGGAGCAGGTTCTGCTCTTGACAGTCTCCCTCTTCCTGGGTTCATTTCTTGTTCAGGGTCCATCAAACAGTTGTACCTAGTATTCTCCACCTTTGATCAGTGAATCCTACTGTGTAGCTGGTTTTGTTTCCATGCTTCCTCCATTCTGACTCCATACATTTGGATAAAACCATTCTCTGACTCCATGCCCTGTGACCTGAGTGGCGTTTCTTCTGTTTTGCCATCTATTCCTGTCAGGTAAAGCTCACACCAACACCCACGTTCACCAAGAAGTTGCTCTAGTTGAACTCTAATCCACAATGATCTTCTTATAGCACTTTTCCATTTCATCATAAATAACCAGCATTGCCACCAAGTGTCTCCATCTTGAAAAAACATTTTGATAAGGTCTATGCTACTATCTAACAGAGTCTGTTAGTATCCATCAAGCCTGTCTTTTTAGTTAGTTGTCAAGCTTTATATTTTAAATATTTTATTTTAATTGCAGAGACTTCACTGTCTACATCTTAGGTTGAGACTAGTGGTTAATGCAGGACTAGGCTTAGATTAGATTTTTAATTGGTATTTCAATGAAAATGTATTCTTCAGCTAGTGACATGGGATGCAATTGGAAACAGAAATAAGAATAGAACAGTTTTATTTAAGAACTGGGAAGAACTGAGCAAAATGATTGTCTTTGGATCAAATTATCGAACCTCAGGAGAAAAAGTAAAGTGTATTAAATCAATAACGACAAACTACATTCTGTATCATCTGTCTCTTGGATTAGAAAATGATATCCTTGGATTATTTTGCTTTGTTTTCAGAACATATGACAAGTAATAATTTTCTATTTACGAGGATAGTCAGTTCTGAACTCTTTGATTTATTTGGTAATACATTTGTAAAAATATATTTACTGGTTTGGCTGAAAGAATGTTAAAGAAGTTTTCATTCAAAAAAGAGTTTTTCTGGATAATAGTTTATCACATGAACATAGGAAACCAGTTTATCCATATTATTTTAAAAACAGTCTTGTGTTTTTTGATGATGTTTAAATGAGGAAGTCTGTATTTTAATGTTTCTTGAACAATTATATCAGGATCGCCCATGTTGCAAGGAATAAACACTTTTAACTCTCCTGTTTAGTGGGCACTTCTGATGTTACAGCCCTTAACTCCAAAGAGTGGGTCCTTAGCCCTCTAGGGAAAGAATTCACCAGAGCATCCTAGGTGTAGCTGAACCAGGCAAGGATTTATCAGAGAGACTCATGCATGAGGGAGCCAGTCTGGGAAAGAAGAATATAATCTGGCTCCCAAAAGGGAATTAGGAGGAGGTATTTAAAGGGTAGGTCCAGGAGGCTGGGAGTCGAAAAGCAGCTTTGTGGCATATTCTGAGTTGGGCTACACCCGGGCATGCTCAGATGGGTTATATTCCAGCTGCAATTGTGAGCTCAGGGCCTCTCCCTCCAGGATCTTGTTTACTCTTCTTTAGTTGGGATCTGAAGCTCTTCATCTATCAGGGTGCCTCATGGTCAGTGCTGTGGACTGAACTGTTTCGACAGGGCTCGTCATGATTCAGTCCACCTGACCAAACAGGTCTTACAGCGACTCATCCTACCTGCTCACAATTTCCTTTACCTAGGCTGTCTCACGGGGTAGGTATAACAGAAGGGAAGGAAGAGTGGAACCTGTTTTGAATAAAAAAAATTCTATCTTGTCTTTAAGCTGTCATGTTAGGACATGTAGGTGGAAATTAAAGAGAACGGTGCAGCAATTCAGCAAAGGCGAGCAATAAGAGAGAGTGCTCAGCAGACAGCAGACCACATGTGACAGCCTTTTGTTGGGAGACTCTTATGCCCAACAGTCATGGTCAGATAAATAAACGTAAGACTCAATCCAAAGGTCCTTGGCAAGTGACTTAATTTCAGCCGTGCCCCTCTGTGATTGTCTAAACTCCATACCCCCGTCTTCAAGGGACACAACTGGGGACTGTCCCTTGCTCCTGCTCCCGAGTCATGATTCCTATTCTCATATATGTGCCTTCCTGGTTCTGTGACAACCCAATTCTTTCTTTGAGGTTGACAGACACAAGGATTGTTTCCAGAATTACAGATAGGTCCCCGGTGAACTAGGGTATTGAGCAGGCTACTGCAATTACAATGAACCTCGCCTGTGTTAAGGTGCTGCTGCTGCTTTGCTTTGTTAGTGTCTACCGACCAACCACCAAGTCTCTCAGCTCTGCTCTCTGCCTTAAGAGATGAGCTTACTCAACTTCTCTTGTCATTAGAGAAATGCAAATCAAAACCACTATGAGATACCACCTCACCCCAGTGAGAATGGCACATATCAAAAAAAGTAGCAACAACA
>JAGFMF010011668.1:8793616-8816407 GCA_019455555.1 Galemys pyrenaicus
AATAAAGACACAAAAACCAAAAATGAAAAGACAAGGACAAATTGGGGACATTTGGTGGGGAGGGGGAGGGTTGAGGGCAGACGGGAGCATGGGGGACTGTACTGGTGATATGGTGATGGGGAATACATGGGGATTACAATTGATGTCAAATATTTATAAATTAAAGGGAAAAAATAAAAAAAGAAAAAAGAAAATAAATAACTGAAAAAAATAAAAGTTATATAGTTATATTAAAAAAAAAAGAGAGAGATGAGCTTACCTATTACTTCTAGTGCCAGGTATCTGTTGCCTCCTAGTTTCTGTCTGTCTCATTCCACTTTTAGCTGGCCTGATGTCTGTTGACTCTTTTTGAAGTTATGTTGAAATTCCAAAATCAATCTCTCCCCAAAAGGCATGAGATTTTTTTTTCAGGTAAGTTGTGTAGCTTTATTGTCTTCTAAATTATTTTTAAATTAATTACCATTGTTTCACATATTTGTTAATATTTTGACAACGTAGAATTTCTCCCCTTAGGTGTGGTCATCATAGTGCTTGAGACTTTAATAGTAGCATGAATATAATGTTAGCAATGCAATTCCAGTCATGAATTTAAGATTTTGATTGTTCTATAGTATCTTAAGCCGATCACACACTTTTAGCATAGGGGCCTTTCTACTCTTTAGAGAATTTTACATATTTTGTGGTCTAATCCAGTATCTATTGATTCATTGTACTAAAGGATATTGTGCAACTGTGTTGATTTCAAAGCTAATTCTTAACTAGCCCCAAATTTTCCAGTTCTTCATGGTTCCTCTTCTCTCTCTGTCCTGCTAAATCTCAGTAACTTGAAATCTGGGAGGTCATTGTGCCTAGACCTCCACTCTGTCTTGACACATGGCTGGTATGTAGTTGAGCTGTGTTGAAAGTGAAAATACTGTTGTCAGTAGATCCTGGTGATTTCTGAAACAACTTATAGAAGCAGATTCAGATAGATTTAAGGAGTTCATGACTTTGTTACTAGCAAAAGGTTCTAGAAATTCTCACTGGGTCAGAACCTCTCTCACTGGAGTTCTGGGTCTGGCCACCTTCCACCATGAATGCAAACAAAAGGGGCTTTGGTGCACAATAAAAATACTGTGTTTCAACCTTAAGATGAGGCAGAGTGAGAAGCATAAAAATGTTCAGTTACCGCTGTGGTGAGAAGGTGAGAAGTGGAGCTGCTGATACAGAAGCTAGTAGTACATGGCAAAGCTCGCTGCCCCTGAAGCCTGGGCCTGTGGCACCCTGGGGAAAAATCCTGCAAGCCCTGCCACCACCGGGGCAGCAGGCTGTAACAGAAGCCTACCATTGCTAAAGTTAAGGGCTCCCTCCATATCCTCCATGCTGGGGAGGGGGTGAAGGCCCTCTCCTTGGCCAGTTGACAGGACAGCTTCTGTCTGCAGTATACCCACAACAGAAAGAGCATATGCCTCTCTCCTATCAGTGGTCACTCAGCTCTGCCCCTCTCAGCAGCTCCTCACTCTGAGCATCAAGGTTGCAGGTCAGACCATGGCAGGCATGGTCCACTCAGGCCTGGGCCACCTCTGAACGTCATGGCTGGAGTTCAGCCCCCACCTGAAGGCCTGGGGCAATAGGACTAGGACACCTCAGGGCCACTCTAACAAACTTAGAGTTTGATTAAATCCTTTAATATGTAGAAATAGCACCATCTCCATGAGAAATGCATCTTCCTTTTCTGTTAACAATATGATTTTGATATTTATTCAGTTTCGTATTTGACAGTAAACTGACAGAAATTCAGTGTCCAAGACAATGTTATAGAGCATTGCTTAGCTATTTAGATTTGAACACTCTGTGAAGAAATTGGAAATGATCACCCACTACCATGCCATCCTGCTTACTGTGATCAAATAAAAACTAAATAAATATAGGACTATTTCTGACATCTTTGCTCTTTGTGGCAATGACATGTCAAGATGAGGTTATTCTCAATATCTAGAGAGATCATCATAACTTTGCTCTTTGTAGAAGAGTAGTGTTTTGATAGCTTTCAATGATGTCATATGTATTTATACATACTTTCATATTTTTCCTTCTGTGTAGCCATCAAAGAGTAAGACAGTTGTTCTCGCTTCTTAAGAGTCATTATCTGCTATTAGCTGCAGTGCAAGTGTGCTCTTATATATTCTCTGGTACAGTAATTAAATTGAATGGGGTAGTGAGAACCTATTCACAGTGTTGGAACTAATGACCCAGTGCATTAGGAGTGATAGAAGACACATTCTCAGACAAATGTCTTGTTGTAATTGCCCTATTGTACCATTTGAATAAAGAGTGACACTTCTCTCAAACTGTCTGTAAGTAAAGTCTGTCATTACATGAATGGTAAAGTATCATCACTGTCTCCAGACTAACTAATGTTTAGTAAACGTTTATCCTTTGTTGATTATATCCATTCAGGGACTGAAAAATCAGTGCTGCTAATGTAATTCTAGATGGGTATCAATACCAATTAGGGTTATTATACTGTTGAAAAATTAGGCAATACTGAAGGCTTAGAATCACATTGGAAAAGATAGTATATGTGTACTTTCAGAAAAGTACCCAAATCAATTAATAGCAAACAAAGCCTGCATTCAAAACCTCATGACAAAATAAACACAGAAATAAATGATGTATCTTTCAGGAATGAAGGTTCACAAGAGTGGTCTTTGTTTGCTTTGTTAATAACTATCTCTTGCATCTAGAAGAATGCCTGGCCACGGTATATTTTCAATAAGGTTTGTTGAATGGATAAAACTTTCGATTATTATCCTATGATCGATCTCATGAGTATTTAAGGTTTATTTCTGTGTCAGTGTATTTGGGCAGCTGTGACAGAAATCCCATATGCCAACAGAAATTTACTTGCTACAGTTCTGGAAGCTGGGAACTCCCAGATCAGGGCACTAACAGATTCGGGGTATGGTGAGAGATAGCTTCTGGCTTTAGCTGGCTGTGTTTTGCTGTAACCTCACATGGCAGAAAGGGCAAGGGAGCCCACTGTGATCCATTACGTAAGGGGACTAATTTCACTTATGAGAGTTTCACCTTCTAAAGTCTTATCTCCAATTACCATCACTTTGGGGAATAGTTTTCAACTCATGAATATTAGGAGGACACATATATTCAGCCTGTATCAAGTTCCATACTTGTCTTGGTTCACTAGGATGTGACTTGAAATATAATAGTAAAAATCTGCCTCTAACCATTCAGCTGAGTGCCTCTCTTCACATTTTAAGTGTTAGTTGCCTTTTACAAATTTGAGAACCAAAGGTCTAAGAGGTTAGGAAATTCAGCCACAGTCTTGTGACTGTGAAACAGCCTCTTGTGGTCCTCGGCACACTTTCAGGTCTCTCCCTATGTACCCGACCCATGGCCAAGGTTGATCCAATATTATGGCTCCATTTGTATATGAAATATAATCAGAACATTCCACTGATACATGGGTACCTGAGAAAATTAATAATACTGTAAGCGAGGCTAATTGTATTGAAATTGTAAACAATAAGGAGGCTGGGGTAATTGGCTTGTGGTATTGTAGACAGCTAGAGCATCATGAAGAGAGATTTTAAATGTCAGTGTCTTTAGTAACCTTCATAGTTAACACTTATTTTGTGGGCCTCCCTGGTGGCGCAGTGGGTTAAGCAATGCACTATGAAGCAAACCACAGCCACTGCAGCATGAGTTCGATCCCTGCCGCTGGCCAGGGATCCACATGGCGCAGCAGACCTCTCCTGCCTCGCCCTGTTGCTCCCCTCAACAGTGTGTTTCAGTCAGTCTGCCTGTTCTGCTCCCCACTCTGTATCTGGTGAATCCTCTCACCTCCTGTGACTCTGGCCTGTACCCCAGCTCTTGTATGCATAAATAAATAAATCTTTAAAAAAATATATTTTGTGATGGTGATGACAATCTGATATCCAAAACACTAGGCCTGATAGAGAAAAATTCATTTGTCTGAACTGATTTTAGACCCTAGATTTTTCTGTATTCTGTTGCAATAGCAAGTGACCCCAAATGGCCACTGATCTCATCAGTGTTTGTATAGCATTCTGGCTGGTTGTATGTGTGCCTCAAGGCTCTCGGCCTTGGAGCTTTGCTCTTCTGCTTCCACCCTTTCCTTGGATGATAAATCTCCTCTCATCTTTAGTTTTAGTTACTTATCCACATGCTAATAACTCATCTCCTGTCTTCCACCTAGTCTTTCCTCTTGAATTCCAGTGACTTATGTAACACCTCTCCCAAAGCACTTGAATACAGCCTGCTCAAAACTTAAACATCTTATCCTTGAAACACACTCCTCAGTGATTATCATAAAGATTAGAAGTAGTGTGGTCAGACTGAATCCTGCCCCAATGCTTGACTAGCTGTGTATTTGGAGCAAATTATTTATTTTTGATGCCTCATATTTCTAACTTGTTAATAATAGCAGTTGTCTGTGCCTCAAATGTGTTGTATCAGTGAAATTTGTGGAGAGCTGAAAACAATGCTAGACAAATAGAAATTACCAGTGAATATGTATCCTTAAAACCTTCAACTCTCTAAGCTCCTCTTATTTATGTTAAATCAATCATCAAATCCTAGTGATTTTCTAGGACTAAGATTTTCAAAAATCTACTTTATGTGTTGCTATTACCATTACTATAAATTTCATCCCCTCTCTGGACTGAAAACCACCCCAGTAACACTGATTTTCCTAGTCTACTGCTTTCTCCTCCTAGCCAGTCTCCACAGGAAGCCAATGTATTACCAACAATCTGGTCATATTACTGGTATTCATAAACCCATTAGTGGCTCCCTCATCAGTCTAGTAGTTGGTTTACCTGGGATTTAATAGTAGAGCTAGACCCTCCCAATGTGAGAACAATGAGATAATACTCTAGAAGCCTCTGTTGCTGGGTGGCTGCAGTATTTCTCCCAGGAGGGAAGCAGAGAAAGCACTGATCCTTGTCCACAATCACAGCAGGAGGGTTCTGAGATCTGAGAGGAGAATCTCAGTACATTCTTTTTTCCTGTTGGTTCTTCCAAGGAAGTTCTGAAAATCTGAATGGGAGCTTGGGATAAATAATATGAGTCTAAACACAGAGTTCCCAGATAACCAGGTGGGGAGATGTGGCCTGGGGAAGGAAGAAAATTAAAGGCTAATTATATTATCTTTTTGAGACATTCTTGCTCAGTGGTCAGGTTTATCATTGTCACTGCAGCAGACCTAAATTGAAAGAATAATCTGTAATTTTCACTTGGTTAAATGTCAATATTTTAAAACCAAGACAAAAAGAAAGGAAAGGTTTTCAGTGGAGCATTTCACCTAGAGCCTTATGGCCACTCAAGAGAAATACTTCATAATGAAAGAGCAAAGTGTTAGGCTTCCAGACATACTTTCCTTCCATTAAATTGGGCTGTCTTTGCAAGACTTTTCCTGTTTGAAGCAATCTGCCCACTCAATGTGAGAGGATGTTGCTGATAAACTTCCTGTAAACAAGGAAAAGACCATTAGGTGGTCTAACTTGGAAGGAAAACCTGGCAAAAAAAATCAGGGCTAAGAGAAGGCAGGGAGGAAGTCAGAGAAGGATTTAGAACATCAGATGAACTGGGGACAATTCAGACAAGGTACAGCGAGAAAGCTCTGCTTGGGATTACTCATTCTGGGAACACCAGGCCCCTTCTCTGGGTAAAGGACCAAAGCAGCTCACCACATGGGTAAAAGTATTGTGGGCTGTTTGAGCAAGTATCACACTAAAAGTGCACTAGCAAAACATGGTGAATGATCTAAATTGTTGTGTAGTGCCTGGTGTTCTAAAGCAGACTTTAGACTAGAGGGGATATTGGAATGTCAAAGAAAGCTGTGCTGGTTGGAGTTAAACAGGAAACACTTCATTTAAGACTATTGCAGTAGGAGAGAGTTTGAACTCAACTCCCCTGGAACAAAAGGTTGAAGGTACTAGTGGAAATTACTGGAAGTTATCAGAGGGGAGGTTGGTCACTATAATTCGGCCGAATGTGTTTTCTAAATGCTTGAAGTTCAGCTCCTCCACTTCCTTAGATACTGGGAAGCAGGGGTGCTCTTTCCTTCTGATTACATGTCAGAGGGAATACCCCATGTCCTTGAAAAAGACAGTGAGCTATGGTGGTGGATTCTGGGTACACTATGATAACAACACCTGAACTTGGAACCCCATACTTTGAAAATATAACCAATGATGTAAATCAATGTTACCTCAATAAAATTTTTTTATTTAATTATATTCAACTTCATTTGTATTCCCAATGGAGTGCCTACCACCATTCCACCTGTGCACCATCACCTCTGTCCCTTGTGCTCCTTCTGCCCTCATCCCCATCTTTGCCCTCCCCTCCCTCACCCTTACCCCCATAGTCCCTTTGGTTTATCTTTGACCTTTTGGTCTTGTTGAGTTTTTTGTTTGTTTGTTCTTGGTTGTAGTTGCCCATTTCTTTGAGCTTACTCTTTGTTGTTGTTGTTGTAGTTGTTGCTCTTTCACATTCCTCCCAAAAGTGAAGCCATCCGATATTTTTCTTTTGCCTTCTGACTTGTTTCACTGAGTATAATTCCTTCTAGCTCCATCCATGTTTCTATAAATGGCCCTAGTTTATCATTTTTGATTACTGAATAGTATTCCATTGTGTATATGGGCCATGTCTTCTTGATCCAGTCCTCTACTTTTGGGCATTTGGGTTGTTTCCAGGTCTTACCTATTACAAATAGTGCTGCGATAAATGTAGGAGTACAGGTGCTCTTTTGGATTAGTGTTTTTGTGTCATTTGGGTGGATCCCTAGGAGTAGGATTGCGAGATCATATGGTAGTTCCATCCCTAGTAGACTGAGGAACCTCCATACAGACTTCCATAGTGGTTGGATTAACTTGCATTCCCACCAGCAGTGTAGTAAGGTTCCTTTTTCTCCATATCCTCTCCAGCATTTGCTGTTGTTGGTTTTTTTGATGTGTGCCATTCTTACCGGTGTAAGGTGGTACCTCATTATGGTTTTAATTTGCATTTCTCTGATTATGAGGGATGCTGAGCATTTTCTCATGTGCCTGTTGCCCATGTGTATGTCCTCTTAGACATGGGGTAGTAAAACTGGCAAGAGACTTCTTAAAATGTTTCTGTATCTAAGGGGAAGAGAAAGAATTTAAAGTTGAAGGTTGAAGGCTTTCTAGAGTAAATGTTCCAAGTTAAGAGAGGTCAGGCACCTATAGACAAGAATGAATCTGTCTGAAGTTTAGTTAAGTCCATGGGAGTGCTAAATCTAACTTGGTCAGTATAGGTTAAACTCTCATGGTGAGTTTAAGACCAGTGAGATTAGATAAAGGTCTAAACAGTTGTGTCTCTAAAAGTCAACCTACTGACTTAAGTAATAAAGGAAATGCATTGATTTATGTAACTGAAACTTCTAGGTAACATTTGTTTGACCTAGGTGGAAAAAGGTTCTTTTTCTCATGTTCTCTGCTTTGTTTCCTTGATCCTGATAACAATGGAAAGGGAAGTTTTCCTCTTAGGCTTTCAAGATGGCTGCCAGCAGTTTCTAGGACTAAAACATTCTGTTCTACCTCCAATAGAAAATGAGAATTTTGACACCAACTCAGAAAAGGAAGGAGGTGCCTTTCTTTCCCAGAAGCCTAACACATATCTCCTGAAGCTCTTTTGACTCTTGCTGAGTCACATTTGTGTCCCCAAAGCAGTCACAGGGCTAGGGAGATGAACTTTTCAGACCCCCATAAACCAGGGGTAGGTTCCGTTCTACACCAAGGTTTTGGCTGAAGATAAGGAAGGGATGTGTATTAGTTCACTGGGACTATCTTAACAAAATGCCACAGACTGGGACTTTAAAACAATGAATATATTCTCATAATTTTGAAGGTTCAAAGTCTGAAATCATGGTGTTAGTAAGACCTTGCTCTTTTCAAAGGCTCTCAGGGAGATTTTGTTGCTTGTCTTTCTCTGAGTTTCTGGTGTTGCCAGCAAATCCTTTGCTCACAGCTACATGATTCTAATCTCTCTTCCTTTGCTACATGGCATTCTCCTTCACTGTCTATGTCCCGATTTCCCTGTTGTTATAAGTGCTCCTGGGCAAAGGGTTTGAAAATTGTCATTGGTGTAGAACACTTTTCACCATTTCTGTCTGGCTACCCACAGCCACAAATGCAAACAAAAGGGCCTTTGGTCCAGCAACCAAGGAAAAAAAATTCTAACCCAGAGGGTCCAAGGAGAGGGAGAACTAGCAGGGGAGAGGGAGGGAGGAGGTCCAGTCACTGCACAAAGATGAAAGGAGGCATTGCAGCTATCGGAGCCATCCATGTCAAGCAGAGACCTACTGCTGCTGAGGTTTGGGGCTCCCCCACTCAGGAATTGGGCTGGCATGAAAGTCCCCTACAGAGCTGGCACAGCAGCTCAGACCAAAAATGAGAGCCCATGTATCTCATTCCCTTTCAAAGCCTCAGAAGTGGCCATTCCCGGTAGCCCCTTTGCCCAGCATGTCAGGGGCAGAGCTTTCGGGCCATGGTATTGCACAGGCTTTGCAGATGAGTTAGGCCCCTCATCTGCAATGGGCTGTTCCAGCATAAAGACCCCATTACATTAGGGACTATCCAGTGACCTCATCTTAAATGGTTACATCTGCAAATGCTAGATTTTCAAGAAAGGTCACATTCATAGGTACTGGATTTTAGCATGTCTTTTTGTGTTTGTGCGTGTGTATGTAATTCAGTTCACAACAGGTGAATTCCCATTACCAGGATTCTTTTGTTATTAGGAGGGAATATTTGCTGTAGAAAAAATTAAGAGATATCCATATGCTGCATATTAGAAATAATCATAATTTTAGGCACCTTGTTCTCTAATCCACATGTATCTCATGAGCCCTTGTTCTCTAAAATTCCTATTCAAGTAATTTCACTTTTCTCATGGAACCTCCCATTCATTGACCCATCACCTCTCTTCCCCCTCATGGCCTCATTTTCCTCTCTACTTGGCTCAGATTTTGAAATTCTCATTATAATCACTGTGTTGCATATATTCTCAGCATACTTGTCCTCCTTTCCTTGATGAAATGCATTGTGTAAAATCACCACCCTGGCAAAATCTAACTCTTGGTTTTCTACCTTAACCTAGGCTTGCAAATTTGGCAGGAAGAAAATACACCGAAATGCCCACTGGTGTCAGAACAATGGCCTTTCAGTACTGATCAACCATCCTATTATATTTCTTTGATTAATTCTCCCACTCTCTCCCACACTCATGTCACATTTTGTCCTCTCTTCAAATCCCCTATGCTTTCCTCACACTCCTAGTGCCCACCTCATGCCCTTATTTTTTATTTCATTGTAGAAGGGAAACAGAATAGAACCTTTGTATTCACCAATTATGAAATCTACTACAGTGCCCATAATTGTACTCAAGTATTCTCTGTCTCTGCTGGAGCAGTCTGTAAATCATCTTGACTCTCACAAAAGTAGACCTACCAGTTGTACCTTTGCCTCTACCCTTTTCCTCCCCTATTCTGCTTTTCCCTCCGTCCACAGGGTGATTTCCATAAGCAAATAATATGCTAAAATACTATAAAATATACAACACATAAAATATTGTACATGATATTATGAAATGTTCTCATAGGTCTTTAAATCCCGCTTAAGGTATTTGCTCATTTTTCTACATCCTATTAGAATCAAATCTGATAAAAGAGGCATTTAATCACTAGTCTCTAGCTTCTGCTCCAGTTGGGCTTTGATCTCCAAGGCTACATAAACAGCTATTGTAAGGTTCCTGAAGACCTCCGCTTTGCCTCAGCCACTGGTGAAGTCGGTCATTATCTTACTTCTCTGCTCAGCAGCATTTGGTACTTTGTTCACTTCCCTCTTTTGGAACCTCTTTCCCACTTCTGGGTGAACCATAGGTTCTAGAAAACCAGTGGGAAGCACAGCTAGTTGACCAGGCATCTCATTCCTCCTGCTTCCTGGGTGACCCTGTCACATGATATTGATATTGTAATCATTCTGACAGATCCAATGGTGGGAGAACTTTTTTTAGATTAGATTGAGGTATAATGACTTCAGTTATCAATTAAAAAGATTACTTTTGTTTTTGAAGACACTGAGAAAAGACACAGAAAGGCCAGGGCTGATAGATAAAAACCTGGTTGTCTTGAATCCCTCCTAAATAGATAGTCTCCATGATATACTTTGAAAAGTATATTGTTATTATAATAATGATAAGTAACCTTCCCCTCCCTAGAGACAGAGGGACACTAAGAATTCTCTAGACCAGACACTGCCCACTCTCCATTGCCAATTCATTGTCAAGAGGTTCCATTATTGTCCTTTTGCTGCGGATTGCATTGTATTCTTATGTTATTGTTGTGTATTGAATTCCCCCAATTCATAACGTGATTGTTTGTATTTGGCTTGGGTTGTAAATGTAACCTTCTCAGTTTGTGGACATTGGCACTTGAGATCTTGAAGCTGTTAAAATAGATGCCTATGTGAGGAGGTGCCCAGAACACAGTCCTCTGACTTCTTGTCCTTTCGGGGGGTATTCCCTCTTGGGGCCATATCCTCATTCCATGGCTGCATGTATCTTCAAATGCAGATGATTCCTCATTTCCGTCTCTGGCCCTACTATCCTGAATGCTAGCTCATACCTCTAATTGCCTACTTTGCATCTCCATTTGGATATCTGTTGAGTATCACAAAGTCATTATGTCCCAAAGAAAACTCTTGATTTGTCCCCCTAGCTGTTTTCCTTTCTCAGTCAGCCCTACCTCCTATGGCAGCAGCACTCATTCAAGTGTTTGGAGTTATACTTGGTTATTCTCATCTGCAACATTTCACATTCAACCCAACAAATCCACCAGGTCTACCATCAAAAGATTTTCTGAATCCAGTCACTCTGACCACAGTCACTCCTAGTTGACTCTCCTCCAACCCACTAATATCTCGCTTCTGTGTAATTTTAGTACTGGCCAAGCTTTCCTGCTTCCACTATTTCCCACTTATAGTCTATTCCCTGCAAGGCAGTAGCCAAAATGATGGTTTCAAGCTCATTAACTGGATCATATTATTCCCAAATTATCACTCTTCCAATGAATAAATATTGTCCAAAGTCCTTGTTAGGACCTACAAGGCTTCTGTTCTTTTTTCCAGTATCTGTCCTTCCTCCTGTCACTACTTCTGGCTCCTTCTGTTACCCTAACCTTTTTTTTTTTTTTTTTTTTTTGCACCTTCAAAGCACTTAAGCTTCCTGAATACATTTCTTTGTTCACTGCTGTATCCTTGGAACCTGTACAGTGCCTGGCCAATAGAATCAACTTGGCTTGAATAGCAGAGAAATGGTACCAACAACTCATAGTTAAGTATTTTGTAGATATGACGTACTTAGTGCACCACATGGATTATTACCATTGCATTGAGTAATGGTAACAGCTCAATAATGCAAGTTCTATCATTCCAGGTGAACAGGTCAGGAAATGAGACTGACACAATGTCACACAGCTACTAAATAGTTGAGACTTTATTTAAACCCTGGCTGTTGGTATATTTTAAAGCCTCTCCCCATGCCATATTCACCACTCCAAATGTCATATCTTACTATAATTCAGAGAAATACTCTTGCCCACTTTAGAAGTAAAAGTGGAGATTAATCATGCAAGTGTACTGCTTGCATTTTGGGCTCCATTCCATAGGTTCATCCTCCAAACTCTATCTCTGGGACCTTCCAATTTTCTGGAGGCATTTCATCTTGACTTTTTGTGTCAATGCATTTGCTTCAGGTGCCGCTGACATAACTACCAATTCTTTTAGGGATTTTGTGCTGCTGATCTCTCCAGGAGTGTCAGTTTGAAGGCTAATTTTCATTTTCCTATCCATAACAGTTTCATTGCCACAAAGATACAGGTGCATACTTCTATGTATATGTAAGTGCATTCAGATGAAAGAAACTAGTTGCCATTGGATAATTGGATACAGACATTAAATCTATAGTGGGTACTCGATCATTAGTTAATTAATTAGTAAAGGACTACCACAAACATGAAAAGCACTACTTTTCACTTTTAAGGACAAATGTAATATTATTAACTGTTGCTTCAAGAATTCCTATACTTTTGCTCATTGGAATGCAATTTCTATGTTTTGGTAGCCAAAAATGCTCTTTCTTTGTGAATCATATTCTTAAGTTGACACAGAGTGATTTAGAGGTAGTTTCCTCTTCTATAGGTGTCTAGAATTTTGTATGTTAGGGAGACCTAGAAATCAAAGTTTTGGGCAGCTTATTATAAATGCCATTACTTATTGTCATTACTTCCTTCACTACTCATTGCCTTATAGTGTAAGTTGCATAATGCTGGCCTGTGCTTAATTGGGGTATTTCACTTTATTCTACTACTAGATGTGAGTTTCATTTCATACATGGAAAACCACCCTTTAGGCTATTTTTTAAAAATTAACATATTCTCTTTTATCTTGAAGTCAGCTCACTTATCCTTGCTCATGCTGGAAACCTCATTTAGACTCTTCTCCTGATTCCACTTGGATTATAAAATAACTGGTCTCACTCTGTTTTGGGGACCTGGGAGCTGGCCCTGCTTCTACAGCTGAATTTGATTCAGCTCATAAGATAAAACCACTTTTTCATTGTTTTCCAGTTTCCTTAGATAGTATGTTTGAAGGACTGGTGGATTTTGAACAAATCAATCGTGAAGTCAACTGAACAGCTAAATGAGGGCTTCCCTTCTTTGCCTTTGAAGCGGAAGCATTGATGATATTGTTAAGAAATGCAAACCAGTGACTCTTTTCTCTACAGAAAGGATTCTTTTGATAGATGAATAACATAGTTTATATTTTCAGCTCTGCCTACTACTTGCCCACTTTGCCTCCTAAAAGAATGATGTTCTTGTTTTCCTCTTGCAACACATTCACACACTCAGGAGTAAGGCTCTCATGGCATCTCTGGGCTAAAGTTGAGAATGAATTATTTAGAATTTGTTTACAAAGGACATAGACTATAAATCTGCTGATTCACTCAGTTCTTGAGGGAAAATCGATTGTATCAAATCATCTTGCAGCATGATAGGAAACACTGTGAGCACAAGTCCATTCATTGTTAATTTAGTATTTTGTATTTGACAGTGCTTGACCCTGAGCTAAATCTGACTGTCTTGCCCCATAAAACAGGCATATGGGGCTGAACTTGTATCATTTTACTATTATTATTTCTACTACTATGACAACTGCTACTGCTACTTCTACAGCTACCCAATAACATTTGTAAGGCACTGAGTACATGACACACACAGTTCTGATTAATTTCATTAAATGCACACAACAGCTCTTAAGGCTATTAATCTACCTATTTTATAAATGTATAGATCAAAACACAAAGCAGTTAAGCATCTTTGCTCAAAGTTGCATTAATAAGTGCAGAATGGGGTTATAAATTCTGGCTGTAGATCTTTGCACGAACCTGTTCGACTATTCTGCACCCAATTAACAATGCCTGATATGGGGTTGATGATGCATCAAAGGAACCTTTAATTTGTGTGTTTTGATGTGTTAGTTTAAGCAGTGTGAGTGGTTTGCCAGCATGAGCTGCATATATCATAATTTAATTTTTTCCAATTAACTGCAAGATATCCATCTGTTCTTGTTAGGGGTGCTATCATCTTCTTTAGGGATCCCCTCTCCACTCTCCCTAACTGTCTAGGAACCTTTCAGGTCTACTCCGTCCCATAGGGCTGGTTCATCTTCCAAACACCAGGCACACACTGGAATTATCTGCTCAGCACCCTTCTGCCTGCCCCTCCTTCTCAGTGCCACATGGTGTCGCTCTTGACAACTGGTCACCTCACCCTGCAGAGCTCATCTGTAAGGCTGTCTTACTGGTTCATTCATTCATTCAGCAAATGTTTTTAGTGACCACGTATTTTGTGCCAGACCCTTGCAGCTGGACTGCAAGGACAATTACAAGCAAATTATTTCTAGAGCTCACATTCTATGAAAAAAGTTGACAGTAACTAGAGGTCCAATAACTAAGTAAAATAACTGGATGATATTAGTCATGCCTGAAGAAAAGAAACTGGGAATAAGGGGTGTGGGTCTATTAATTATAATCTGGAGGAGATCTGTAAGTAAGTGATATGTAATTATAATTATGCAATGAAAATGATAAAAGTTGGAAATTATGAAAATGTGCTAAAATTAGATTACAGTGTTGGTTGCACACCTCTGTGACTATATAAAAAAAAACAGTGAATTATACAATTTCACAGATCAACATTATGGCATATCAATGAAACTGTTAGCAAAATACAGATACTGACATCCTGCAGGAATATGATCAGATTTAGTCTGTTCCATATTTTCTGCTTTTTGAGGAGTTCATTGTATAAATTGGGTCAATTCTTAATTTTCTCCATTGATTTGTGATTTGGCTTTCCTCAAAGTTTGTCTATCCGCATTACAGCTTTCACATTTCTACTGATGTTTTTTCCTCTGTTGTTCTCTATCCTGTGACTACATCCCTATAAAAAATTCCCTTTGCTATGGTTTTAATGAAGTTCTGGAAAAAGCAAAATATTCCATCTGTAATCTTAGCTGAACACTCCCTGTATATTCTCTGTGCAGTTACTGCTGGTATATATGAATAGCATTGTTCTCTGTGCCAGCCCTGGACTTCATAAAAGTTTGTTATCTCACTTCTAATAGTTTTCACATTTTTTTGGGTATCAAGTGCATGTTGCAGTCATGCTTAGATCTTGCCAATAGTTAAGCTTTATTTATTTTGACAATTGAGTTGGTTAGCACTTTTAGAAAAGTAAAATAATAATGACAGTGGTCATCTTTGATTTGTTTTTCTTGAATGTGAATGGGAATGCTTCAAAGATTTCACCATAAACCACAATGGTTTGGTTTGATATATGTCTTTAAAAATGCCAAAATAAAACAACAAACTGAGACATGCATGATGGGAGAAGCCAGTCACACAGCGGGGCTGGAGAAGAACATTGTATTTCATGCTGAGTCAAGAAAAGGAAAGGAGACCAGTGTAAAGGAGGTCTGTGAGCAGGGAGAACAGTGCATGGATGGATTTGCAGTTACAGAGGTAGGCATGGTACACTGTGTAGTGATTTCTGGAACTTGGGAGCAGGGTCAACAGAGGTGGTGATTCCTTGCTGTTTCTGATTGACTTGGCTTTCCTGGTATATTTGAATATGCACTGGTCACCCCTGTTTCTAGTTTTGGTTCTGCCACCTCTGTTGCTCATTGTTCCTACTGTGGGGTGATGGTAGGGTTTGGGAAGGGTGTGTTACTATTTCTCTGAGGACTGGCAATTGTCCCCATTTTGCTATTGGCTTGGACTATCAGACGTGATCTTCTGGGTCTTTTAGTACTTCACTGAGTAGCTTCCGTCCCTCCCCACCTTCCCTCATGAGTCAAGTGTGAACAGCCAGTACCCTCCATTATCCTTTGTACCATCCTTGGATTGTGCAGAAACATCTGGATCTCAGTGTTCCACATACAACTTCATTTGTCATGGCCCCTTTCTGCTTCATGTCACACTGCAGTTTCTACTAGCTGTTTGAGTATATCTTGTGGTGAGTCTTTCCTAAGTAAGTTAGGAGGAAAGACACAAATGCTTACTGCAGTGTAGGGTAAATGGAAAAGTATCAGGCTTTTCTGCCCTCCTGCCATTGGTGTAATGATGGACACCTGAGGTCCTGCACACGTGCCTAAGTGGGCATGCAGAAATGAGCGCACCTGGGTTTAGACTGGTTTAGCGTGCACCTGGGGGCGTATAAGGGTGGCGTCAGGAGGATGCCAGCAGAAGAAGAGAAAGGAGACAGCAGAAGACAAGCAGGGGAGAGACAGAGGCAGAGAGAAGCAGAGCAGCAGCAAAAGCAACCCAGAGAGTGAAGATGCTTAGTGCCTTCGCACTAAGGCAAAACAGCATGGGGACCAAGCAGGCCTTGTATGTGTCAGAAAAGGGAGAGAGAATGAGCCTGGCTAAACCAAAAACCTTTGAGGGCTCCCCTACCTTTGAATTTATTGACCCAATATAATCCTGATTTTATAAGGCTATGATAGGCGGCATTTTCCTTAGCCCAAATCCTTTATCCTGCATAGATGGGAAGGAGAAAGCAGTAGCTGGGTTACTGACACCCTTACAGACACACTGACACTGACACAGGGATTAGAAGCCAGAGGTAATAAATAGCTTTGGGAGGGGAAGGCACTGTGGGTGAAAAGAGCCCCTTGGGTCTTAAATATTCAGTAACAGTTGACCTGCCCAGTGTTTCACAGTTTTGATGGGGTGGGGGCGGGGTAGGCAAATGTAGTGTTGAGTTAGAACAGGAGAAGGAATGAAAGTCAGTAAATTTTTTTTTTAAAGATTTTATTTATTTATGCATACAGGAGCTGGGGTATAGGCCAGAGTCCAGGGAGGTGAAAGGATTCACCACAGACAGAGCGGGCAGCAGAACAGGCAGATCAATGGAAGTACACTGCTGAGGGCAGCAGCGGGCAAGGCAGGAGAGGTCTGCTAGGCCATGTGGGTCCCCTCCCTGGCTGGCAGGGATCGAATTCATGCTGCAGTGACTGTAGTTTGCTTCATAGTGTGCTGCTTAGCCCACTGTGCCACCAGGGAGGCCCCGAAATTCAGTAACATTTATTGAGGACAGACGTTCTTGGCACTGATTTTTATTCTGGAAAAATTACATATTTTTGCCTCTCAATGGAGGCAGATGCTATGAAATGGAAACCTGAGAATCTGAGATATTAATGTTTCCGTGATTACAGCATGATCTAATTCTAACTCAAGTTCCCATACCACCCATAGTGCTAGACCCCTCCCTATCTATAGGGTGGCTTAATAATTATTTTTACTTCGTTTTGTTTTTAACTAAGGTGTAGGGTATATGGAAAAGTGATCAGGCTTTTCTACCCTCCCGCCATTGGTGTGATGATGGACACCTGCGGTTGGTCCTGTGCGTGCCTAAGGGTGGTGGGCGCCTGGAGGAGGGTGTGGGCATGCGCAAGTGAGTGCACCTGGGCTAAGACACGGGCATATAAGGGCAGAATCATGTCAGGAGGACGCCAGCAGAGCAGAAAAAGCATAAGCGGAAGAGAGAGACAGAGCAGCAGCAGCAGTAGTAGCAGAGGCACGAGAGGCTAGAGCCCAGAGAGTGAAGATGCACCGGGAGCTAGGAGGCCTGCCAGCCTCCTGGCCCACCCTGGCACCCCTGCTTGTCGTGAACTTGGTCGCCTCTGATAGAAGGAACAGTAAAACCCTGAAAAAGCCACTGAGGGCTGCAGGACTCCTCCTTGACCCATGTGCCGGAATCACTGAGACCCTGCCCTGTGCCCTGCTGGCGCCACATAAGGTAATGTTGGTTTACAACACTGTACATAATTTAGGGGTCTAGGCTCACTCCTCTTCAGATGTACCCACAAAGTACCCAGAGTCCTCCACATTTTGCTCCTCAGCCCACTCCCTCATGTTAACCCGTCGGTAGCCTTGTGTCTACAGTCAGATTTCCAGGGTTTGTGTTTGTTTAAGTCATCCCATATTTGTCTTTTCACTCTGACTTCTTTTGTTTAGCATGTGCTCTTCTAGTTCTAGCCATGTTTTCATAAATAGCAAGATATGTACTTTTTTTTTTTTAGTATTTATTAGACCATCTTGAGGGAAAATGGTATATTTACCCAAAAGGGTGACTATATAGTCAACAGGTTTAAGTTGGAATAATGAATTGTAAGCAAAGTACAAAGTGTGAAAAATTAGTGTATTTGAACCATGTTAGAGAGTAGTGGAGAAAGTTTCACAATACCAAATTTCAGCTTATAGCAGCTTTGGAAAGAAACAGCCAGAGTGAAGTCTAGTAGCAATACAGGCTCTAACTACTTACAGTGATGATTTGAAAAAAAATGCTGAATGATTTCACTCATGGAGTAGAGAGAAACAAAACAAAGGAACTGACATAACTATTCAAAAGAAGCCCTAGAAATATCTGCAAAGTTGAGGATACTGGAGTAGGCGGGAGGGTAGAATGGGAACGAAGAGGGGGAGGGGCGCAGTTATTTAAGGTAAAGCACTATGGATGCTTTGGTGGCAGGTGTGGTTTGGTGGAATGCTCTCAAATGAAAAAGAAAATCAAATATGATATGTACTGTATACCTAAGGCGTGTTTTTTATACTGAATAGTATTCCATCTTATATATACCATGTCTTCTTAATATATTCATTTGTGTTTGGGCACTTAGTTGGTTTCCATAACTTGCCTACTGTAGACAGTGCTGCAGTGTGCAAGAGTGCCTTTGTCTCTGGAGTTAGTATTTTTGCATTTCTTGCATAGATACCTAGGAGTGGAATTGTATAGCGTGGCTTCACATAAGACGGCAACAAAATAAAGAGTACATTTTTAATAGAGGCCTATCATAAGGACTAATGTGAAGAGGAGGGATACTTTCCAGTTTAAGGAGTATTTGCTAATTCAGAATAGATTCAGAATAATTAATTCCTGAAGGTTTTAGAGTATCTGTGCTAATTGTTTTAATGTTCTGAGAACAGAACATTCTGAGCTTTTAAGTATTTGTCACAAGACTGACAAACAAATCAGTCCTCTGATAGTTGTCAGCACAGAGATTCACGAATCCTCATGCCTGGAAACTGAGCGAGCGATCTTATCTCCTTTGCCCTGCCGCACACCAGTCAGGCAGAAGAAACCCACCTCTCTTACCCCTTCCCCTTCCCGCACCCAGCAGACCCTGGAGCTTGATTTGTAGTTCCTAATTTTGTTGCAGTTGTTGAGAAGGAAGATGAATTTCTTCTAACATGGGATTACACATAAATTCATCTTTTTAAATTTACATCTTTAATATTCAGTTTCTTTCCTCTAGTCTTTCTTAACAATCTAGATGGTTTCTAGATGCGTTTTCATGTGAAACTACTTTTTTAATTCACTAGACTGAGCTTGACAACTTGAGAAGGTATTAATAGGTCTTTTTGAAAAAATAGTTTAAAAAAATTAAATATTTTTGCTGTTGTGTTTTAGAAGGTAATTGTTAGGTGAATAATTGGAAGTTCCCATTTGTGTCCATCAAAAAACAGTCAAATAACTAAAATTCTGTGTGATTCAACCTAATCCTCATCTACTCATCTACAAGTGGTCACAGAATTTGCATGCAGTTGTCTACTCATCAATATTTTTTCCCTTTTTTTAAAGATTTATTTATTTATGCACATAAGAGCTGGTGTACAGGCCAGAACTGTGAGGGGTGGGTGGTGGTGAGAGGACTCACCAGAGACAGAGTGGGGAGCAGAACAGACAGATCCACTGAAATACACTGCTGAGGGGAGCAGCAGGCGGGGCAGGAAAGGTCTCCTGTGCTATGTGGGTCCCCTCCCTGGCCAGGAATTGAACTTGTGCTACAGAGGCTGCGGATACTTCACAGTGCAGTACTCAGCCCCTTGCACAACCAGGGAGACCCAATATTTTCTCTTCTTTCTCACTAATATTTTCTGATTGGCAATCTGATTGCATGTGTATGTGTATACATATATACATATATACACATACATATAAATTCATATGTGTTATATTTCTTTGCAAATGAATCAGCTGCTATTCTTTTACCCTTGTCTTATATTTTAATGAACATTTTATTATTTTCCTCCAGGTATTACATGGTAAAATTGTATGATAAATGTACATAAGAAAAGTAAAATATTTGTCTGAGCTTTTTAAATAAGGAACAATATTAGAATTACACTTTGAATGCACTGCAAAATGGCCCTAATTAAAACAGTAAATATTTTATTGCCTGCAAGGAGTGATACCTTTTACTTTATTTAAAATTATGTTCACAAATTCACTAAAAAGTAAGTCATAAGATCTATTAACAGGTTTTAAAAAGGTCTATTAAAGGAGAACAGGTTTACAAGTTTAAAATATAACTACAGGCCAGATTTTAACTCTGATATAAACATGCTTCCTTTCTAATTATTAGGAGTAGGTACTTAATAAATTTTTTCAGCCCTCTAAAAAAATAGAACAATTCCTTTAATTGCACACTAATTTTTATTGAAGGCCAGCAAAAGGAAAGCACTTACAATCAATGAATTTTACGTTTAATTTTGTTTCTTTTTAAATACTCAGGCTTTGAAGCATTACTGTTCTCAGTGATAAAAAAAAAAAAAAAGTGTCTCACAATCACCGGATATTGATTGCTTTGGTGGGGAAGGCTATGCTGTTTCCTAGGTTACTGAAAATGAGGCAATAACAAGGTTACTGCCCCCGAAGGTTACAGCCCCTTGGAAAATCCCCCAGGGCAGTGTTGTCTTCTTATTGATCTGGTAGAAGTCTGCCTCCACCCCCACCTTCCAAGAAGTCCTACGGGACAAAACTGTTGTGATGTTGCTGTGTAAGGATTCTCTTTCATTTTCCCCTAGATTGACTCCTTAGCTACTTGATCAAGGGGTACGGGCATTGCTAAGTTGGGTGTGCTCACTATTAGGGGGAGCATAGGTTAAAAGGGGTACTGAGAATTTGGACCAAGTTTTAAGATTCATTTGCCTTATTTCTAAAGACACATTCAGATGGCAGGAACCCCAGTCCTCCCTGCTCTCCCAACACACATATACTTATTTGTAACTCCTTGTCTTTCCGCTCTTCTTTTTTTTCCTCTTTCCTATCACTTCCTCCACCTCCTCTTCTATTCCAGTTCCATTTTCTTCTTTAATTAATTAAGATTGTTTGGTAAGCTGGTTTGGTGCGTAGAATATATTTTCCCAATAAAACTGTATAGTTATGGGTATTTTTTATTTTTTTAAGATTTATTTATGTATACAAGAACTGGGGTACAGGCCAGAGGTATGGGGAGGTGAGAGGATTCACCACAGAGAGCGGGGAGCAGAACAGGCAGATCAATGGAAGTACACTGCTGAGGGGAGCAGCGGGCACAGCAGGAGAGGTCTGCTACACCATGTGGGTCCCCTGCCTGGCTGGCAGCAGGGATTGAACTAGTGCTGCAGTGGCTGCGGTTTGCTTCATAGTGTGTTGCTTAACTCACTGCACCACCAGGGAGACCCCTGGGTATTATTTATTTTTGTAGAATAACTGGTATGTAGGTCAGAGGTGCAGGGGGTGAGAGGATTCACCAGAGACACAGTGTGGAGCAGAACAGGCAGATCTACTGAAATACAATGCTGAGGGCAGCAGTGGGTGAGACAGGAGAGGTCTGCTGTGCCATATAGGTTAGCTCACTGGCTAGAGATTGAACTCAGGCCATAGGGGTGATAGTTCTGAGACATAACCCCCAGATCACCAGGGAGGCCCTGGTGAATTACTATTAGATTCCATGCTAGTTTATAAACTTTTATTAAGTGTTTTAAAAATATTATATTAAGATGATAAAATAATACTGTTGTAATATTGGAAATTAAGCTCAACAGAAAACATTTAATTAAGAGCAGACAGCTTGCAAAGATAATTTTAAATCTGTGTTATTTTGTTTTTCACTTGCTCGTGGTTTAACTTAATTTTAGGGTTCACTATAACTAGTAATTCAATTCTTAGTTTTAATTTATTAAATCATTTGATTCCTTTTTTTCTCATTCAACTCAATTTAGAGAAAATTTCTGTAAGGAAAGCCTAATAAATATCCTTTCATTGAAGAAGTGAAATTAAGCAGAGTAATTTCTAAAGTAAATGATTCTCATAACTAATTAAATGAGACACAGTTTTAAAAAAAGCCTGTATTAGACTAGTAATATTCTCTACCTGTGTTACCTCTCATAGTTGGTACCAGACTCTTCAGTCCTGGTTAATGATTTTCAGAGACAGTATTTGTTATAGTTTAAGTAATATGACAGCGTAATCATTATGTAACTAATTATATATTTTATTATATGGTATGTTATATAACTTTTCTACAACTGAAATTAATTTCTGCGATGTGCAACTGTTTCTCGGGAGTGGCAGAACGTTGTTTAGATTAGGGTCCTCCTGCCACTTTTCCTGCTGAGTTGAGCGCACCTCCTAGGAGTCAGCACAGGCACAGTCTTGGTGGTGGCACCTGTGATGTACGGTGCCATCTGGTCATGCTGGAGCTCTAGTCACATCCATCCTCTTGTGGTCCTCAGCCACTGGGACAAGTAAGCTATCTGACAGAGCCCAAGTTCTTTATTGATAGGCCCTTTCCAGTCTACCTCTTCTCTTCGCTGTTCTTTCAAAGCATCATTATTGAGGTGACAGTGATTGACAGCAGGGTCATTCCTAGCACGCGTAGCCAGGTTGGTGTCTGTCATCTCCTGCAGCTCACCCATACCTTGGTTCCATACTGCTGTGCTACTGTGTCCCCTCTGACGATTTGTGTATTCCTTCACCTAGGAAGAAGGGTCTATCCATTTCTCAGTGACCAGCCAGTGCCTTGGTTCAGATGAATACTGTAATGTTCTCTGCAACCCAATCCTAGGGGACTCTTGAGTGCATTTGCCTATTGGGGCCTGCAAAGATAGTAGCCTGAATTTTCTCTTTCTCATTTTTTACAAACCTGTTTTTCTTTCACAAGGTTTGAGTTCCCCTAGAGTCCTGGTTTTTGACATTTAAAAGCCACAAGTTACCTTGCCGACTGAGAGGGGAAGTATGGATCAGAAAGGACTAAGAGAGGGCCCTCCCTGGTGGCACAGTGGATTAAGCAACACGCTATGAAGCAGACTGCAGCCACTGCAGCACAAGTTCGATCCCTGCTGCCAGCTGGGGAGGTG
>JAGFMF010011668.1:8835690-8885806 GCA_019455555.1 Galemys pyrenaicus
AGTGACTCTGGGGCACTGCAGAGGAGACTGGTTGCGGTTGGTTGTGGTCACACAGCTCCCTGCAGAGATCTCAGAGACTGCAGGGGTGCCAGCACTGGGGTCGGGTTGCAGGCGGGGTGCAGCACTTATGCCAAAGTTGCTGCTAGCTGAAGTTGTTGGTTTTGTGGGGGGAGGAGGGAGCGTAGCTCCAGGGCTTATGCACCTAGGCTCAGTGGAGGGTCTGCACTTCCCAGTGCTCTAGAGTCCTAAAGGGTATGTTTGGGGCTCCCCACTGGGCGCTGAGGCTGTGGGTTTTCCCTAGTTAGGTTGTTAGTCTGCTGCACCAAGCATGCCTTTCTGGTCCAACTTGTGGCTTAAATACATCCCATCCCCCGTTCAGTTTAGAGATCTGCTTAGCCGGTTAACTATTCTTTGTCACGGAGGTCTCTATTTGTGAGGCTTCCCTCAGCCTAACTGGACTACCCGCTCCTTCCCTAGTATCCCTAAAGTTAGAGACTTAACTCACCAGGTCTGGAGCGCTTCCTCGGTTGTCTGTATCGCTGCAATTCTYCCCACTAGGCTGTTTATAAGCTTTCTCTTCGGTGTTGGGTTTCTGGGTTTGTCTTGTAGTTCCTGGTTCGCAGAGTTAGTAGATGGGGGGAGGGGAAAGGGGGAAAGGGCCGGGGCAGGATGTTTAAAGGGCTTTTCTCCTTTTGTTTGTCTCTTCTGTGCATCCTTCTTCTCTGGGTAGGTTGAAAATATAGTCCAATTTATCCTCAGTGTTACAGTTCCTACTGGGGCCTGGTGTATTTTTTCCCTTTTTCCTGTATCTTCCAGGAGCTTTCTAGCCTATTGTCTCTCCATCACCATCTTTTTCACTCTCCCTTCTGTTTTTTTTAAAAATATTTTTATACAGACAAGGACTGGGGTACAGGCTAGAGATGCAGGGTGTGAGAGGACTCAGCAGAGACAGAGTGGGAAGTAGAGTAGGCAGATTGACTGAAACACACCTCTGCGGGGAGCAGCAGATGAGAAAGGAGAGGTCTGTGCCATGTGCCTCAGCTCCCTAGCCAGGGATGAAACTCTAGATTTCCTCTAAATAAATGACTCTTGAATTTACATCTGTAGAAAAGACCTTTCCTGTAGCTCAAAGTTACCCATTCTGCTTGTTTTCTTGACTCATCTCTTTTTTTCTTTCTTTTTTTTTTTTTTTTTAAGATTTACATACAAAAGCTGGGGTACAGGCCAGAGTGGTGAGAGGATTCACCACAGACAGAGCAGGATGCAGAACAGGCAGACTGACTGAAACACACTGCAGATGGCAGCAGTGGGCGAGGCAGGAGAGGTCTGCTGTGTCATGTGGGTCCCCTCCCTGGCTGGCAGCAGGGATCAAACTCACACTGCAATGGCTGTGGTTTGCTTCATAGTGTGTTGCTTAACCCACTGCACCACCAGAGGGAGGCCCTTGACTCATCTCTTAAGTGTGTGTTACAGTTATCTCAAATTAATACAAGGAAACTTAAACTTGTGAACTTTTCATGATAAGCCTGATCTTCTTGGCTGTTCTCACTGTGTACAACATCTTCATTCATCTAAGATGTGCCATTTAGCATCTTAGGAATCATCCTTGATCCCTTATTTCCCTCATTCTTAAATATGCACATTTAACATTTATTCTGCAGTCAGTTATTAGGTGTGATTTTGTCAGGCACTGCTTCTACTGCCAGATATATGCCATCAAATAAGTCTATTTCCAGTCCATCACTCAACCCTGTCAACTTTGCCTCCTATATATAGCCTGCCCTGTCCTCTCACTCAGTCTACTTGAAATTACTATTATCTCTCTCTACGGAAGCGACCTCCTATCTATTCTATTTACACAGTGACTGGAGTAAAGTTTCCAAATGCTGATGTCATCCTAGCCCACCCCAGCTCCCTGCATTGGCTTAAAAACCTCTACTGCTCTTGGAATTAGAAAAAACTGTGTAATTTAATGGGCCGTGACTCCTTTTATCTCTGTGCTCTCTCGCCCTCATCTATAATTGTATTTCCACTTACTCCTAATCCAGCTATTTCCCATCCCTCTTGTCACATGTTCTTTGAACACTGGTCCTCCCATTTCTTGCATAGTTAATTTCATTTCAGAACTAAGCACAGCTTGCTTGTACAGAGGTGTCCTCCCTTCCTCCCCACACCTCATCTCTTTGGATGACTCTGGTGGAGCACGGCCAGGTCTCATCACCCACCCCCCCACCACCATGAGTCTGTAATGCTTATTAAAATGCTTGGCACATATAAGCAAATCACTCATATTTACCAAGTAACAAATAATATCTTCTTAAGAAAATGAGTTGCCCAGGTCTTTTACTCCTTTGCTCACAATATAGGATTCTTTGGATCGCCTGTGCCTTTGCTGACGTTTTTTTGCTTTCACCTAGATTATTTATCTCTGCCCTTAAGTGACATTTTAACTAATTCCATATAGGCATACTGTCATCTTTGATTATTTCAAATACACCAGAGAACCTAAGACTATTTACCTTAAACCAAAGATAATCATTGGGGGGATATGTAAATTAGCATCAATTACTTGCATTTATCAAAATTTTCATTTAAACTCATAGTTGGGCTGTACACAGTTGCATAAATTATTTTAAAACCTGTTATTCATAGAAGAAAACCTTGCAATTATGCTGGAGTGGGAAGATGACTGACAGAGAAGAAGATGGAACTATTTATGTTGCTTAAAGTAATTTAGAAAAGTGCCCAAACAGTTCAGTTATGGTCTTGTGACTCTGCCAAAGTCAGACACTAAAACTTGGCATGTCTGAATATATATTTGGTCTCCTTTTCCTTCTCCTGCCTGCTTCCTGCAGTGCCTTTGAGAAGGAAAGAGGAGAAAGAAGTGGGTCAAGTAAGAGTATGGAACCCGGCTAAGCCACCAAATTAAAACCACATTTAAAGATTAATAAACTTTTTAATTATTCACAGGTGACATGCATTGACCCTATGGTGCTGGGAAGAAGCCCTTTTGTTCTTAGCAAAATGGGATGTAGACCAAGCAGTGCGAGGGCTTATGTGGGTGGGTGGAGGGAGGACAGAACGTGGGGACACCGGGACTGTTCTGTCAAGCGCTATTCCATGCAGTTAGTTTGCATGATAATTACATTGTACTTTTCATTGCTAGCACTCCCTCCTTGTTGGAATCATATTGAAAACTTGTTGAAATAGCGAACACTATTTAGTGAGAAAGTCCTTCCCCATTTTCTGTATCTCCCGTTAGCTTGTTTGTATTTGAGATGGGCACTGGGGTACAAACACTTGCTTGGAGATAGAATTTACTCTTCTACTTGATGTTTCTTTCAGATACCATGCCAGAGTGCTTTTGGAATTTTGTTAGTCTCTGCATCAATGATTTGTCCTTTGAAATAAAAAAATAGCATTTGTCATCCTGACATTTGGAGAACTAGACTGTGCCATCTCCTGGTCGGTAGCTTGGTTTCAAGCAGTAACTCAGGCAAGGTGTGGGCTTCCTTGCTTGGAGATGAGATTTTGTCCATAGTATGAATCTCTTTGTGTTGGCCTCTTCAGATGAAAGGTTTTGGATTTTTTTTTCAAAGTATATTTACATGTAGACATGTTTTCCTGTTAATATTTTCTTTTCCTTCCTTTTCCTTCTCCCTCTCCCCCTTCTCCTTTCTTCTTACAAATGACAATGGATTCAGTTTGACTGTTGGGGATCTTAACTTTTCTCACCTAAAACCAAGAGCATAGCTATTTATGATTCTATGTTATTTCCCCAAGGTGGCATTGGTGCTATAAATCTCAGGATTATTGATTTGATCTGATTTTTAGGATGATGAGATTGAATTATCTTCTGATTAATCATTACTGTATAAACCATAGAGTTATTTTATGTATATGTGTTATGTCTGTTTCAGGTTAAATAAATCATTTTAAAGACCTCTCAGCTTATATTTGAGAAAATTTTGACTCAAAATACTATAGGTATAACTAAGAAAATGGGAACAAGGGCCATTTTTAGTTATGAGAAAAATATTTTAAAATTAAAAATATTTAACTTTGCTTAATTTTTGAGTTCTGTTTTGTATTTTGGATACTGTTGGGTTGTGCTATGTTTGACATTAGGTTGGTGAATCTAACAGAAGGCACTTCTTTCATGCTTTATACATAAAATCAATGGGAAACAATGAGAGATAAGTAGTGTTGCTTGCCCCTAAAGTAAGGTTGTCAGATAAATCCAGGACCCCCAGTCAGGGCTAAATTTTATATAAATAGTGATTATTTTTATTTTAAATTTTAAAAGATTATGCATATAAGAACTGGGGTACAGGCTAGAGGCACAGGGAATAAGAGGAGTCACCAGAGACAGAGTGGGGAACAGAGAAGGTAGATAGACTGCAACACACTGCTTAGAGGAGCAGCGGGTGGCACAGGGGTGGTTTGCTGTGCCATGTGGGTCACCTCCCTGGCCGGGGATCGAACTCATGCTCCAGGGGCTATGAACAACTTCATAGTGCTGTGCTGTAACCCCTTGTGCCACCAGGGAGACCCCAATAGTGAATATATTTTTAAAAATTAATGTGCATCAACTATTGCAAGGAACATATTCATGCTCAAGAATAAAATAAATTTTATTGTGTAATGGTATCGTATCTTTTTATTTGTTAAATTTGATTAGCCTATCCTAATTCTGGTTCCTTCTACCATTGCACTTTATTCGACACTGGTTTTCCTTTCAGGCATTCTACATATAGCTAAGAATTTTATCATTTTAAAAAGTCAGATCAGACCCCAGATGGGATTAAAAGCCATTATGAAAATGATCAGTTAAATAGATAAATACATAAAAGAGGGCCATGCAAGGGTTTCAATTAATCCATTCCTGTCCATCTAAGACCAGCAAGGAAAAACAATAAATCACCCCCATGCCAAATATGCCCTGGGGACTGGTGAACAGGCAGGGGGGAGCCCATTAAGCCTTCTCCCAGCAGTATGGCCCCCACCAGTCGGTGCCACAGCTCTCAGACTGGATCGGGCTTCTTTCCACTGAGAACAACATTGCATGGGATGTGAAAAACAGCTCAGAAACATCATGTTGCCTTTGTCATTCTATACTCAGCCCACTTCCTTCCCCTTGTTCCTTTGCTCCTTCCTGTATTGCCTTTGTCTGTCTTTGCTTTATCCAAGCATATCCTGCCTCAGTCATCAAACACTTTGGGGGAATCTTATATTATTTACAGTCTACTCTCCCTAACTCACCCCAACAGTTAATACAGTGTGTTGATATTAAAATATTGTTACATGTATCAAAATGCTACAAGCCTATGGAAGCAAAGGTCAACAAAAAAAGTTCAGTTTTTATTTGGGCTGTTAGATTTAAAAAAGTTACTTGAGAAAATCCAGTTTGAAAAATGTTGTCTGGGCTAATAATGGTAGTTGCTGTGATGACATTGACCTCTACCTGGGCAATCTGTCTTTTCTATAAACCTCAGTTACCAAGCCAATCCCATGCTGATTTATGTAAACAATTTTATTTAAACCTCAGCTCTCTCTGCCCCTCCCAGGTACCATCTACCTGGGAGTCTTTAGTCTCTATCTCTTTTCTTTCCTAAATAAACTTTTCAAGACACATACACACACAAAACAATTTTATTTAAAACATGATACATGTACATTTCCTCTTTTAAACACAAATTAATGAGAATAAAAGACACTTCATCAGGATTAAGGAATAAGGTGGAGCCTATTTAATTTGACTCAATTTACAAAGAATAGTTTTCTTACAAATGTTTTAAACTTTGCCTTTTAATTGCTCTAGTGTTTGCCCTAACCTGTTGATAACAATAAACTAGTCTTGTTTGAACAAAAGTATACTTTCATTTGGTGGATCTTGTTTTATTCACTACTTTTTCTATTTCATAAAGTGCCCATCATACTGTGGCTAAAATTCTGTGCTCTTTTCAAACTTTTGATCTAGATCTGCTTGTTGAAACCCCCATAGCCTCAGTTACATCTAGAGAGCTGGTTACCAGTAGAGCTTTTTTTTTGCCTACCAATTATACATTTCATCTTTAAGAATATTGTTCATTCAGGGACTTGAATTATATGTAACTCTTTGTTGACAAAGAAAAGGTTGTTGATGAATGGAAGAATCTTCTTAGAAAACTAGGTCACTTTTAGCATTGGAAGTGACTGACTAATCATTGAAAAAAGTTGAAGGAAGGGAAATATATCCAGAGCACTGACAGTTCAGTCATGATTGTTATTCTAACAGAAAAATATTTGAACTTTAGGCAAGGGCTTTGACCTTACGCTTTTCCCCCAAATGGGCTGTCTGACTGTCAGACCCTTGGATAGCTTCTTCTACCCTGTGACAGCTTCTGCGGTGAAGTGACAGTCTGTCTGCAGTGGAACAACATGTAGCTGCTTGATGTGTCACAGAAGGGAATGCTGCTGCTTTCTAAGGCTCTCGTATGTGACTGGTCACATTAACAGCGAGAAGAAGGTGTATCCAGTCGCTACCTAAGGGACCAACACAGTTGAGGACCACATACTTCTGTTCAAATTGACTGAGGTAATGGCCAGCAGTGATTTCTTTGATTTCATTATTTCCAACTTCCTTTTCCTCAGAAGGTTACCTGGTGCTGGACACCTGGTGAAGTAGCGTTTCCATCTCATTTTCTCTGAAAAGCTCAAGGAGATCTTTTTAATGAAGTAAGATTGAGAGAAGGGAATGAGAACAGCTGAGAGGTGTATTCTCATGCCAGTTTCATTTTGGATAGAAATGTGCCACCATTCAAATGTTCTTGGATCCTTTCTTTCTGTTATTAAAGTAACATTACATCATAATCTCTTGTCAGTTATAGGTGTATATCATTGAAAATCAACACATGCATATATATACATTAATATACCTCTATCCTTCACTATACAACCTACCCCTATTACCTAATTTATCGCCCTTCCCTTCTGATAATCATTAAAAATGGTTTTATTGTACAAAAATTCATTTTTGTTTTATTTAGTTCATCTGTTTATTTTCTATATATAAAACACATTAGTTAAATTATGTAGTTGTCTTTATCTGACCAATTTCATGAAGTATAATGTTCTGTAGGTGCATCTATCTTATCGGGAAAAACTGGTTGTCATCTTTTCCACAGCTGAGTACTATCCACTGTGTATGTATACACCAAATCTTCTTTATTCATTCATCTTTGAGTGGGCACTTATGGTGTTCCCAGTTCTTGGCTGTTGTGATTAATGCTACAATGAACCTGGGGTGCATATATATGATTATTATTGCCTAGAATCATCACCCTTATCAGTATATTTATTTGAGTGATTATTTTGGATGAAAACAAAACAAAATGTATGTTCTGTTGTGAATTTTTCTGTTTTTACTTGATATCATTCTTAAGAAGCCCACCTGAAAACTCACTAGCTTCTTATCGTGCTGAGGTACAGACAGCACAGTAAACAACAGAAGATTCACAATCAGATACTGGGTTCACATGGAGTCAGGTTCATATTATGGTTTGCTACACAGTTCATACTTAATCCTGAAGAAACTTAACTCTGACACTGAATTTGTTCATAATTCATAAATGTGGGTCCACTGAATGTTGCCTTCTAAAGGGCCTGCAATTCTTCAATTTAGTGATGTTCAGTGACCTTTTACGTCAAAGAGCTTCTCATGGTTGTGAATGTTAAGTGACCTTCATTTCAGATCTTTGTGATATTCTTTATATTGGATTTTTTTGTAGGGAGTATGTTGCTTCTACAATATTATTCCAAAAAACACAAATAATGATAAAAGGCCCTTTTTCTGTTGAGTCTAGAGAAATATCTTCCAGCCATATTCGTGACTCTAGCTCCAAATTTTAATCTTACTCTGATCGATCTATTCATATCAGGCAGGGTTCAAAACCCATTGACTTTATTGATGATGTCGCTGTGTAGTTGCAGGCTGCTCTGAGGTGTTGGTACATTGATTATAATTGTTTCCCCCAGAAAATAGTCTGACTCTCCTTGTTGTTACTTTGAATAAAAACAACAAAAATAAAATGATTAGAGAACCTCCCTGGTGGCTCAAGGGGTTAAGCACCGCACTATGAGGCATCTGCAGCCATTGCAACGTAAGTTCGATCCCACATGGCGCAGCAGATCTCTCCTGCCTCACTTGCTGCTCCCCTCAGCAGTGTACTTTGGTCAGTCTATGTGTTCTGTTCCCCTCCCTGTCTGTGGTGAATCCTCTCACCCTCACACCTCTGGCCTGTACCCCAGTTCTTGTATGCATGGTTAAATAAATCTTTAAAAATTAATTGATTAAAATGCTTCCTTTGTGGAGGAAAGAAGGGGGACAGAGACAGGGAGGAGGACATGTGTAGGTGTGTTTGTATGTGCTTGGGGAGACTCAGGGAGGAATATCTTTTACAGAATGTTTTCCTGGAAGAGCAGTTTAGAATTTGTTTGGATGTAAATCGAGCCAGAAGTTTGAAAATAGGAAGCAACTTCATCAACGCTTGCTGCTCTCTGTATAGCCACCTTGTTAAATACACATGGCATTTGGACCAACTCTGTTTTATTAATTCCATTGTACACTTAGGAAAGCAGAAGGCATTTTGCATTATGCAGAATCTGGTGTTTTCTTATTTAGAGAAGACTGCTTTACCCAGTAGGTCACAGTAAATGACCGCAGATGCTAAGAATATGTTGACAGTGTCAGCAGTGAAGTCTTTGCCACACAGATTGTGAAAAATTACAGGAGGACAGGAAATAATTTATTTTGCTAACCATCTATTTCCCATCTGTAGTTTATACCTGTTGAAACTGAAAGTGCACTCCTGTGTCAAGCCTGGCCTTGCTTCCCCTCCTTGCAGTGTGTCTCCTTTCTTTGACAGATGTGTAACACTCAAAGTCTTAAGTTCAGAGGGGCATTATTAACAGCAACCTTTAAGATCATCTGGGGATTCATTTATTTTTTTGGGGGGGTATTCATTTTTATAATAGTTTCAAGATGCTGGAATATAGAGTTTTTATAGTAAAAACTCATTTAGACAAGTTGACTCATTTGACTCCCAAACAAGATTTGATTGCTTTTTTAAAAATTAAATACAAGGAGGAATTAAATGCATTCAACTCATCCACATAGAGAAGCACACAGAATACGTCCTCACAGTGGGACAGTGATATGAGAGACCATAAAAGAGCTGCTGCTCTGTTACATAGAAATTAGTAGGCTATTAATTAATCTTTCAAAAATATTTTTGCTTTGTTCCACTTTGTCTGGGATAAGCTATGACATATTAAATATATACTTGTATGACCGTGTTCTCACTAAATCCTTCCATTTCAATAATTCAAGGCTCCAATAGTGGAAATTAAGAGGTTGTTTTCTTTCTATGTTGGGGTGGTGGGTGTATTTTATTTTACTTGAGTGATTGTAGCTGGCAGAGTTAGAAAACTCTTTTGTCCTGCTTTTACAAGCTGCATGGGAACTTCATTTCCATGCTGAATAGGTAGTTAGAGCTGTAAATTATATGTGTTGTAGATGTGCTAATAACAAGTTATTCTTTTCTTATGGCCTTTCCGAGAAATCTCTCTGGAGAATTGGCAGCAGGAAGTATGTCTTGCTGCTTTTGGAGTACACAGAGAGTGACTGATACCCAGAAGAAATATGAAAATGTTTAATTTTTACACTGTACCTCAGCCTGAAATGCAGATGAAAGTTGCATTTTTATTTATGGCTTGAAGGATCTCAGGATGACAAATCATAAAGAAAGATGGGAGCCCCAATAGAAAATTTCATGCTGAAAATTTCATCATTTGTCACATATCAGTTGCTTTCAAAAAGGAGTAAAACCTTGAATTTGTGCACTGCTCCAAACTTCAAGAACTTTCAGACATAGATGAAATTTGAAGGGTGCTAGGCCACTGGAATAGCATCCGTCAAGACAGAGGCTTTTCTCTTTCTTTAAAGCCCAGTGTGGAAGTGGTGAGTTTTCTGAGCACTTCCTCTTATTAAAGATGCATAGACCTTTTGCAAAGATTTCCCCCAATACCAGCATCTCTGGCCATGTGAGGACTCACACTTCTGGCAAAAAAACGGGGTCAACAGGGATCTGGGGATACTAAATTGGTATTCGGTGTTGAGGAATTAAAGGGCAAGTTGTCTTGAGAGTTTTCACGGTCACCTCACTGTGTTAATACTCTAGAAATTAGCACAAGTTAGAGCTGCTGGACTGCAAGCAAGTAGTGGAGTAGGTGCCCTTTTTACTAAGTGTTCTATTTTAACACTTCTCAGCTACCTTTTTTTCTTCCTCCAACACCAACCAACACCTTCCCTTCCATCCATAAACACAGAAAACCAAAATGAGACTGATCCCAACCCTATTTTGGTTTGGACTTGGAGATCTTAACAGGTTGGCTAGCTGATGATTATTACCTTCCTACTATAAAATGTTATCTGACCATTGTTAGATGTGTGATCTTTTTCTTAGGGTGGCTGAAGGACACAAGACTGTCTGTCATTTAAATATATAACAGGGAGTCCTGTGGTCAGCTTGCAAGTGTGTCTTTTTCTTGACCTTTTTTGTTGGTTTTTTTTTTTTTTCTTTTCATTCTGGTTATTTCTCTTAGCATCATCCCTTCCAGCTCCATCCATGTTGCTGAAAATGGCAGCAAGAGGCAGAGAGGCAGAGCAGTCAAAACAGGGGAGAGAAGAACACAAGGGGCTATAGTGACAGATCATGGGTGGTAGACACAGGTGGTGGCCGCAGATCTATGGGAACTACACCTGAGGGGAGAAATCATACACTGTGAAAAAATGTACAATGAAGTAAGAAAGTAAATTTAGGTAAAAAAAGAAATAACAGGCAGTGGAGAAGATACCCTGGATTAGGGGTCTTTTAAAATACTATTAAGGGGCCCGCCCTGGTGGCGCAGTGGGTTAAGCAAATCACTATGAAGCAAACCGCAGCCACTGCAGCATGAGTTCGATCCCAGCCGCCGGCCAGGGAGGGGACCCACATGGCGTAGCAGACCTCTTCTGCCTCGCCCGCTGCTGCCCTCGGCAGTGTGTTTCTGTCAATCTGCCTGTTCTGCATCCTGCTCTGTCTGGTGGATTCTATCACCCCCCACACCTCTGGCCTGTACCCCAGTGCTTGTATGCAAAAATAAATAAATCTTTAAAAAAATAAAATACTATCAAGGACACACTTACATTCTCTATTAAAGAATGGCAATACTTAGACAACCAAAGATGAATGGAAATGAAAACGACCCAGAATCAATAGACAGAATCAATAGAACATGCCTTCTCACTTGTTAAAAAGCATAGGGTTTCATTTCTTAAAGTCCCTTTGGGTTGTTTTTCTTTTAGGACTTTTAAAAACTTTTGGACATCATAGGAAGATCTGCATGATTAGAAGTAAACTGACAGTGTTATAAATGTGAATATAATAATAGAAGAACATGTCTAAATGTTGACATTGGAATCAGGTGGCCTGGGTTTTTAATCTGGCAAGTCACCCTGTCTCTCTGAACATTGGCTTCCTTGATTACAAAATAGAAGTATCTATGAAAAGATCCTAATGAGGCAGTGCTACCGCCAGTCTTATAAAAAGGGAAGGTGTAGAAAAATATTAACTATCATTAACAGTAAGTCGTTTCGTGAGCCTCCCTGGTGGTGCAGTGAGTTGAGCGCCGCACTGTGAAGCCTCCGCATCACAGCAGTGGAGTTCAATCTCGGGCCAGGGAGGGGACCCACATGGCGCAGCAGACCTTTCCTGCCTTACCCGCTGTTCCCCTCAGCAGTGTACTTCAGTCGATCTGCCTGTTCTGCTTCCCACTCTGTCTCTGGTGACTCCTCTCACCTCCCATAACTCTGGCCTGTACCCCAGCTCTTGTATGAATAAATAAATAAATCTTTAAAAAAACACAGTAAGTTGTTTCCAACTCTTTTTAGAAGCATTGTCTGCTTAAAAGTTAATTAAAAACCTATTAACTATGATTTGTGTAGTGGAATAAAGAGTGAACAGGGAGTGTCAGAGCCGACTTCTGAAAGATTGGGACAATTATGTAAATAGCTTGAATTTATTGATTTAGTGCTAATTATTTTTAGCTTGAGTGAGTTTGTCAGATATATAATGTTTCATTAATAATATCTTAGCAAATAGGATTGGTTTAATTTTCCATGTAATTTTCAAGGCAGTATTGAACAACCGTTAGCTATCAGATGGGATATTACAGAAAATTTGCAGTTACTTTTTGCTAGACAGTTATCTTATTGGGAATGGTTTTAGAGAAAAGATACTAATATACTTTAGATTCATATTTACTCATTCCATTGGAAAAGACTCAAAATAAAAATAACCCTAATGAAGTCAGTTTAATTTTAATGATTTACAGATCTTTCATTTTTAATACTGTAATGAAGATAGAATGATAGATATTGTCAATCCACTGCAGAGGATTTTTGAAATGGTATAAAACTCTCTTAGTTGACAGGAGAGACATCGTTCATCATGTATAAAGTTGGCACTATGAATACCTTTGACTAGTATTCATGGAAACTAGTGACAGAAATTCATTGCCAGAAAATGTGAATTCCTAATAAAAAGTCTGAAATCCCTGGTCTTCTGGAAAGAATATCTGACTTATGAGAAGTAAGAAGAATATAAGTAAACTATGTCCATGACTGTTTCTAAGGGGAACTTTTAGAGGAGCCCTGGAAAAGCTATAATTCTTCAAGAGACAGCAACTGGGGGGGGGCACCCAGGAAATTGCTCTGGTGACTCCCGAGGTACATGCTCTGTTTACTTTTCTGAGACTAATTATGGCCACTGGCATGTGGCAGGAATTCTGTAGGGCAGGTGAAAGAAACATTTCTTAAGGTCACAAATAATTCCAGATTGCTGGAAATTCAAGTGATTTTTAACTTCATGTGGAGACCTCTTGCCTAGTGGATGGGATGAATGGATCAAAGTAGTTTGTCCAAATTCCACAAAATCTTTTGCCCTAAGAAACAGGATGAAGGCATTTTTACAGACTTACATACTCATAATTAATACATACTTGTTATTTTTCCATACAGTCTACACTAGGAAGCTACATTTGCTATCAGATCTATTTTATGTATGAGGAAATTGAAGTTTAGTCAAAGTAAGCAACTTCCATAAAATTCACTTGCTGGTAGTTTGCAGGATTTGAACCTGGAATGATATCACTTACAGCCATGTCACAACGTCACCTCAGAATTAAAATTAATTATAGCAAAGAAGCCCACCTTGATTTTAAAGCAGTTTTTTAAATTCTTTTGTATTATGATTTGTTGCTACAGTGCTGAATATGTCTAGTCAAGATGAAAGAAGTAATCTAAGAGAGGAGGCAGGGAGAGATGAATTCTGTGAAGATGAAGGAATGCCAGTAAAGGATGAAAAACAGGTATGCGCATCAGTGTGACACAGCAGAGTAAGAGGAAAGTAAATTCAGAGCCATATAAAGATCTAAGAGCCAAGAGCCAAGGAAAGAAGGCTATTCCTGTACCAGAAGACACAAAAAGCTAGGCTACCTGAAATCCTACCTGTGCAGGAAGTGCATGGACACAAGTAAGTAGGATACATATGTGACTCCGGAGAATTAACATCAGTTGATGTATCTCAACTGAGGACCACAGAAAAAAAATTAAATTGGCATGCCATATTCAGAAACTAAGCTGGTTAAGGGGACATAAATCTAAGCCAAAAATGAGACCTGCTTACACTTACTAAAACCACTAATCAATTAACTCCAGCTGGGATTGTAGGAATAAACATAACATTTGTTTCCAAAGTGTGTTCCAGAGAAAACATCTGTAAAAATGGAAGAAAAGGCTTTCTGTTAGACTTGCTCAGGCAATGCTACATGCTGGATATTTGGGAGAATGACAGGGAAAGACCCTGGTGGTGGTGCTTATCCCAGAGTTTTCCAATTTTTTGATCATGAAACACTTTTTTCAGTGACATATATTAATATACAAAACATCTTTCAACATGTTCTTGATGATCTCGTGGCACATACTGGCCTGTCACGTGATTTGATATTTGCAAAGCAACAAGAAAAGACTTGCTTATATGTATTTCACAGTTTTGAACTAGAAGATTGGTAATTAGATATTTAGAAATACCAGTGCTTTCTTACAGTCTCACATGTGCTACATGCACTAAATTGGTAGCTTTTTCTTGGCTCCACTTCAGTTATCAGGGAATGATCTGTTTTGGCTGATGTATCTGCATGTATTTTGCTTATAGCTGAGGCTATGCTCACATTTTATTTTTACAGTTGCTTTACATTTTAATCCCAATTCATGAAAAATTGATTAAAATGTTTTATGAAAGCATAAAGGCAGTGATGAAAGTCATAAGGTAATATATCATCTCAAAATAATCATGTGAATATAGAACAAACATCTTTATGTTCACTGAAAAAATAATCAAGTGTAATAGGTTCACACAAGAAGCCAAAAAAGACAACTGCAGGTAGGAGATAAAGTGACCATTTAGATAAATATGTGAACATGTAATTTTATAGTACTTGTGGTTTACGTATTTCTCAAATTTTATTAAATATGATAAAAGGTATATCTACATATATATTAGAATGCTATTTTCAGTACTTATACATCAATCTAATTAATCAAGATTGTCCAAGAATAAGAGCAAAATTATGCTTATGTGGAGAATTTCTGGAATCTCCAAGTTTTCATAGCAACCATAAACTATGGGGGGCAAGAAAGGGTGAGAATAAGGTAATTAATGAAACTGAAAGGTTGGAGAAACTCTATCTTTGGAAGCAATTTTTTCATACTATGCATAGGAGTTGTTGAATCTTATTAAATCAAGAAGTTACAAAAAAATTATTGTGGACTTTTTATGTACTGCCTTCTTCAAAGAAAATGCAAGTATTGATAGTGCCAAAATACTGCAAATGAGCCAATTAATGTTGAGAAAGAAATAAAAATTGCAAGTTAACAATTTTAAAATTGAATAACACTGTTGGATGTTTCCTTGTATCAAGGATATATTATTAGAAAGGCAGTTATCATGTTCTTATGAATTGACTAAGTGAATTCAGTTGGGCAAAACTAGTGATGCGTATAACTTGAAAATGTTCTTGGTTAAATATACAGTGAGTAAATGAAAGAAAAGTGTTCAATGACTCTGTTTTGGCACACAGCATAATCACAGACAAGGTTTAAAAGAAGTTAGTAATTATTTGAACTATGCAACAGAATATAAAAGGTGTTCTGATTTTGGTATAGCATAATTTCAACCACTTATACAGGAAGGAATAGCAGTACTAGATAGATGAAAGGTTATCTTGAACATTTCTTTATTCCTTTTCAGTGTGTTTGAGAAGAAGTGGACAGAATGTGCTAGACTGGTTTTATACTGGAGTATTCTGTCAATGGAAGCAGGTACTCTCACTAGTTTTTGAAATGAAATAATCTTATTGATATTCTTATGCCAGTAATTTCAGTGACTTTCAAATGATGAATCAGTGACATGTTTGAATCTTGAAAGGACTAAATCTACCACAAAAAACAGACATATCATGAATTTAATTTTTTACCAGTTAAAATGATGCATTCTATTTTTATTTATGTTTTTTCTATTTATTTGCCATCATTTGTAATCCCCATATAGTCCCCATCACCATTTCACCAGTGCACCATCACCTCAATCCCTTGTGCTCTTATCTGCCCTCAACCCTCTCCCTCCTCCCCTCCCCACCAAGTGTCCCCAGTTTGTCCTAGTCTTTTTGTTTTTGTTTTATTATTATTATTAATATTATTATTATTCTTTTGCTTGATGCTTATTTGGTTCCCATATATTCCTCCTAGGGGGGAAACCATCTGGTATTTTTCTTTTGCCTTCTGACCTTACTTTGCTGAGCATAATTACCCTTCCAGCTCCATCTATATTCCTATGAATGACTCTAGTTTATCTTTTTTGATTGCTGAATAATATTCCATTGTGTATATGTACCACAGCTTCCCGATCCACTCATCTGTTTTTGGGCCTTTAGGTTGTTTCCAGGTCTTACCTATTGTAAATAGTGCTGCTATAAACATAGGGGTGTATGTATTCCTTTGAATTGGTGTTTTTGTGTCTTTTGGGTACATTCCTAGGAGTGGGATTGCTGGATCATATGGAAGCCATACCACCCTGAATGCACCTGATCTCATCTGAATTTAATTTTTGATCAAATTCTCCTTTTAATATAAGACTAAATAATTGCGCAAATGGCTGAAACAATGAGTTTGATTCTTATCTATATTAGATGATTGTCTTTACTCACCAGAGAAAAATATTGATAATATGTCAGTTTTAATTTATATAGTCCAAATGCCACCGTAAAATTATTTTCCACTGCCAAATAAAACATAATAACTGGAAGTAAATCTGTTTACCACAATGAAACATTTTAATGTTGTCTGATTGCCAATTTATGTTCTAAAAAGAAGCATTGAAAAAACAGACAGTAAACCAACAAATATGTAACATATTGAATGGTGAAATGGTTATAAAAAAATTAAAGCAGGGTCTTAAAGTTAGGATTGAAAGAAGTACTGGAAATAGCCTCACAAAAACAGGACTGGTGAGATACCAAGCAGTTATGTTCACAAACAAAATACTCTGGGGATGATCTGCTATCTCTCCCTTAGAAACTGAGCCCTGGGACTTTGGACATTGGCTTCTGTCATCGTGAATCTGGAGGGAGTCAGACACTAAGCAGGAGCCTCTGATGGGTGACTAGGTTTTGTCTCCTTGAGCTCTGCAGAGAGGTCATCTGCTGCCCTATGCTATTTCTAGCGCAAGTGTTTTACCCACCCATCTTGAGTTTCCCCATGTTGGGAAATGCCAGAATATGTAATCATTAGATTTAGTTTTGGATAAGTGGTAGTTACTTTTTTTTTTAGTATAAACATGTTATAGTTTAACTGTGTATTCTATATTTGTATTTGTTTCTGCCAAATTTGACAACCCTACCTCAAATAAGAAAGGTGTTTGGATAATAAACAGAGCAAAATGATGGGTATCTCTTAAAATTAGTTATATGTAAAGATCCAAGAAAATCTAATATAGCATTTATTTACACTGTTAAACAGCAGTGGGTGCTCTCAGAGGAGTGTGTGTTTTTGTTGTGGGAGAACATCTGGGGGCTATGAAAGGATAGTAAGAATAGTAAATCCATTAGGGGAGTGAATCACAATGTTGGTGAAAACCAGTGAGGTAACAACAGTCGATGTGGTGCAATGCAATGAGCTGGTGGTTAAGACAGTGGAAATGAATGTGGCAGTAAGGGCATCTCGGAGGTGACAAGTGAGTAGAGGAGCATCAGATGTGTTGCAAATTAATCAGGTGTGAGTGAATAAACATAATGACTTCCTAGAATTTTTCTTTCAATAGCATGTTTGTCTGTTTTTCCTAAGCAACTTAAAGAAGACAAGCCAAACTTGAAATTAAATCACGGTTTTTACTCAAGGAGAAAGTGTTTTGTAGCAGAATCATAATAACTGTTTTATTACTGTTAAATTTTCTATTCAGAGAACAGGCTCCCTTGGACACTGGTAAATATTTGTCTGTGGTTTTTCCAGGAAGATCAGTATCTTGCCAAGACAAATTCACTTCTTACACAGTTGGCTATAGTTTCAACACTTGAATCAAATAGAGGTGTAATTTAATACGCCCCGCCCCAGTTTTAGATAAGTTTAACCACATTAGATTTTGCTTCATTCAATTGGCATTTCACTTTTCTTTAGACATAGCTCAGGTATCTTCTGTGAAGAAGTCACATCAAATCTGAAGAATTTTTGATACAGCGAATTGAGCACTTTCCTAACCTCGTCTTTCCCCCCCCCTTTTTTTTTTTTTGCAAATTCTACATCTTTGGGATATGTCCATTTTTCTAATTTGACCTTTCTGAGTATGTAACTATCAGAGAAAAAGAAGAAAGAGACTAAAGAATAGCATAGTGCTTTAAACATCTTTTGTAAAGAATTGTGAAACTATACTTGATTATTTATAAATTTCATTTTGTTTTTATATCCTCCCACATTAATATGAATAGTGGTGGGGTCTGTGTACGAAGACTGTGATTATGACCTTTAGTCAGGCATATAGTAGTTTTATTTTTAATTTTTTGAGAATATCCCATACTGCTTTTACTAGCAGGTGCATAATTTTGCATTCCAACCAACATTATACTGGTTTCATCACCTCTTCCTGAACATGTGTAATGGCCTAAATATGTGTAATGGCCATCCTTCTAGGTATGAGGTGATACTTCATTGTAGTTTTGATTTGCATTTCCTTAATGATTAGTGAATTTGAGTATCTTTAATGCATCTGTTGGTCATTTCTCTTTCTTCTTTGGAAAAAAATCTATTTAAATGTTTAATTTTAATCCCATTTTAAAGTTATATGTGTGTGCGTGTGTGTATGTGTGTATTTTGAGTTATTGGAGTTTCTTGTGTATTTGGGATACTGTCCTCTCATCAGATACTTGGTTTGCAAAAATGTTCTCCCATTCCTTAGAGTGGATTGTTTTCACCGTGTGGATTGTCTTTCCTACTTGTTCTGGTTAGGTCTCCCAATACTATATGGTCTATAGGTGGTACGAGTGCACTTCTTGTCTTGATTTCTGCTCTTAGAAGAAAACCTTTACATTTTTTAACCGTTCAGTATGATGTTGACTATGGAATTTGCATAGATGACCTTTTTTTGTGAAGTGATTTCATTTTTTTCCTAGGTCATTGAGAATTTTTATCATAAAAGGATGCTGAATTTGTCAAATTTTTTTGTTCTATTAATGTGTTTTTTATGATTTTTTTCTCTGTTAATTTGGTGTATCATACTAACTGTTTTTCATATAGTGAACAATCATGCATCTCAGGAAAAAATCCCACTTGATCCTTGTAAGTATGTCAACATGGGCATTTTTACAGGGAGCAGATAAAAGCAAGAAGGCTACTTCAAGCCTCTCTTCTTTTAATCTCGCAAGTGGCAGCTTTAGAATTCACTCCACTCTTAGACTATTTGGAAAAACACTCCACAACACATGTAACACTTAGTACCAGCCCATCTCCACATGTTCTGATCACAGATTTTGGCCAGGAGGTTGCAATTAAACTGAGTTCAAAGAGCATGATGTACCAACAAAGCATCGACAGAGAAAGTAGGAAAAAAACTTAAGAACATGCCAATATTGGGGAAAAGTGGTAGAAAATAAACTATAAATGGCATACTGAACAAATAAAATTGGAATAACTATATTGATATTAGATAGTTTCTTTATGAGAAGCAGCAGTATTATAGTGGAGAGGCGCTTCACATACATATATTACATTACATAATTTACCAAAAACATAGCAACTTAAAGCACATATATGGGTTGACCAAGGCACTGACATAGGAAACTCTTGAGCTCCCCTCTCAATGTGCACATAAATATACTAGTCAATATTTAGAAAATAGTATTTAGTATATTATTTTGAAAACAAATAGAATCAAACCAAAATCCATCAAGATTTGATGGCTGAGTTTTCCAAAGTAAACTGTGAATGAAAGTTAAGTTTTTCTTCAAAACATGGACTTATTATATGTGTCTAATGTTAGTAATGGATCAGAAGGAAAATTGGTTTTTCTCTGCCTGGGTGAAATGGGGAAAAGAAAGTTATAGAATTTCATATAATGAAAAATTTTATGAGAGGAATGAAATTGAGATTGGTGACTCTCATTTGCTCAGTTTCTAGAGAATTTGCAGAGAGGAAAAATAAGGTAGAATAAAAGAAATGAGTGGAGTTGCATTGAGACAAGCAGAATACTGAATAAGCAAAACAGCTAGGCCAATGCCATGGAGTTGAATAAAATTTCTTCTCCTCATACAACCTTAACTTTCTGAGCCACAGTTCTTTCTTGCTTTCCCTGTTGATGCTTTGTTGGTACATCATGTTCTTTGAATTCAGTTTAATTGCAATCTCCTGGTCAAAATTTGTAATCAGAATATGTGGAGATAGGCTGGTAGTAAGTGTCACATGAGTTGTGTAGTAATTTTCAATCCAGATGGTCTAAGAGTGGAGTGAATTCTAAAGTTGCTACTTGCAAGATGAAGAAGAGGGGCTTGAAGTAAGGAACATGTTCTTCTTACTTGTATCTGCTTTCTATGAAATAGCCCATATTGACATTGAATAACTATCGGGAGAAACAAGTTCTTGGTGTGTATGTGTGTGTTGTGATAGACTGATGAAATGAAAATTGAGAAAGAGGAAAAGAGCTTAAATGTTGATCTTTTGATAAATAGCTGTTGGCTTTTGGAAGAATGTAAAATAAATCCTGTTCAAATGCTAGAGAGATTGAGGTTGTGTGATTAGGGCTTACAAAAGGTGATTTGTATGTGGACGTTTTGTGCTGTGAAAAGAATCTACAAGATTCTTTGATAAAAATAGACCACAAATCACTTTGAACCTTGATTTTCTTGCCTCCAGCCAATTAATTTCCTAGAGTAAGTCTCCACAAGAGCTGACACATCTCAAATGCATGGCTTCTAACTATGGGACCGTCTTTCTTCAAGTGCATTTTTTTGTAAACTTGGGAGGAAACTTCTTCCTTCCTTTTGCACATACACAGTTATTTTGAATTTCCCACTTTGGAGGCTTCAAACACAGATGTCAGATGTGGAAGCTATACAAATGACCCAAACGCCTTTTATTGTGAGAAATTAGAGGACAGTATAAGAAAAATCTGATAGCAAGGGGGAGTATCATCTGCTTATTTTGTAGTTTTCCATTGTCAGGAGGTGCTGGGATTAGAAGATGATGAGAACTGTAGAGAAATGCCTAAGAAGTTAGTATATACATTGGCAAAAAAACAGAGGTGTATGAGAATATCTTGACTATTGTGATAGGAAGAACTGTGATAAATAAATAAAGGAGGCAGCAGCTATGAGATGATTGATCTGTTGCTTGTGAAATTGCACCGTGTTGGAAAGATGGAAGAAACTAGGTTCTCTGATGTTTAGTGGGAGCAGAGGGTAGGGTTTGAGTTGGTGAGATCTGAACAAACTGAGAGAGCCAGGAAAGTTGTTCCCTATATTGGAAACTTTCCAAGATGCCAAAAAAGAATAAGAGGAAGGATGAAAAGCTACTTGTGGTGACTTTAGGATATGACCACTGAGTCATCACCTTTTCCTGATGAGATTACAGACACCACAGGCTGGTAGCTACCATGTGGCAAGGATTAGGGAGATTCTGGAAGAATTCTGAGGTGTTACAATTCTAGGTTGTGGAATAGCTGTGAAATATTCCAATAGCTTGGTCCTCTTATTCTTATTTGTGATTGGCCCTTGGGATGTACATTAACATCTAATGAGTAGAGTTGGTAGGTCAGATGAAGCAGTTTATCTTTGGTTATAAGGTATTTATTTTAAAAGATTTTATTGTAGTTGTTTGCCGAGCGATTATAGGACTAGCTACTTGCCACTCATAAGCCCAAACTCAAGAGACAAGAATTAGAAGGAAATCATGTTTAGGCACGTGCTAGGGAGCCCGAGGACAGTGCAGACTACTGTAACTAAGTCCCTTCCTGAGCTGGAGAGGACAGGGGAGTACTAGCAAAGGGGCGAGGCTAATAGGTCATCGGCAGGATTTCAGAGAAATAGTGGTTTTCAGGAACTAGTCATGCCTCTTTTTCTTCCAAGTTTGGCCTTGGCCAGATCTCTTGTGGTGCTAGTGGGTGTGCTTTTTACTGTGTTAGCAAGGCTGTGGCTTCTCTTTGACCTCCTCCATCTTGGTTTCAGCCATTTGTTCCTGTTTTTTTATTTTTGTTTGCAAGAAAAAATAAATGGGAGCAAAGCAGAGATGAATGGGTAAGGAAGGAACAAGGGCAAGGAACTTAAGGTTGCCAGGTCACTGACAGTTTTGTATCTGTAATACTCATTTAAAGGCATAATTGACCATAAGTCTAACTACTGACATGTTTGTTAAAACTCTTTTTTTTACTTTGATGTCACATGAATTCTCAGTGAATATTCTATAACCAAAGTCCAGATTTTTTATCTATCTCTTTTTGTACTAAGTACAATGAAATGATGTGATATATTTTTTTAAAATAAATAATCAGTTGGAACTCCTGTGGTGAAACAAATCAATTTTTCTAAAAACAATTTATTTCTGTGAGGACCAGATGGCATCTGCTGTGAGGTGATACAAAAGGGTGTCTCATCTTTCTGGCCAGGGGTTTTCCTGTACTTCAAGATCACACCCAGCGCCCTGGGCTGCTGCTTAGTCTTCCAAATGCAAGTCCTAGTCACTCTCCTGTTGTGCATTGAGGGTTGTGGGTCAGACTCTTCAGAAGGGATTTGCTCTGAATGCTCAAAGCCTCCTCCAACCACCTCAACTGGATATGGGGAACGAAAGATCAGTTGAGGCCCTGTGAGCTTCGGGAAGTCTTTTCCCATTATCTGAAGAACACAGATTGTTTTAAGAGCAGTAAAGTCTCTGGAATCTAAGAGAAGTTTTTTCCTTGTTTTAGGCAAAATGTGCCCTTTTCCTAATTTAAGAGGCAATCACTGTTCCACCTTTTTAGACTTAGAAGAAGGGTTTGGAGGGTATCAGCCCAGTGTGGGCTTATCTGTAAATACATCGTCATCCTCTCCAGCTCAGGCTTCACTCTCTGGGCATGAAGATGAAGACTACTCCCATCTTGTCCATCTAGTACTGTCTCTCCCTTCTGTCTCTTGGATGCCTCAGTTCCATAAACACATGATTAAGATCCTGGTCTGTTCCATGATTCTTTGGCACTTACTCCCATGTAAGTTCTTCATAAGTATGTTATTAAATTGATTTCTCCTCTGATAACTTATTATATAGTATTTTGATTACTTGCCTATCCAGAATAGAACCCAAGGCGGTGGAGGGCTTCTCCTTTTTCAACAGGGTGAGCTGGTCAGTGGAGAGTAATGCGTGTTGAAGCACTTAGCCTGGTGGTGGTGCCCTGGGCTGTCTGTGCTGCATGTGTGTTCCACTGCCAGCCGAGGTGGCCCCCACGGAACCCCTGTGGTTTTCAGTGGAATGTCTCACATATCCTTTGAGTGGAATCTCACTAGTTCATGCATTATCTGTCTTGTGTATTCCAGTTTTCACAGGTTCCACAGTCTTTTTAGGTCCTTCTGATACTGTTTGATTCTTACAGATTTAATTTATGCATAATTTAATGTCATGTCTAGATAATTTGTGCAGAAGCAGAGATACGTGATGTGCTCTGTTCCTCACTTTACTCCTATCTGGTACCTAAGATGGATTTTGTTTCTCCAGAACAAAATTACATTTGGATAAAATAAAGCCTTATCCAAAAGAGTATAATATCAAAAAACACTCATATATACACCTGTGATTGTTGTCCTGTTTCATTTTGTGTATGTTTGGCATCTTTCTAAAGAAGAATCATCATATTAGCTTCATTTCTCTAAAGAAGACCCAGTAAAGGAATACGAAAGAAAGAGGGGACCCATAACATTTGTCTTTGGCATCACGTGAACTCTTTCCAGTTCTCCATTTTCTCAGTTTCTTGGAGCCTGCATGTCGAATTAACATGTCAGGCTAACACCACAGAAATGTAGATCCTGTCTCCATTTTGGTTTAGCAGCAAACATGGTTTGGATCAGTCATCAGCCTGAAGTCAAATAGTGTGGTGCTTTGTTAATATTGATTTAATAGTCTTCCAACCAAAAGAATCCTTTGCATATTGAGTCTAGACTGTTGCATAATTCATCCTATTTAATATTCTATCTAGGTGGTTTTTTTCCGTCTTTAGCAACCGACCCAGTTTGCCTAGAATTTAACATTCTGTGTACTGTCAGGATGTGGCAACTGGCAGTTGGCATATTTAAATTCCCTGAGTCTCTGCTACCTTCTTTTAAATCTTTCACTAGATCTGTGAAAATGTCTTTTCTGTATTGAATTCCTACTGTATATCAGAGAACGACAGAGAAACAGAGTAATGGAAACACTAGGCTTGAAAATTCCATTGGTTTGGAATATTCAAATTCTGGGTTATTATCACTACTTTTTGCTGGATATCAGATTGCTGGAGGTAAAATCGACATTTATATATATATATCATTAATATATTTCTGGAAAATCACTATTGTAAGATTGGCAGTAAAATCACTGCAAGTTTTCACTTTGGTATTTGTTTTTTTCTCTTGTTAGACTTTGAAAGTTTTATGTTTTGACTAGTTTCCTTTTGTTTTTCAGTGTTAGGAAATATTGCACTAGGAGGGGTGTATACTTTTCTGGTATATGCTTTTGTCTATGATCATCTCTTTTATTGCTTATTATCTCATAACTGAGCATTTGAAGGCTTAAAAAGAAATGCCATGTAAGAATTAATATGTGAAAGGAATTCATACTCAACATGTATAGAAAAATTAATCTAGCAATGTAGGACTATTAGGAAAGAAAGTTGGTTGTAATCTCATACAGGCAAATATTTATTGGGTGATTCTCTTGGATCAGAACATGTTCTAGTAGTTAATAATAAAAGTATATAGTAAATATACCTGTGCTTTAATGGACTGTCTAAAGAATAAAGGTGAAAGATTGACATGCAAAGGGAGAAGACAATGATGAGGTTACCATAACATAGAACAAAGAAATAAATCTGTTGAAAGTAAATTTTTTAACTTCATTAAATTGAGGACAGTTTTTACTTTATTTTTCTTTCCACAAAATATGTACTCTATATCAGAATTTTGCGGTTATCTAAAAGGATTTGTATATACTGATATTTATTTAAATATTTATTTATGCATACAAGAGCTGGGGTACAGGCCAGAGGTGTGTGTTGGGGAGGGTGAGAGGGTTCCCCAGAGTCAAGTGGAGAACAGAATAGATAGATTGACTGAGATATACTGCTGAGGGGAGCAGCAGGCAAGGCAAGGGAGGTCTGCTGTGCCATGTGGGTGCCCTCCCTTCGCGGGGATCAAACTCATGCTGCATTGGCTGTGGATGCATCATAGTGCAGTGCTTAACCCCGTGCACCACCAGGAAAGTCCCCTGATATCTTTTTTTATGAGGATGGGTAGAATATTTACTTAGGGTATCAGGAAAAGCTTATAAATTTAACTATGTTAAAGTGATACTATGTTTTTTTGGTTTATCAATTTTTAAACTTGTTTTATCTTCATATCTCACTTTTTGACCCTTTTCTAACCATTCAAGCTTTTAAAAGTATGTCTTCCATTGTGTAGCAATGAATATTTGTTTAGTGCTTACTGTAAGACATGGTATGTGTAACCAGCTTTATATCCTTAATCACCTTTAGTCCTATACACGATCACACAAAAAGAAAAGGTGCAGGTGGGAATTTAATCACCAAAGTTTACAATGCTCTTGATTGAACAGTCACCCGAATAATTATGCCGACCTCCTTTCAGTTTTATAGATTTCTGTACACCATGTGCGTGTGTAACACACATTTGATGACTGACTAACTGGTGACTGCTGATGACTCAGGAAGTCCAATGCAACTTTCATATCTTCTTCGTCCAATTTTTAACACTTCATCTGTGATCCTATTACCATTAAAAATCTAATATATCTTATTGACTGAATTTGGCAGGCCTTAAAAATCAAGTTGGAGAGTAGGCCTAGGAGATACCTAGTTCCAAGGTCTTGGGGTTATGTAAAAATGATCATAAGTGATACCTTTCCCATTTCCAGAATCCTCATTCTCTCTTGGAATTTTCCTAATTCTCATTTCAGGGTATTTGGCTGTTTGTAATTGATTGGTTCTTCTGATTAACCAATCTGTCTTCATAGTGCAGTTAATAGTTCAGACAATCAGGTAGAAGTGTTGGATTGATAATTTGTGGGTTCAGTCAGAATAGTAAGGGAGTCTGTGCTGCTGACTTTTGAGTACTTGTTCATATGATCATTCCTGTGAGTCATGGACTTTCTTAAACTTTAATGCTTGACCCTAGCACACCTGTCCATTTTGTATTTAAAAGTAAAAAATAGCACTAGATTCCTGAAGGGGATTGATTTGCCACATGCATGTATTTTTTTTCCAGATATTTAGATGTGGATGTACTATTCATAACAGTCTGCAAGTAGTGATCCTTGCTAAGTAATAAGAGTGTAGAGTATTTCTTCCAGGTCACATTTTACCATTTGTCTTGAATTGCCAAACATACAAGACAGCATGTGAAGTATATTTATGCAGCTGTAATTGTGATTATTATTTTTTCCCCCAGATCCTGCTGGGCAATCAGTCTTTATAGAAGAAATACAACCACCTCCTGTTTTTTTGATCAGCATACTGCATAATCTGATTTCAAGTTAACAAAGTAGATACACAACTGAGTTTAATCCCATGCAAATATGGTCTTTTGGATTTAATGATGATGCTTTTAGAAGTTAAAAATAATCTGAAAATAAAGATGGAGGCCATGCTATATTTTAGAACTAAAAAGGTGTCTTCATGATGCCTAGTCAAGGGTAGTTCAATTTCTGTCAAGTCTAGCCACAAACTATCATGATATTAAATCAAAAACAATAAGCATAGTTCAGTGACACAAATTATGGAGAGAAAATCACAAATGCACTTTGGCTTATATGTTGTGTTATCTGGATAATTTAAATTTTCCAAGCCGATATCATTACAGTGAAAGAGTCTGTGGTTTGATTTTTAAAAATCACATTTTGTAGATTGAAAGCAATTCAGAAGACAAATGGAATCTTTGAATTCCTAGCAGACACTTTCTGCCACAGCCTGCATATTTTCAGTACAGATATGAAAGAGTAGAAGCTCAAGAAGGCACAAAAATAAAGTATTTTATACACACAATCCTTCTCTGAAATGGAAGTTGGGTTGAAACGATGTTATTTTTGTATATCTTGTGTTTTATCCCATGGAAACTGAAGATCCCTGTTTCTTTTCAGTTCAGCACACTTAATTTTATTAGGCTTGAGCTAGACAGATTTGAGATCTACTTAGAAGCAAATAACCTCATTTTACTTGAGCTACTATTACATGAAAGTATATTCAGCAGTCATACTGTATTAAGATAAGTACTACAGTATAGAGTAAATCATTCATTTAGTCTACATTTGTTTCCTTACCTGGAAAATTGGGGGTAATATCACTTAACTGGTAGGGTTTTTTAGAGTACCTAAAAATTAAATTTAATAAAGTGCTCAGCAGAATATAATAGTAGTGATTGGTCTTCTGTGGTCTGAACATCTATTTAGAGAACACCTTTCTATTATTTTCAGGCCCCTAAGTGACTATTTTATCGAACTCATACTGAAGAGTGCATTAAAAGTGATCTCAGAGATGTTAAGATACATTATTTTATTTAGTCCCAGATCCTGTGACTGAGATTATAGGCAATTTTAACACTGGTTGGGTTAAGTACCAAAAAAACAAGGTTAAAGACTTATTTCTATATGACCAGGTTACCTATGAGGGCTTTTATTAAAATTTATCATTACATCTTCTATTATGTACCAGCCATTATTCAAGGTGTTTTATTTGTGTACATTATAAGTTTCATGACTGTTGTGTACAGTGAGAATCTAAAGCTCCAAAGGTGAAGTAACCTCTAGGATGGCTACCATAGTAAGCCATGGAATCTAATTTCAAACCTGGATCTGATAAATTTCAAGAGCCCAGATTCTTTGCAGTAGAGTCCTCTGGCTCTGTGACATTACATCTATGAGATGTAATGAATCTATTAATATTAATTATGCCTTTATCTTTCACTAAAGTCAAAAACCCAGTGTGCTTTCATACACATGTAGGCTATTTAGCACAAAGACAACTATGTGACTATGTGAAAGAATCTGAATGAATATTTAGATATCTGAATCTAAAACAGAACCAACTGCAATCTTAGGCATATAAGTTCTATCAGTTTGTTCTCATTCTCTTCCCTTCTCTGTCAGAGAAGAATTCATTGCTGTGTTTGCTGGTAATAGGTCATAAGTCTCAAAAGAAATCTAAAATAACTCTAAATTCAATCCTTTAAACAATCCATTTAAATTGCAAAATTTTGGTTATGTTTTGAAAGAGGTTTTATTCAAAGTTGGGACAATTACTTCCTATTTCACAAGTGTTCTGAATTTCTTAATGTAAATGATATTTCTTTAAATTAGGTAGAAGAGTAAGTAACCTTTAGGGCAAATGAGTAAGAAATCTTAAGAGCCATGTTTAAGATACAAGCTTAATTTTTCCCCTGACTTTTGTTTCTCATTTAAAAGTTAAAGGTCAGCTGTACTATTTCATGAGCTTCTGGATTTTGATATTAAATTGTCCTCTCTTTAGACTCCATGTCTCTCATTAGGATCTCAAACCATATATAAGGGTTTTAGCCCATTGAAAGAATCATCATGTGGCCTGAAAAGTGTTCAGCCCAAATTCAGAGCTTCGGTATAGTAACGGGTACCCATTCTGTACTTTCATTCTGAAGTGCTGCTGAGTATAGCGTCTGATAAATACTTTCAAATGCTATGTTTAGAGGGATCCAAGTGAAATGATTGACATAAATATATTATCATGAGCTGATACTGCCCTTCTTGACATCTGGTTCACACTCTTTCATTATTTTTAAACAGACCTTAATTTTTTTAGAGAAAAAGCACTAATTTTTATGAGCACCCTGCACAATTGGGGTATCTGTAGATGGAGAGGGTAGAATGCGAACAATTGCTCAAAAGCTGAGTGATACCTCAGTAGGGTCCTTGTTCTGAGGAAAAGTTGAAAATCTTGGAAGAAATATAAAATGAAAATTGTATCTAATAAGGTTTTCTAGTTTTGTCTTTGATATTAAACTGATGAGGTAATTGCTTTCAGTAGTTAAAATAGAGATCTAAAGGTTATAATAATATCAATGCAAAAATAGCTCAGAGAGAGGAAGACATGGAGGGTTCATTTAAATATGTGAATGATTTGTGGAAATGTAATGGCTCTATTAATATTAATTATGCTATTATCATTCACTGCTCTCCAAATGGAAATCTGCCCATCTATACTTACTGGCAGGGATACTGAAATGTAAATAGAGGTTGACAATCTTGCTTTATGCATACACATTGTCCATGATTTCTATTTGAAAAAATTCTATCCCATCTACTTTTGAAAAGGAAAAGTCTAGGTTTGGCAGGGAAATGCTTGAAGTCGAGAATTTATTTCCGAGTTTGCTTTTCATGGTATCCTGAACTTGACCTTCAGTTATATTTGGAACTGTAAGGCTGCTTGGTCTCAGCTTCTGATTTATGCCCCAAGGGACTGCTTCAATCCCTTGGGAAGGGCGGAGGAAGGGAGAGAATGCTGTCCAGCCTTCTGGAGTGGCTCTTGAAGGCATGGAGATAGTCAAAGGGACTAACAGGCTGTTTCCCTCTTGCTGGGCTAGAGAGGATGCTTTGTTTCAAAAGCTATTACTCAAACGAACGTTTTCTTTATTTGGGAATGGCTGAAGGTAGAGAATTTTATGCCTGACAAACTATCCCATCATAGAGAGAATAGTCTTTTAACTCTACACATTGTTAGTTTTTTTATTTTGTTTTTTTTCCTCTCCAAGCAATCGACATTTAATGAGGAAGAAAAGAGCATTAGAAAGCCTGTATTTATTTTTTTAATAGTGTGACTATCCTAGTGTTTGAAAGATAACATTTTTATGTGAGGTTTAAAATGTTTGATATCAATTCGAATCCTAAACAGATACATTTCATTAAATTCTCAAGACTTTGGTTTTCACCCCATTAAGTTCCATTATCAAAATTACCAGGCGATATCTTAAAGGCTTAAAAGTTATATCTCCAATAATTGCGCAAGTCTCTTCTGCCTTTGTAAATGTAAAATGCTACTTTCCATAAATCAAACTGAGTGTGGAGACTGCCAACTTGTTTCCCCACATCTGGGAATCGTCCCAAGATGACACACATCCTGTCTGGGGGGGGGGGGGGGTTGCGTTCTCAGTGTGACAGTCACCAGTAGTGATTTGATGCAGCCATAAAAGAGGCACCCCCAAGTGAGTCTATGTGATAAAATATGGGAAAGGGTGATAGAGATATCTTGGGTTCTCAACACATGAAGCTAATTAAAGCCCCCAAACTCTAATTTTCCTCTTCTTTTTATAACGATGCCTATCCTGAAGAAGGAAAAAAAAAAAGATTTGAAATATGGGCAGAGGGGTGTGGCGCCATATGGCAAGAGAAACAAAATTACCTAAACACTTCAATAACAAGCAGGGTACTTTTCTCCCTCCCTCCAGGAACCATATGTGAGCATAACATGTGCGATGCTCCCTTCCAGTTCATTCCAACAGATTCTTTGTCTCTTACCGTCTAGTGTGTTTCCTGGAGACAATCTGTGGCTCTCTAGAGGAGTTACACTGGTGTCCCTTTGGGTTCTGAACCCCTTACTGCCCAAGGTGTGGAACTGTTTTTAAAATGAAATAAGTTTATGAAAGAGGAATATTTATAGTCAAGAAGTTGTCATCAACAAGAGGCGTGCCTGTCTTTGGTATTGCACTATTATGGGAATTGTTTAGGGAAAATTAAAGAGACATATTCCTCCCTCATGAGATTTATCCTAGTAAAAAAGGGCAGTTTGGGTTATGACAATGGATACACAGCCCTTTTTTTAAAATCACAGGAATAATTAACAATATGAAGCATCAAAGATGAAATATCAGTGAAATATGGTTATAGGTTATCTGGTTATAGGTTATTGACTCCAGACCTTTTGAACCCAGCCTTTCCTTTCCTTCTTACACTGCCTCTAATTGCATATATATTTCTCACTGGCTTTCATGATAACATCTCTGTTAACCTTTTACCTTGAAATTACCTATGTGGCTTATTTAAAACACATCTATTGGGGTCTCCCTAGTGGTGCAGTGGGTTAAGCAATGAGCTATGAAGCAAACCACAGCCACTGCAGCCCCAGTTCTATCCCTCCGCTGTCTGGGGAGGTGACCCTCATGGCGTGCTGCTCCCCTCAGCAGTATATTTTAGTAGATCTGCCTGTTCTGTTCCCCACTCTGTCTCTGGTGGATCCTCTCACCCCACGCACCTCTAGCCTGTACCCCAGTGCTTGTATGCATAAATAAATAAAATCTTTTAAAAAAGATAAAAATAAATAAAACACATCTATTGCCTTAGGCCAGGAATCCTTGTAACTTCTGTGGAATAATATACACAGTAGTTACAACAAATGTATAAACTTTAATTGAGAATCCAATGTGAATGAGAGGAAGAACACCCCAAGCACTATTTATCAGACTAAGTTAGAACCAAGGCAGTGATAGCTAGCATTTTAGAAATATGCCTGACACTACTCAGTCATAGAAATGACCATCTTGCCATTTGCAACAATATGGATGGATGGTGAGAGTATTATGCTAAGTGAAATATGTCAGACAACGTCAATGGTAATAAGGTCTCACTTGTAGAATCTAAAAACATCTCTCCCCCACCCAAAAAAAATTATCATAGCTCATAGATAGAGAACAGATTGATTTCCTGTTGTCACAGATAGGGGTGAGGTGGGTAAAATGGTTGAAAGGCGTTTAAAACACAGAAACTTCTGTTTATAAAATATTTAAGTCAGGGGTTATATGCACTGCATGGGGATATTTAGTAATCCTGTATCACACGTTTGGAAGATCCTACCAGAGTAAATCTGAAATGTTTTCATCACAAGAAAATAATTTTGTGACTGTGTTGACAGATGTTCACTAGTTCTATTGTGATGATCATTTCACAACACAAATATTAAGAGATTATGTTATATACTTGAAACTAATTTTATTTCTTGATAAAAAAACAATGCATCTGATGAAAAAGAGTGAAACAAAATTTAGACATTTTAAAGGATCTTAGTTTTAGATTTGAGTTTGAATGCTGCTTTTGATCAATTTTCTAATCAGTTAAAATAACTGTTCAGTGGAGTAGCAGGCGAAAGCTTTAAAAGTCTGTGTGAATGAATGACTAATTCAGTAAATGTTTTTGAATACATAATGTAATGTTAGGATATCAGTTTGGTACACGTTTTGAGTGGCCTCTCTCCAGGGCAATTGCAACAGAATAAAAGCACTCGTTCTTTGATTTGTGTTAACTCCAGCTAGCAAGGTATTTAATCATTCCTAAAGTTTTTATTATACATTTTTAATGCTCGGAAGTTTTTGAACTTTTGATATCACTGAACCATCTCTAGTTCTTTATTTCACATATCTAGCTAGTTACCAAAATAATAATTAAGTTGCTGTAACACATCATTATCAGAAGGTCACATTCTTGGCTGTTTCAGTTCTATTTAGGTTTGTAATTGGTTGAATTTTTAAATAGACACACACACAAACAAGACACTTCCTTGGTTCTAAAAGTCTATTTACATGTTCACATATTATTAACTGCTTAAAGATGACTATTAAAAAATATCGAGAGCTAAGGATCTTTGAAAAATCTTCATGGAGTTACTCAACATCCATTTTCATTTCTATATTTTCCCCATCATCCCTGTTAATCTTATTTTTTAAAAAGATTAAATTTATGCATACAAGAACTGGGGTACAGGCTAGAGGTGCAGGGGGTGAGAACACTCACCAGAGACAGAACTGGGAGCAGAACAGACAGACTGACTGAAATGCACTGCTGAGGGGAGAAGTGGGGAGACAGGAGAAGTCTGCTGCACCATGTGGGCCAGCTCCCTGATCAGGGTCGAACTTGTGCCACAAACCAAGATAAAATTAGTAAGAACAAAATATTTTTAAGTCATACTAAAATTTGTATTAGTCAGTATTCTTAAGGAAAGTAAACAACAGAACATTCCTCACTAAAGCACACTGAAGTCACAGAAAGTAACCTGGTTTTGAATTAGAATGTGCTATGGAGAACTTCATAGTGCTAAAACTCAACCCCTTGCACCACCAGGGAGGCTCCATCCTTGTTAATATTGTGAACATTCTGATATCTATAGCCTATCCTAACTCAAACTTTTGGAACTCACAGAGTTAAGCTATTTTGATTCCAAAGAAACCACATCACCCTGGGTCACTGCATTAAAACCTTGGATTTCAGGAACAAGTCTTTCTCCCCTTGCCTGTTTAGTTTTAAATTCCTTTTTGAAAATCAAAATTTGCAGTCACCAAGTAATTTTACAGCTTACTAATCCATAGTTCAATTCAATTGATCTGGAAGTTCATGAAGAGTCACTTTTCTAAGTGACTGGACCCATTTACATGTCGACATGAATCAGCATAGACCACACAAGTGACCCAGAGCTCTGAGGGAAAAACTCTATATTGGCATCTGAAAAGTGATTGGAATGGACTTGTCCTTTGGTTGAAGTGCACTGGGCTGGAATAATGACTCTCTGTCCTGAAGACAAGCTCTCAAGTCATGTCAGCAGTGTTCCAAGGGGCAGTCCATCTTCTATTTAAACCAGTAGAGCAGCACATTCTGATTCAAAACCAGGTTACTGTCTGTGACTGCAGTGTGCTTTCTTGAGGGATGTTGTGTTGTTTACTTTCCTTAAGAATATTGACTAATACAACTTTCAGTCTGACTTAAAAATATTTTGCACTTATTAATTTTATTGGAAAATGCAGAAAATATAAATCCCATATTATCCAACTAAGAAGGACCTGTGGCAATAAAGTGATAGGTAAATGCTCTTTCTAAGTCATAGATTTAAGGAGAAACTCATTGGGAAATAATACCAATGATGAGTTCTAGATGATAAACTTTAAGGGTATACATTGATAATGTATTACAATACATGTGTCATGGAGCTTAACTGCAAGTTTAGTGTATGATGGCTTCATCTGCACTTGATCTTAATATTGTTTAATAGTTAAAAGAAGCATATGCATTTCTCAGACAGTAGCCATGCGTTGATGTTTTTGATGGCAGGACACAAATTAGCATTGGAGGTCTCTCCTTTCTAAAGTTACGCTTACTTCTAATCTTACTTAGGCTATTAGCATTATGGTTTGAAGTTAAGGAAAACAGTTTTTCAGATTTTAGTTACTCCACTAATGCCTAAAACTTCAAAATCCCAGTGAGAACAGGGTTAAAATAATGATGTTAGAAATGATATGTGATGAAAGACTGCAGGTGCCATCCAGATTCCTATACTTATTCTGTGTGGGCAGTTCCTTAATTACTTAATACTCTAATAATACTGGCTTTTAAACCTATAGATCTTTGTGACTGCTTTTTTTTTAAGATTTTTTTTTAAAGATTAATATGTACAGAACTGGGTGTAGACCAGAGGTGAGGGGTGGGTGAGAGGATTCACCAGAGAAAAAGTGGGGAGCAGAACAGGCAGATCCACTGAAAGACACTGCTGAGGGGAGCAGAGGGCAAGACTGGAGAGGTCTGCTTTGCCGTATGTGGTCAGCTCCTTGGCCAGGGCTGGAACTCTAGAACTCAGGCTGCAGCCAGCCATGTTAGTAGGATAGCGCTGAGACTTAACCCCTAAGCCACCAGGGAGGCCCATGACTGCTTTCTTGAAAGGGGTTTGGTATGTACTTAATTTGCCTGACTTTCTGAGCTGTGTATTTGTATAGCTAATGGACCATATCCAAAGGTTCCTGCACATGTGGAACCATAGACTTATTGTGCATTTACTTTGAATTCTTAGGATATTTGAGTTTTCTGCTTTCCTTCTTTCCCTCCAAATAATCAACTGTTCTCAGTGGTTTTGGAAAGAAAGCATAACTGGGCCAAGGCACTGGTTTTCCTTATTAACACAACTATAAAAAGTAGTTAGTGACTCCCTTTTATTGAGGTTGCTGATTGAAGAATTGGGGATAGAAGAATTATGCTATTTAATAAGTAGTTAATGGAGCAGTGCCTGTCTTGAATGAAATGGCTATGCTTCATTCTAAAGCATATACAGCATTCTAAAGCATATCAAGCATATACAGCTTTCTGTTTCTGATTTAATGTCACTTAGCATAAGATCCTCCAGATTCACCTGTGTTGGCACAATGGCAGAATTGCCTTTTTCAAAAAACACTGAATAATATTTCAGGTTATCCATTCCTCTGTTCATGTACATTTAGGAAATTTCCTCATCTTTGTTAATGTGAATAGTGCTTGAATTTCTTTAAGATACTGATTTCTGTTCTTTTGAATAAATGCATGGAAGTGGGATTTCTGGGTCATATGGTAGTTCTATTTTTATTTGTATTTCCTTCATGGTTAATGATGTTGAGCATCTTTTCATATTCTCATCCATTTGTAAGGCTTCCTTTGAGAAATGCCTATTCAAGTCCTGTGCCCATTTAACATGTTGGGTTATTCAGGATTTTGGCTATCAAGTTTTGTGAATTCCTTTATATTTAGGAAATTAGTCCATTATTAGATATGCAGCTTGCCAATATTTGTCCTAAGTTGTGGGTTGCCAATATTTGTCCCAAGTTGTGGGTTGCTCTTTCACTCTGATAATTCTTTCTTTCTGTGGAGAAACTTTGTAGTTTGATGTAGGCCTATTTCTCAATTTTGTGGTTGTTGGTTATGATCCTGGTGTCAGACCCAGAGAAATCTTTGCCTTGACTAAGTTTTTTTGCTATATTTTCTGCTAGTAGTTTTATGGTGTGTGTTCACATTTTTAAGCTTTTAATCAACTTTGAATTGATTTTTATATACAGTGTTGAGTAAGGGTTCAATTTCATTCTTCTTAATATGATGACTAGTTCCCCCAACATTTGTTGAAGAGACTATCCTTCCTCCATGTGTGCTCCTGGTATCCTTGTCAGATGTCAGTAAGTGTAAATGTATGGGCTTATTTTGGGACTCTACATTCTATTTCATTGTTATATATGTCCACATATATGCCAGTATCAATCTCTCAATTACTGTAGTTTTGAAATATATTTTGCAGTCAGGAACTGTAATGCCTCCGGCTTTATTCTCCTTGAACAATATTGCCTTGACTATTTGGGGTCTTTTGTGGCTCCATGGGAATTTTAGAACTTTTTTTTTTCCTTCTGTAAACAATACTGTAGGTGTTTTGATAGTACTTGCACTGAGAGTGGGTAAATTTTGGATGTATGTAGTACCACCTTATGACTATAGTTAAAAATATTGTTTTGTGTACTGGAATTTGCTAAGAGATTAATTGCTGTGTTCATACCCCCACCTCAAAGAGGAGAATATGGTGACAATGTGAGGTGATGGGATGGTAATTAGCAGGATTGTGGTGATCATTTTACAATATACACATGTTAAATCATGAAGTTGTATACTCCTAATATGCAAAATATAGAAATTTCTAATGTACTTTACTAAAGTTGGTAAAAAAAAAAAATGAGGCCGTAAGTGATGAGCTGTCTTCACTGAAAGGAGAATTTTAAAGTTGTGAAGAGCATAATTAATTAAAGGACTTTGTAACATGCTCTTGACCTACATATTAAATTGCAGAGTTAGTAAACCAGGACTAGAAATCTCCAAAGAATGAGTGAAAGTGACAAAAGCTTGGTTTATAAATAGAACAGGGGTAATGAAAAATTAATTTAGGAGTTAAAAAAAATCTGTTATCGTGTCTGATAAGAATTAGTCCTCTATTTTCTACATGTCCTTGCATTTATCTCTGTGTCCTGGGCAACTTGAAGTTATCCTTCCTTTGTCCTGCAGCGGTCTCTGCCATTGGCGAAACTGATGTGAGAGGGAGTGGAGAAAGGAAATCAGGCTGCTCTCAGAAGCCAGTCCTGATAGGAGTCTGTTAACCATAGGGCTCATTTCCAAAGTCTTTAGTCTGGCTGCTCTGGGCACATCCTGAAACGTTAATGTCACTCATTTTCCTATGCCAGGCCCATTTCTTTGCATTGTTTGTTTGAAATTTTAATTTTCTATCTGTAAAGTGGAAAGAACTGATGCTGTCCTGCCATTTATATTAAGAGAATAAGAAGAGCTTATTATCTTCAAGCACCAGGATTTTGGTTTATCCACTGAGGAGCTCTCCTCTGTGGTGGCCAGAACACATGACATCTGCGGATCCAATCATATTCGCATTCAGGAATTTAAATATGGGATGGAAATATCACCCAGGAACTGGTTTTCCCAGTTGCTGAGCCCTGAACTGACAAGCCCTGAATATTCTAGCTCTGTTTTCATCTTTTCTGAATCAAAATAGTTTCCTGGAGTGTTTGAGATATCAAACACAGACAGGGTAGGAGCCTCAAGATTGAAGAGTGTTAATTTCTCACTGGTAGCGAGATCCCCCTGGAGAAGTGAGATGTACCTTGGGAAATGTCTGTGGACTGATGGAGATGAGTCCAAGCACATACACTTTCAAGGCCTTGCAGTATTTCTTAGGGCCAGCAGTCTTGTTATTCTAATTATTACAGGTTCTGTCACTGAAGCAAATACTTCCTAGTACACTTCTCCCTGAAATTGGATCTGACAGCAGATGAATTTAGTGGAATCAGTCATCTTCTTGATTTTGGTTACTGAGCAACTCTTTGTCTATTTGCTCTGTCATTCAAAAAGCATCCATATATTATATACTCCGTATCACAACCTGTGCTGTAGTTGATGAGGTCTCCTTCTAATACATTTTATAGGACTAAAATGATCAGTTGGGCTAGAGAGAAACTAAAGAAACTTGTGGGAAAATGTCATTTCAGACTCATAGGAATCCATGAAGTTTTTGAAAATTTCTAATAAGCGTTTATAGTTCTCTAAAACAAGTGCCCTTGTTAATAGTTCATAAATTATCTAGTATTTAACTTTCTAAGCTTTCCAAAGCTTCTAGCACTAACCTTAATTTTTCAAAAATCCATTTGTGCCTTCTTCCTCTATTGTTGCATCTGTTGAATAGCTGATTCTTTTTAATAACCCTTCATTTAGTTAATAGTTTTAATGAAAAATCCTTTAGATAGATAAGGCAGTTACTAAGTCACTTTTCAGTCATTTTTTCCCCTGCTTGCTAAGTAATTCAATTGTGCCAAATTTTATACCATAATTAAACTAAAGATTGTAGTAGAGAAGTTTAATCACATTATTGAACTATCCCGCAATGAAACCAGGTGCTCTGGCAGAAGAAATGTAGTTAGATAAGTATACAAGATAAGAGGTCTCATGTTACATGCAACTCTGCACTGTAGACTTCCATTTGGCAGGTATCCTTGGGGAAACAAACAAGCAAAAAACACAGTCACCATCATCTCCTTCTCAGCGGCACTGGACACTTGAGTGGACTACCCCACAGGTCTGAAGCTTGCCCTACTGATTCAAAGAAGCCCAGCTACAGGATATCAGCATTTTCATAATAATGTGCCAGAAAGACCAACTTCTGAATCAACAAGTTTGAATCTGATGCCTATCCAGTGACAGTGTAGAAAATCCTTAGAATCAATAGCCCAAGTGATCTCCTGTGTACCTCACCACCACATATCTATTTCTCTGCTGACAGTGGGGATGGGCTGGGGGGGGAAGCAATTGTTGCATTTCCCCACCCCTTTGCTATGACTCAAGATAAGAGTTTTTCATCAGTATTTTAGCCAATGGTGTAGTTTCTGTCACAGTTTTAAACTACCTAATTTAACCTTTAATATAGCAGGTAGATTTTAAAATATTCTGTAGTTATGTGTTCTAAATAGCTTCGTGTCCATCAGCCCGCTTTTGCCATCTTTTTTGTATCCTTTCTTTCTTTGTTTCAGTCCTCCATTTTTCCTTGTTGTTGCTCAGCTTATTGAGGTAATGTTGGTTTACGGCTCTGTATGTGATTCACAGAGAGGATCCCACCACGAAGGCAGCCATAGTCCTCCACAGTAGTCCTTCAGGCTCCCTCCATGTTTTGCTCTTCTGACTGTTACCTAAACCTCCAAATAGGAAAGGAGTTTGTTTTAGTGATCCATACTCCAGTCCCTTCTGACACGAATATGAAACTGATCTGAAGTGTGTATCGGAAGCTATGTAGCTATGTGACTTCTTAGTTTCAGCTCTTCCTGGTGCTGCTATGCTAACCACAGATGTCTTGAGGGCTTAGACGACCAAGAGAGATGCCCATGCAACTCTGCAGGAGGCACTCACTCTCAGAGCTCTGCACTGCCTTCCATCCTGCCCTGCATTTCCCACTTCTGTGGGCAACAAGAGCACAGTTGCACTAGAATGTGCTTAGAGGAGGGATTCTCCCTTTTGCTGCAATCCTGGGGCAGTTTGAACCATATAGCAAATGTAGTGAAAGTTCTGTGTCCCCAGGAGAGGGTGCCTGCATATATCATCACCTCTCTGTGACTAATTTAGGATCTCTGGCTTGGTTCCCTCTGTTTCCCCCCTTTGTTGGCTTGTGCTAATATTCCAAATTCTGAACTCACGTATCAAAGAGCTAACCTCCCAGTAAGTCAGAATGCAACTGTGTTTTGACATAAGAGCTTTAAACAGGTGATTATAGTTCAGTGAGATCCTATGGGTAAGCCCTAAGCCAACCTGAGTGGAATCCTTACTAGAAGCAGATGAGACACCAAGACAATATGAACACAGACGACAGGCTGCTGGAGGATGAAGGAGAGAGGCTCAGGGGAAACCAAACCTGCTGACACCTTCTCCTCACCTTCCAGTCTCCAGAACTGTGGGAGAATTCTCTTGTTTCAGGGAACCAGGGTGTGCATTGTCCTAGCAGGCCTAGTAATGAACACAATGCTACTTTAGGAAAGTCCTAGGACGTGAAAAATTTCTCTTCTTAATCCTGACCATGACCTTGAAGGGGTACTCATAGGTGAATACTTAGCTGTTTTTTTGCTCATTCTCTTCTTTACTCTTTTACTTCAAAGAAACTATTCTTGGATTAAGAAAGCTCTATAAGTTATAATTAGAATTTGAGGCCAAGCCAAGAAAGACCTCTAGAGACTCTCTTTGCTCTAGGAAAAGGATTGTAAATTTAAATGGATCAGAGGCTCAATGTTCTTAAGTTCAAGGCCATGACCAGTCCCTGCTGTTATTACCTACAGTAGAAAAAAATTGATTTTATGTCATTCTTGAATGATGGACTATGCTTTTCTTAAAAACAAAAACTGGCTAATTTCCATAATGTACATTTAATGATTGGAACCATTTATTTGTCTTTCCAATACTTTTACTTAATTTAAGGTTAAACCATAGCTATTCTCATCCCTCTAACACACACATAAGTGAACACACATAATATTTAAAAACTTCAGTGGGAATGAATTGAAATGTTCCATGGACTAAAAAACCCACTTTTTTCCCAGAGATCAGAGACAACAATCCTTAATATACTATTAGGAGTTAGAACCAGTGATGGATGAAGAAATCCCACTACCTTAGTGACTGGAGTTGCAAGGTTGGATCCTCACCAACTGACTCAAGAATCTGTGTCTATAAAAGGAGGATGTTGGACTAGATCTTTGTCATTTTATCATGGAAGGAGTCTGTAGAAAACAGTAAAGAAAAACAAGTTGGAAAACTAAGATTCTATGTTCACATTCACGTGATAGCTGGTTGGTTCCATTATCTGAAATGCCACTTTCTCCTATCTTCAATTTCATGACATTCAAAAGCAATTTAAAGCACCTTTTAACATTGTTATGATGTTCAAAAACAGCTATACTATATATAAATTTTAATGTGCAAAAATATAAAGAGTTCCTCTCTGGTTTGCCACCTCATTTTTACTTTTAGATTAGTAGCAATTTGAAAGATTCAAAGTGACCCCCTCTTTTTCTTTTTAGCTACTATATCCCAGCATTACCTCCAGGTAGTTTGTATCCAAATTTACACGTTACGCCAAGGTTTCACACCTAATATTTGTGGTCCAGGAAGAGGACTGGGAGGGAGTGGTGGTGACTTGAAGAGCAGAGCACACAGACTGTCTGAAAACTCTCCCATACCCCTGCCCTTAGTAATATGTCATCATGTAAGCTGATGGGACCCACGCTTGCCAGATCTTCAGATTTTCTAAGTGAAGGCAGACGTCCAGATTTTAATATTAATTCTCCTAATTTTAAAACGTTGGCAGCTAATGAAATTATTTTGAAGCTTTGTAGGACCAATAACCATGTCTGCTGTCATCCTTTAATATTTTAGCAGCTCCATGGGACTCCCTGGTGGTGCAGTGGTTAAGCAATGCACTATGAAGCAAACTGCAGCCACTGCAGCACAAGTTCGATCCCTGCTGCTGGCCAGGGAGGGGACCCACATGGTGCAGCAGACCTCTCCTGTTGTGCCCACTGCTCCCCTCAGCAGTGTACTTCCGTTGATCTGCCTGTTCTGCTCCCTGCTCTGTCTGTGGTGAATCCTCTCACCTCCCTGAACTCTGGCCTGTACCCCAGTGCTTGTATACATAAATAAATAAATCTTTAAAAAAAATATTTTAGCAACTTCCAAAGTAGTAGCAGTGTGGACACCCAGCACTGCGTTTGTGGTGTCTGTCTCTGTGTGAGATCTGCAATAGGGATTCAGAGATGCTGCCTAGTAGTGCCTCAGGCATCTTATATAGTTGTTACATTTTTCAACTGGCAGGAAAATTTCTTTTGAATAAACAAATGTTTTGCTAAATACATGTAAAGTGTTCTTAAGCAGTGCAGGGCACCTGTCAGCACTTTATTGGTGTTACTACTATTATTAAAAAAGAGTTTGTAAGACATTCTGCAGGCATCATAAATTGGTGTTCTAAATTCTTTTATTTTGTAGTTTCTAAAACAAACTATCTTCAATTTCATGACATGCAATAACATTAAAAGCACCTTTAACATTTTTTGATGTTCAAAACCAGCCACACTTTATATAAGGTTTTAATGTGCAAAAATCCAAAGAGTTTGCTGGTTTGCCACGTCATTTTTGCTTTACAGTTTGCTTTTGAAAGTTTCATTTTTTTTATCTAGGTTATTCACAGCTGGACTGATTTGAGGGATCTGAGAGTACAAATATATCCATCAATATTCTGTTTCCCAAAGGTGTGCTAATTCTCGTGAATAATCGCAACAATCACAGCACATTTTTAGAGATTATAACTGGATGAGCCTTCTGCAACTGCTGTAGAGAAAGCAGACTTGACTCAAAGCTACTTGAACTGATGATCCTCTCAAAATCTGGCCCCTGACCTGCCTTTCCAGCCTTGCATTTCGGTAATGACAAGCTCACTTTCTTCCGGGGCTTACTTTATACCTGATGCCCTGATGTCACAGTGCCTCCTAGCTCTTCGTGACTGTCAGTATCTTTTCCATTTTTCAAGGCTGCCCCCTCTAGGAAACCTTTCTTGCTCTTTCAATCTTTATTCAATCTGTATTCATCCTGTCGGTTGGTCCTAGCATTATCTTTTGAGACCGTTTAGCTACAGAATCTTATATCTTTGATGGTGCTCATCAAATTCGTGTTATGATGTTTGCATATCTTTTATAGGCCCCTGTTAGATGTTCAGCTTAGTGCATGTAGATACACTTTAAGTATGTAGATAATCAATATATCTGTGAAGCAATACTGCAGAAAAATTAAATCTTGAATGTTTCTCTTGAATAGTTAAATCTTGAGATTTGGCTTATTGGTATTGACTATTGGTCCCTTTCTTGATTGTCACATGTTATGCTCTTCTGTAGCTAGTGTTTGCACTTGCAGCTACTAAATTTCCCTGAATCACATTGGGACTGAATACTCTCAGTCCTGGGGTCAACTCTCTTCTCTTTCTTTGTTCTTGTAGATAATACTTTCTCATGGCTCTGTCCATTCCATTTTCTTAGTGATGCCTTGAGTTCTTGCTTATCTAGGAATATTTTATAGATTCCCTTTAGGATTGGGCTCAACTTAGATTATGAAGCCTATCATTCTTTAACATTGCCATCCTTTCCCACAGAAGAGTAAGTAAACATTAGTTTACACTAAGTGACTTAAATGACCTAAGAAGGCTGACTCTCTCTCATATCCATTGAGGAATCACATGTGATGTGGAGGTTGAGCCTCTAAAGCCAGTGAACATTGTCACAGAGACCTGGGCTAGTCTTTCCCATAACTCAGGTGCTCAAACATTCCTGTTTTTCTGGAACTCCCAGTTACACCTGTTGTCTCTGTAATTGTTACTATTTCCCCCTTTCTCCCTCAACAGTGTCTCGGTTTATATAAAGTATATAGTCCATCTAGTCATAATAACCCTCTGTTTATTAGGGATTGTCAGTGAATGCAATATTGGAGACTTGTGAATTAGGAGAGAAATGGGAATTAAATTGGAATGAAGAGAAGATTTAGTGCTTAGAGTGATGATCTGTTTCCTCCTGAGTTCAGTATACATTTTACATTTAATTAGATCCTACAAGCTGAGAAAGTCTTATCTTCACAAAATATCCTTGAAGCAATCTGTGTGAGGAGAGGTAGGTGCTGTTATTGAGTCACTGATTCTTTTTCATAATGTGGCTAGCACAGCCAGGGAACCCAAAGTCTGTAGTGTTAGTCTTGGTGAAAGTAGGAAATTCCTGAACTTGATGACAGTAGGAAATTCCTGTGTAGCATAAGTGACACCTTTACAAACTTTTTGCCTCTTGATAGCTCCTGATTTCAACTAGAGTGTCTGCGTATTCCCTTTCAGGTGAATCCAACAGTTGGCTTTCATGTGATAGAGGGTTTGCATACCCATTTTGTTTTTTAGCTCAATACCACGATATTTTAAGCCCACTAAATCCTTCCTCTGGCCATGGTACTAGAACCCCATCTTTGAGATCTGGAGATTACACTCTCCCTCGGTGGGGCAGTGATGGACAATGCTAGCAGTGATAGTCCTATGATGCTAGACTTGCAGATAAAATTCAAGTAAGTTTGAAAAGGACAGAATTTATAATAAAAAAGTCCTTCAGAGCTTGAGTGCAAAAGCTCTTAGTCAAGACTTTCCTCAGTTTTCTCAGAGTCTAGTTTCAAACGTGTCTATAACAAGGCTGTGTGAGTTCAAATCTTCATCCCTCTGTTACTGAGTAATCCATGCCAAGTTGCTATTATCTTTAAACTGCATGTTTTTATACACACACACACATGCAATGGTATTTACTTTATAGGATTATTAGGAATTGTATGTAGGACAATGCTTGCAGGCAACTTAACATTGTGTCTGGCACAAAAAATGACCAGGTATTTATAAATTTTTTTGTGTGTTTGGGACTAGGGTGTAGGCCAGAAGTATGGAGGTGAGAGGATTCACCAGAGACAAAGTGAGGAACAGAATAGGTAGATCTTCTGAAATACATTGCTTGCAGGGAGCAGTGGGAAAGACAGGCTGTGCCATGTGGATCAGCTCCCTGGCCAGGGATGGAACTCAGGCCACAGTGGTGACAGTGCTGAGACTTAACCCCTAGGCCATGAGGTAGGCCCAATTCATTGCTTTTAAATCAGGGTGATTTAAAATAAGATATCAGGAGGGGTAAAACGAGATTATGGGAAAAGGTTTGGAAAATACTATGTTATGTAGGGAAATCAGTGACTCAGTTTGGTAAAGAATAAAGAGCTGTCCTATTTCCATTGATAAAGAAATCTTGTATATCTCCATCATTTTATGCAAGAAAAATAATGAGGCATTGCTAATATAGATAGCACATCTTGGGAAATACATGCTAAACTATAAATGAACAATGCATGGGATGAATTATTCATGATTTTAAATTAGTTAATGAAATAGATCCATATTAAATGATAATGAAGGATTTTGGTTCTAGTTTTGAATTTGATACTAAAGTAAATCACTGCGCTGGAATGCCTACTGACAACCATGGCAGTGTAAATCTCTTCATATGGCCTGTTATTTGTGTCTGCCCTAATGGGGAAGGAGGAAGGAGGCAATGAAATGCAGCAACACTGGAATACAGAGAATGGCTGTGGGTGCATCAGGACTGGAATACGGACAAAGGTCAGGGCATGGAGGAATTGGCCTATGAATTCCTAGTTTCAGCTAAGTCATTCCTAATCCATTCTCCACCTGGCCTTGGAGTGGGGCTCGGTCTTCTTGACTGCTCTGATCTCTCAGAGCCTGCTTTCCTGTGTTCTCTTTTCCGATGTTTTATCAGTCACTTAGCATTTCTGCTTTGGAGAACCAGTTTCTTCTTTTCCTTGCTTCATGACCAGTTAGATCAGCTGGTGGTACCGAGGTCATCAGTCAATCCTTGAGGGGTATTTTCCATGACTGGAGCCAGCTTTCAGGCTAATTTGCTAAATTAGAGGCCACTTTTTTTTTCAGTACGTAAATATCAGGTGCTTTTCATGCATTCTCTAATTGACTACTCACAATTATCCTTTGAGCTGAGTGTTTCCCCTTCATATTTTACTAATCAGGACACCTGGGCTCATGAAGGACGGGTGATTTGGCCAAGGTGTCATGCTTATTAAGGAGCTGGCTCTACAGGAACATCATAGCGGTCTCACTCAAAGCTTGTGCACTTCGCCAGTGATAACTTGTCAAATTTTCTCAGAGAACCTTGAGCTAAAATATAATTAAATGAGGGAACATTTATCCCCATGGGGAAAAACTTCAAGTATTTTATCTATTTATGACTTCATCTTTATATATGAAAGACTGTACACTCATATTGTCTCCAGGTATTCGTATCTGGCCCTCTTTGATGACTCTTCTAGAGGTTAAAAACAAATGACTAAACAACAAACAACTGATAATTCTGATAAAGCATGAGCAAACTTTGTGAGAAGACTACCTTGGACACAGCTCATAGATGGATGTAGAGTAAATGAATTATTTAGCCTTTTAATACCACAGGTGTGACTATCACCTATGGCCTTGATCATGTTAATGCAGAAGACTCATGGGTGTGGGGCACTTGTAGACACCTGGAGTATGGGTGTGAGTGTGTGCAAGTGAGCACATCTCTGCTGGGGGCAGGGGAAGGTGGTGTCATCATGAGATGGGGCTCAACTTGCTGTCTCCCTGCTGGCCTGTTTCCCCATCTTACTATTAAAACCTGTGAAGGTGATGTCAAGGTCTCCAAGATTCTTTTGTAAACTGTTAGAACTGACAGTGAACCTACCTGACCAGGAATGGCTACCTGGCCTGATTGTGTCTTTGCATTTTCTGGTACCTGCTTCAACATTAAGTCAAATTTCTTTATCTAGTCTGCTGTGAAGGCCTGCAAGTGGGAAAGCCTATGCACTCATTTTCTGAACCATTCATTTACAGTTAACATTTAAGGAAGGACATTGGGAGTCCCCATTCCTGTGTGTCCACTCTATTGTGGATCCATTGACAGTCCTCTTGTATCTCACACACCTTACTTAATGCTTGATCCAGAGGAATGTTCAGTAAATGCCAGTCACTTCCGTTACTATGCAATGAGGAGATCTGGAAGTTTCTGCTAGTCTGTTAGTCCATTAAATTAGTGCTAATTTAATGTAACTAGCAAAATTTTGGGCATGGTAAGTTGAACCATAATAATAGTGCACGAGTAACTTAGACTGCAGTATAGAAACTGTTGTACTTGCAGCTTAGTGATTACAAAATACTTACTGTAGGCAAGGAGGCTGATCACAGTGGAATGGGAGAATAAAGCACAGCAGAATGGAAGAGCCTGGCTTTGATGATAATAAAATCTCCAACTACTTAGTTCCTTTTATCTCCTTTGTTCCAATATCCGTTTCTTCCCACATGTTCACGTTATGTTTAGCCTCCTAGGGACTAAGCCAAGTGCTTTTGTTTGCATGTACTTGGGAGTATGATAGTCTCAAATCCATGTTTAATGTGTAGCTAATCCTCTCAGTTTTTATTGTTTGTATGTGCACAGACAGAAGTAAGAACATAGCTTACCTAAGGAGTGAGTGATTTGGCTTTTCTGCATTCCCTGCTTTCAGCATGAAAAACTTTGGCAAAGGCTTTTGGAAGATTATGCTAGCAGCCAAATCAAAGTCAAGTGATATCATTAAAAATTATAATAATCCAAAGTATAACAATCAAGTAATTTTCCATTAGGTCAGTGAATTCAAGCAAAGCTCTACTTTGAACTGTTACCCTGTAAAAATTTTTCTTGAACTCAGCATATAGAAGTAGATTATTTTTTCATGAGGGGTTTACTGAAAGAGACTTGGGATAGAAGCTAGCTTCTCTTCCCTATAATATTCGTTTGCATATTTCCCCCTTTCAATCCTTCATAAGTATCTACTAAGTTATTTCCTGTTATTTCCTACTAACTTATACTTTGGCAAAAGGATTTAATTAAAGTAATTTAAAAAATTCATGGCACAGAAACAGTAACAATACCTGTTTTGTGTTTTTTTCATCTTCTCATACCCTTCAGTTATAAATATCTTCCCCATACACTGTTACTAGAATCACACATTGTGAAAGTTTATGACTTCATTTTAGGATGGGTTCTTTGAGGTATTCTATTAGAAATTTCTGAAAACATGCCTCTGAACATAATGTTTTCACCCAGCATGTGCATTATTAATTTTTGGAAATGCAGCCTCCAAAACCTATTACAGTTGTCACACTGTGATAAAAATGTTCACTCCTGCAAACAGGCCATAAAGGCAAGCGGCCTCCAAAGCTGCTGGGCCATTATCATTTCCTTATCTCTATCCTCTCTGCCAGCCACCAGTTTTCCTCAGGTTAGCAGGTACCTACGAGGCAAGGACAACATTAGTTTTTGCAGAGGTTCCTTTTAGAAGTTAGCATGTTGTCTAAGTCCTTCCCTGCTGTGTTATCTCAGGCTGTTGTAGCAAATACCACAGACCGATGGCTCAAACAATAGGATTCTGTGTCACTAGTTCTAGAAGTTGGGAAGTCCAGGGTCCAAGTGCCAGCGGACTTGGTTCCCTGGTCAGGACCTCGTCTATGTAGATGCCTACCTCCTCACCCTGTGCTGCGTGGAGGAGAGGTGTGAAGAGAGTCGGCTCTCTGTTGTCTCTTCTTGGAAAGTTGCTGATCCATGGTGAGGACCTCAACTAAGTCTAGTTACCATCCTGAACCCTGTTCTCCAATACCAATACTTTGGGAGATAGGGCTTCAACACATGAATTTTAGGGGAACACCATCAGTATTCCCCACCTACTCTAACCACTACTGTAACAACTAAAGCAATCACAGAGAGCTAATATTTAAGGAAATGTTAATGTAGGTTCCCCTACTCTAGACTGTCCTTTCACTGTAGCTTTTTCCTGTTTTTTCTCTTTTTCTAATAATTTCCTTATAAATTCCCAGTCTCATTGCTTTTGGTTTTTATTGTCACTGTGTCCTCTTTCTTCACCCTTTCAGCAGCCACCCATCAATGATTTTCTGCTTCAAATGATTTGCATTCCTAAGCAAGGACTCTGTTTTCACAGCCAGTAGACTGAAGCTCGTGCAATGTGGGTGGACCAGGTAATTTTCCTGGGAAGAGCTGTGTGGTGGTTGGTGTTGAGTTTAAGAAGGAAAAAAGAAATGACTCTTCTCTCTCAAGGAGCTCATAATCCAGAAGAGAGGAGATGGTCCATATGAACAAGGTAATTCACGTGAAAAAGTTCTAAAAAGTTAGCCAAGTAAGACATGAATAACATTTCTTTATAATAACAACAGTACTAATAATATATAACAAATGCTATTATTAATTGCCAGGAAATTGTTTCAAATGTTTTACATATGTATTCTCATTTACTTCTCAAAACAACTATGTCAGGAGATTTTATTGATGTAACAATCTTATAGGTGATAAAACTAAGGCTTAGATAGGTTAAGTAACTTTCCAGAGGACACAAAGATAGCAACAGAGCTGAGATTCAAACCCTGGGATTCAGACAGGATTGTCTATGTTGATAACTCCATTTGTAAGTAGTCATTCTATCCCATGTATTTCTGAAGTGACATCTCAAACTTACATGAAAAAAGATAAAGTCCAGTATATCAAACAATTCAGAGTACATACTAATATTTTACTTAATATATAACTTACCTGGGTTTTGTAAATTTTTCATTGCTGACACATGACTTCAGTTTAAGAGAAGATTATACATAAGGAGGAAAAGATGATGTGGTTCATATAATTGGGTGAGACTTTTAGATGTATTACTAGCTTTGAGGGAATGGACATTTGGGAAAATGCAGTTTCCCTGGAGCTCAGGTTTATTCTTCCCCAGCAAGGTTTGAGCTGACATGTACACAGGATTCATTTGCTTCTTGTTGGGAAACCACATTGCTTTCTGTGGGGGAAATATTACATTAATATGCAACAGAATTTCATGTAGTAAAATTTTGCTGAATGAATCATAATCTCAACCCTGTATAGTTTGAGCCAAACACCTCTCTGCAGCTTTCAACCCATGCTACCAGATTTTGATCCAGTATATCTATCCATGTTGCCAGTTGTATATGTTTTCTGACATCTTGGCTGCTAGGGATGCCATTGCTATCATAAATATGTCATCCATAGTTTGTCAGTTTGCCCTGCTAATGACAGAAACTGACTATCATAATCATTAAAAAAATTTGCCAGAGTGATAGCTGTCAATCCAGACATTTTGAAGAGTATCTTTTTAGTTGAACAAGCATGATAATGACAAGTGGAGTATGAATTCTTTTGGATTTTAGTAAGTACACCTCTATAGACAAGGAGCCCTTGTAACTCCCACTCAAAGCTCATAAGGAGGCCTGTGATCTGAGTGCTGCTCCTACAAGGTTATATCTGGGAACAAACAAACAGAAGAGCCTTCTGTCAACATTTGATAGTAATCTGGAAGTACGTATCTTCATTGCTTTTCTTCCTATTCTTATTATTTATCCCAATTTCACATGTAGAGAGAAATCATTCTTTAAGAAGGGAATTTGCATGTTATTGAACTAAGATGTAATGTCACCTTTTAGAAGAAAAGAGAACTCTTGGTTACATTTTGTTTGTTTGCTCCGTGTCTAAAGCAGATACCTTGTGTGCCTTGAACAATGCAAGAGGCACATATAAGTACACTGAGTTGAAAGATTTATAAACAGAAAGCACCCAGAAAAGTTAAGTTGTTGAGTATGCAGTTTCAGAAAGTGTTAATTAAAGAAAAAAAATATTCTATTCCATTGGTCTATGTGTCTGTTTTTGTTCCAGTACCATGCCGTTTTTATGATTGTGGCTTTGTAGTAAAGTTTGAAGTCAGGAAGTGTGA